>WNWU01000016.1:21434355-21516005 GCA_012654045.1 Ptyas mucosa | reverse complement strand
TACATTACATTACATTACATTACATTACATTACATTACATTACATTACATTACATTACATTACATTACAAACCACTTTATAAACCTCTGTTTGATGTTATTGCTCCTGACAATTTTAAGGTGCACATATAAAACAAATACAGAGATTAAATGGATATGCATACTATAATGTTTATTCCTCTTTATTATAGCATTGAATTATACTGAGATTACTTTCTAAACAGGAGGATAAAATACTCAGTCAGTTATACTTTAACATCTAGTGTTTGCCCTTTTAATGTATAAAATGCCTTTCTGAGAAAAAAATTAACTGTCCATAAACAATTTAAAACATAAAAACTAAAAACACAGCAGTTAAGAGCAACAAAAAAAGCAAAAATTCCAAGATATATATTTTCAAAATCCTGTATTGAATAGAGATCAACTAATATTCTTAAATACCTGTCTAACTATCATTATTGTGTAGATGGGTCTCTTCCCCCCACACTCTAAAAGGCATTTTGTAAAAGTGGTACTAGTTAAGATTGTTACCGAATTACAACTGCTGAGCTCACTCTACTAAAATGTTCTTTTGGTCCCTGAATACTATCTTTTGATAGCATGCTTCTTTTTCACAGCTTGTCTTTTTTTTCTCCATATTAATAGAAAACCATATTTTCTCTTCCCTTCTCCCATCCCCAAAAGCAAAAATAATTTGCAAGCAATGTATCCCCTTCTTTATAACTATCTGCAGTTATTGTTTTAATCAGCACTGATTACTGGAACTGTTGTAGGTCAGGCCACAGAATATTCATGAATTTCTCAACTAATTGGGCAAAAAAATCAGAATAATTGGACAGGCTTCTGTAGAGAAGACACTATTCTCATAGCTATGTAGGTAGATATGATTTGTTTCCTCACTATTTCTCATCCGTGGCAGCTTGAAGATGGGTAGACTTCAACTCTCAGGTTTTCCCAGCCAGCTTTGCTGGAGAATCCTGGGAAATGAAGTTCACCCATCTTCAAGCTGCCAAGATTGAGAAACACTGCTCTAACCCACATATGGAAATATTTGGCTTGCACAGAAAAGTCTACCATCACTGATTCGAGGATTTAATAAATTTGACATAAATAGGCAAAGTTTTTATAAACCAAGTTTACCATAACCAACAACTATTTAGATCTTGGCCAAATAATTTATTACCATGTTTTCCGAAACTAAGACCTCTCCGGATAGTAAGCCCAATCGGGCTTTTGAGCACATGCGCTAAAATAAAACCTCCCCTGAAAAGAAGGCCTTTGAAGCACCTGTGCAGCTGGTCCTTGCCATTTCATCAGGGGGGAAGATGCCCCATGCGCTCCATATGCACCTGCCATCCGCAGCCGCAAAAAGAGTGGGATTTCCAGTGCCAGCACAACACAGCCGTTCATCAGCAGCTGTTCGCCCCTGCAGTCATGCACGCGCTTCCAGCCATGCTTACTAGGGCTCTGCACCATGCCACTGGCCCAGCCACACCGCTGCAAGTGGATGTCCCATTGCCGTTGCCTGCCAGTTCTGCTTGTGGCCAGACCCAGTCAGGAGAGTGGCCTACAGACAAGTGGCTGGCCAATGGTGTCCTGACATGTCCTGATGCTGCCGCTGCCCCAACATCTGGCCACGAGTGGCCCTGTCAGGCACTAGTGATGGGACATCCAGTCACAGTGACATGGCTGGGTCAACAGTATAATGCAGAGTCCCGGGAAGCATGGCTGGAAGTGTGTGCATGGCTGCAGGGGAGAACAGCTGATGAGCGCCTGGGTTGCACTGCCGCCAGAAGTCCCATAGCCGCCATCACCTCCCTGTTCTTTGTAATTGCCTGCCAGTGCCACTCACAGCCAGATATGGCCAGGAGAGCGACCTGCTGATGAGCTGCTGGCCAGCGCTGTTCTGACGTGTCCCACTGCCACCACCACAGCCTTGCTCATCATTGGACTCACCAGCTCCAATGCTTGCAACTCTGTGCCCCCACTACCACCCCCAGGTATGGTGAGCTCGTGCCTACTGCACCTCAAAAAAACATAAGGCCTCCCCAAAAATAAGGCCAAGTGCTTATTTCGGGGGTAAAAAGAAAATAAGACCCTGTCTTATTTTTGGGGAAACACGGTAGAACTGTCTTTTCAGCTTTTGTTACTTGAAACTCTTCCTTAAGTTACAGATGTGGCCTGAAATATGATCCCTTCCATTCTTTAACTGGAAAGTTCCTTATTTTGAAGCAAATGTAATATGATTAATCATGACCAGCAATCCAATGATTATAAATAGTATGACAGCATCATCACCTGCCTACAGCATTGTATTAAATATCAACACTTGTCTTAAACCATCAGCTATTACTTAGAGAAGTAGCACAGCCACCAAAACAATAGGATTGTTATTCATCTTGATTATAGAAGTAAATATCTTTCATCTGTTGTTATTTATTTTTGTCCTTTTCTTCTGTCCTGAAATTTGGCATACCCAAAAGTGTTAAACAGAAAGCAATATTGTTTTTAAATAAATGTAGACATGATTATTCAGTAAATTTCACAGTAAGACCTGATAGTGTTGGATGCTAAATATGTTATGCATAATACATGTATCTATTGATAAACAATAAATGTAAACATATTTAATTTTTGCTCCAAATTGATGCTGTTGCCACTCCCCCTTCTCCTGTAAATAAAAATCTGACTATTGTATATGACTAATAATACTTTTAATGTGGTTGACAATAGAGGTTCTAGTGAAATCAAAGAACTTAGATTTTCATTAATGTTTTCCAGTAACTGAAATGTAATTCCAATAACTGAATTCTAGTAATCTTCCTGAATTTTTAAAATAACATGGAATATGCCATGTTTATAACTGTTTTGGAAGTGATGCTTGACTACAAAAATTAATTTTGAAAAAAATAAGTGTATTCTTTCAAAATAGCAATACATGAAATAAGCTTGTTTGTTTTATAACTAATCCCTTAAATATTTTTTTAGGCTGAATCTTACACAGGTTGATGATCCTGATACGTTTGCAGCATTTCCCCCCTCTCTAATGTATGTGTTGCTTTTTTACAAATATTATGCTTTTGAGTTGTTTTCATTGATTCTGTATCTTCATTACATACTTCATTAGTTACATTAGTTCATGACCTTTTTCAGTCAGGGTAGGATTCATATCATATTAAACAATAAGAATTTTTTTCTATTGAAAAAAGTTGTGTGCACAATATTTAAAGTTGATGTGCACAATAATTACTCAATATATTAACAACAATTAATTGCAAACTATATTAGTATGATTACCAACATTCAAGCAGGGAGATATTCAAAGGTTGTATATTACTGAAAGAATCTTCTTCCTATAAAAATACTGTACGTTATTCATTATTCATCAAACAAATGTACATATTAAAAAGGCCACAAAAATAATACAGAAACTGAATAAACAAGTATAAAATGCAATATATTTGTCTCTTTCCTTGAAGAAGAACATCTGGTTTCTACTTCCTCTTTCCTGATATAGTCAATGATACATGTCTACAATGAATATGATATTTCTACCGGTAGGTATCTAGGCATTAAATTATTTGATTCATTTTTTCTCACCACCTTGTTTTCTAATCTGCTCTTTGAGTTACAGTTGTAACATTCAGTGTTTTGCTTTATTTTCTATCTTCTTGTAGGCTGTCAGCCAAGCATTTTACTTCTAGTGCTGTGTTCCTCATTTTACTCAAAGCATTACAGCAGCATAATAGTCAATGATTATTTGACTTTATAATGAACTCATTAGTTCTTATGTTTTATAGATATTTTATAGCTGAATTGTAACAGAATAGGTCTCTATCACACATTTGTGAACAATAATACCCAAATATAATTTGTCTGGCATAACTGACAAACCTTGTTCTCTGACTGGTGACAGAAAGACCACTGACCTCTAAAGACTTTCTCTTTATATATTGTTTGCTGGTTACTGAGTTTCCAAGCAGCAGAGATTAGAGGTTTTTTGGAACTGATGACAGAAGGTATAATTCTTGCTCAACAATGGTGGGTTTCACATTATGTTACTACCGGTTCGCTGCACTCACACATGCTTGCTTCGTGAGTATGCGCACCTGATTCGCACACACGCCTTCCTTCCACACATGTGCTTGGCCTTCTGCACATGCACTTTGCTCACATGAGTGCCTTTCGCGCCTCAAAAATGTGCCTAAATAGGATGGCATAGAGCTGGGGCAGGCCCACCCATGATTTCCGATACCGGTTTGGGTGAACCAGTCTGAACCAGCTGAATACCATCTCTGTTGCTCAAACATTCTGATGATCCCACAGTTCCCCATTTGACTTAGATTTTAAAAACATAGCTAGTCAAAGTCTGCATTGAGAGTATGATGGTATAAACATTTGTCACAGAAAGTAATTGTAATGAATTTGATTAATATGAAACATTTTCAGTACCAAATGATAGAAACAGAATGCGGTGCTAGGAAGAGATACTTCTTTGCTTTACAAATCAGTTTAATTTTGTTCAGTCATTCAATCAATCTCTTCCAAGACTTCAGGATGTAAAAACTTAATTTTGCCAATATTGTTTGTCAATTGCTTGAGTTCTTGTAATCTTCTGTATATATTATCTTATATAGTATTTAGATATCTTGACGTCCCTTTTTGATTACTTTAATTTTTTTCCCCAAACATCAGGGTTTTCTTATGCTTATTATGATTGGTCATACAATGAACCAGATGCTTAGACTTGATTTGGCATTTTTATCCACTTATCATGTTTTTCCCAAGGATCTGGGATAGGTAGATGTTGTTTTTGATGGTGTTAAAGTTACATTCATCACAGAATGTAAGCTGTTTATTTTCTTAAAACATTATACAGTCACACCACTTTCAATCAACTCTGGGCAGCTCCCAAGCAAAGGTTAAAAGACATATAAAATCATATTAAAGCTATAAATTGATTAAAACAAACAAACAAACAAACAAAAATCCTGGTGTCAAATTAACCTTGTAAGTGCAAATATCTAGTCTTCTCTCAATGCCTGGGGAAAAGCCAAGTCTTTAAAGTCTTATAGAATTCTAAAAAGCTGGAGACCTGCCAAACATCAGGGTCAGAGTGCTCCATAGGACAGGGGTGGCCACAGAGAATGTTTCTAACTCCCATCAGATGGCAATATTTGTGAGAAGGGACTAGGAGTGTACCTACTCTATTTGGCCTGTTAGGATGGGTAAATGTCCTTAGAGAAAGGCATTCCCACAGATAGCCTGGCCCTCTGCCTTGTAAGGCTTTAAAGGTGATGACCAGCATCTTCAAGGAAACTGGAAGCCATTGCAGCTTGTGCAACAGAGGTGTTAAATGGGCAAACTTAGAAGTTATTCCAAATAAAGCTCCCTCCCTCATTTGTAAGATCTGATTTTATTCTTCCATCAATTGGTAAATACATCAGCTAGGATATATCCCACCCTATGCTTTGTAATTCTTGCTGTTTCTTTAATCTATTCATTGACTCTAAATGAACCATATCCAGTGGCGGGATTGAAATAATTTAACAACCGGTTCTCTGCCCTAATGATTTCTTCCAACAACCAGTTCACCAAACTGCTCAGAAAGTTAACAACCGGTTCTCCCGAAGTGGTGCGAACTGGCTGAATCCCACCACTGACCATATCTATATATGTGATTATATTTTTCTTACTGCAATTGTCTCCAACATGGAAGGCATTTGAAGGACAAGCTGATCGTAAAATTGTTGGGCCACTGTTGTTGTCTTAATAAACTTCAGATCCTGAAAATGTTGGGAATTTCTAACATTGCTAAACTGCCCTACATAATAGTGGAACCTGAGAATGAAGGTGTGAATTTTTTGGCTCAGCTTTAATCCAAAATATTCTGTAAAATATAGGAACACGTATTTTGAATCCAAGGCTACAATGCTAACTCTGGAGACTGAAGTGCCTCTTAAGCAGGTAGAATTAAATTATATGGTAATCAGGTCTATGAATTACTAAATTATATTTATTTTTAAAGGTATGCTTTACATGTTTATAGTTTTGACAACAGAAAAATATATATTTGTGAGATAAAGATTAAGAAGAATGAAGTCTTCTGTCAAAAAAGTGCACAAAAAGAACATTTTTTGTTACTTTGTTTGTGTAAAAGTACACATCAAGATTTGAGGCAGTTGTATTTAAATTTCCATTTTAATTTAAACTTCTTTTTCTGAATTTATACAAAAAAAAAGCCACTGTGGAATTGAAAAGAATAATATTAGGAAATTGGACAAAGCATAAATCCACGTTTAAATGTCAGGAAAACATTAAGTATAATAATTTAATTCTAAAATGTCTTGCTCTGAATTTATAGCTTCATCCAACTTTACTTTAGCCCCTTTACATGCAATTGGCACAAGAGAAGATTTTCACTTAGAATCAATCACTTTTTCAAAGACTTCTTGCTTGAAGTATTTGAGTGCAAATCAAGGCAAACTATAAAAAATGGAAACATAACATTACTACATTAATACAAAATATGATATCCTGTTTTTGCATGCCACTCCACTTGTTTAAATTTTTTAAAGCAGTAATATCCAGAACAGCTAATTAGCTATGCCCTGATTGACTTTAAAAACTGTAACCTTAGCTCCTTTATTTTTTCTTATTTTTCTTCCACGGTTATTGCATACCGTGTTTGTAGTATTTATGTAGATGTTTTGAATATTCAAAGCTTGACATGCATTCATGAAAACACAGTTATTTTGTAAAATTAATCCCGCAGAAGAATGTCTAAAACAAATTGTTTAAAAGCAACTTGAGCGAGAAGTGGTATAAAATACAGTGTAATCTTTTTTTAAAAAATTATTTATATTTATATGCTGCCCTTCTCCGGACACTCAGGGCGGCTTACAATGCGTTAAGCAATAGCCTTCATACTTTTGTATATTTTATACAAAGTCAGTTTATTTCCCCCACAAACCGGGTCGTCATTTTACCCACCTTAGAAAGGATGGAAGGCTGACTCGACCTTGAGCCTGGTGAGAATTGAACTCGCAGTAATTGCAGGCAGCTGGATGTTAAATGCTGCCTTAGTAGAGGCATTAGCCTCCTATGCCACTCAGGCTCCTTTGTCTTACATGTCTTACATTCAGGCTCTTTCTCTTACATGAACAAGAAAGAGTGGAAAGTGAATTCCATTTCAAGTTTAGGGCAATTAATGCACTTTTTGTTTGATCAATTCTATAGCTGCCCTATTCAGCATATAACACAAGTGGTAGGACTTACCAAAATAAACTGCAGATAGGACTAAGTGACTCATGCACATCCACAGGCCTCTTTCTTTTCCAAATATTTGTCAATCTCACATTGAGTCCATTTTAAAACAGGCTACAGTAAAAGAAAGCTTCCTTCATGACTTCAGAGTAAACATTGCTTATTTCAGAGCCACTATAGCTGCTACATTCTATCTTTCCCCCCCCAAAAGTTATTTTTCCTCTCCATCTCACAACTGAGCCTTTTGCTTCTTCCAAAAAGTTTAGATCTGCTCCATTTCCTTTATACATTTCTAACTTTAAAAATGAATTGCTTAGTTCTGCCTAGGGGGGAAAAGTGAAAAAGAAATGGTAGCAAATATTCCCAGCAGGAGGATGAAAGTCTACTGCTCTAAAAATGGAATCTAATTCTGATTTGTTAATTCGCTTTGATAACAATGAACAAAGTACTTCATGTTATGTGAAAAATTAACTTTTTAATATTTTTTTACAAAGAACAGTTGAATGGATCGTAATTTACAAGCTATACAAATCTTTATCAATTGGATGTATGAAATGGCTCTTGGGGTTCTAAAATGCAGGCCCATAATGTGTTTCTTCAAACAAACATTTTTCTAGGATTTTTGGACATATTGCTAAAATAATAGTGTTTCATATAAATATTAAGGCATATCTCAGAACTCTCATAGTTCATCCTAATTAGATGATGATGTTAATGTTTTAAATATCAAAGTGCTAATATATTGATAGTTATTTTTTCTCTACGTCCTGTAATTCTCTCATATTTAGTAGGGGCTAAAATAGTATGACTTTATTTGAAACTATTTGCTTGCTAAAAACTACCCTGTTTCCCCCAAAATAAGACATCCCCTGATAATAAGCCTAATCGGGCTTTTGAGCGCATGGCAATAAGGCCAAGCGCTTATTTCAGGGTTCAAAAAAATATAAGACAGGGTCTTATTTTCGGGAAAACACGATTGGAAAATTTCCACACTAATTAATTACTAAAGTTTTAATATCCTGCTGTTTTAACATGTGTATGTTACACTTTAATCTTTGCTGTTTTAATAAATGAAGTGGAGACATTTAAAAAATGCCCTTGTTCAGGTAGACTGGAAAGATTTATTCTGAATATGCTATCAAGATCTTTAGAAGAGTGTACTGATACATTCCTCTTTTGACCTGGTTTTAAGATTGAAAAGGATTATTAATGCACAAAAATATCCTTTCATATTGAAACAGCCATTATATTCAACTACTGCCAAAATGGGAAAAAATGAATAAACTTTCAAAGCCAATAGATTTTGATAGCTATTAGCCTATTTCAAATGTATATTATTAGATCAGATATTCCATTTATGTTGACTAGAGATGAACAACTTTTTGGTAGCAACACAGTACAGGGGAGAAAATAGCATATGTAGAATAATAAGGCACAATATGTCCTCTGGCATGCATAGTTGACTCCATCTAACTGTCCATTTTGGCTGTTATGAGGAAGAGATGGAGAAATAACTACGTATATGTGTTGTTGACTTTCAGTGTGAAAGAGAACTGCCAGAAGTCTTTGAGGGAGGATATGATGCACCCTCTTCTAAAGAAACCATCTCTGGAATATAGAGTAATATCCAACCCTCGTTTTTGGCAGAAGTTGTCAAGACAGCAGCGGCAAATATAAACTATTTCACCCTATCAGACATAGTTTATCTGGACACATTTCAATTGAAGTCCAGCAACAAAGATCTATTAAATCTGGTCAAAGATCAGAGTTTCCAAAACAGATACAAGGCCTAGAATTAAAAAAGGCTAGGCTGTTATAGAAGTCAATACAGTATTTGACTTCTTTCAAATAGGCTTTACATACAGGAAGCTCCTGGTTCGACTCAAATGCATGGAATGCCAATCAAAACTAATTGCAAACATTGGGCTACTAGGTAATACTAATTGACTTTTAAATAGATCTTTACTCCCAAAAAGACCACTGTTCCCATCATATATAAAAGGTTTGGGATTCCTGTCCATTTCGCCTGAGAGGTCATGTTGTTTTATTCAATTAAGAACCAAAGTTCGGAGCATCACAGACAGTGGAAACTTGAATTTCTTTCCCTTCTTTGTTGCCAACCGTCTTCTTCTCTCTCTGAAAATGTATATACTTTGCCACCTCCCACCATAGCAGTCCTTATTCCCAATTTCCAGAGACTACTGCTTCTTTCTGGGGCAGCAAAGGTGTTCTTCAACAATCATTGAAGTAAAAGGGTAGGCAGGAATCACTATGGTGAGAAAAATGGTAATACTTACTGTAGGATCTTTGACCTCAAAGAAAGCCTTCCAAAGGGGTGATATTCTTGGATGAGTGTCTACCACATTTTTTTGTAAATAAAAGTATCCAAGTAATTTCACTGACATTACTGACAAATTTTGTTCTCTAAGGCTGGTACCAGAGAAAGAATATTCATATGGGCTCTTTATATGTTGTTTGCTGGTTAATGATTTCTAAGCAGCAGAGGTTCCAAATTTATTGGAGATGATGGCAGAAGTTATAATTCTTGCTCCTGCATCCAGCAATGACCTATTTGACTTAAATGTCAAAAACAAGGCTGATTTGTATTAATTATACCCATTGGACTTTCTCTGAATTTCCAATGATCCAAAAAGTTTGGGAACCTCTGTTCTTGTTAATGCATCTCATTAAGATTCTTCATTCAGACCAGATAAAACCATTTTTAATACATATGACAACATTCTTTACAACATATATTACTTATGCTATTTTATGTAATATACAGTATTCCTGTTTTTAAAAAATGCAAAAACTTTGGCTACTGACTATACCTCTTTTTTCTCTGGCAAGCAAAGTGGAAATGGCTATCAAGGGACAGAAAAGCCAATAATTGTTCCTTCTCTGTGTGAATCAGAATGTTTGAATAGAAGACTTGCATCATTAACATTAGTTTCCTGATGGATCACCTTGTTTTAACTTCACCTGCATAAGAGGAAAGCTGTCCTGAGAGGCTCTAATGTGAGGCCATTAGATAACCTGCAAGCAGGCTATTTCTAAGCAAGGTCCAAGACATCCCAAGTTGATCAGTCTTGCTATAGAATCAGAGGTGGTATTCAGCAGGTTCTGACCAGTTCTGGAGAACCAGCAGCAGAAATTTTGAATAGTTCGGAGAATTGGTAAATACCACCTCTGATTGGCCCCGCCTGCATCTATCCTCTGCCTCCCAAGTCCCAGCTGATCGGGAGGAAATGGGGATTTTGCAGGAACCTTCCCCTGCCACGCCCACAAAGCCACACCACACCCACAAAGCCACGCCCACAGAACCGGTAGTAAAAAAAATTGAATCCCACCACTGTACAGAATATTTATTTGGGATCATGAAGAAATGTTTCCATTTACTATAACTTATTTAGCTTTAAATTATTTTATTTTTTAAAAAACCTAATTGCATTTTGCACCAGTAATAAAGACACTTCTTTTTTCATCCATCAGCATGTAATTCTGTCTATTTTTCTTCTCAAGTCTATCTATTTGTGATCTTTTTGTTTTCGTGACTGGCAGCCTGGTCAGGAGAGAAACACAAAGAAATTGTCAGTCAGTCTGTCAAACAAGTACAAAAACACGTGCAGTTCTTCAGAGTGAAGAGCAAAGCTAGCATCAGCAGCTTTATAACACTGTGATTCTACTGGCTCCAAGCCACATGCTGCGATGTCAGCCTGTTTAAAATAATCACTTGTTTGTTTTTAGCTTAATGAAGGAGTGGAGAACACAGAGTCCAAGAGCCACATGCAGCCTGAAATCCTTTGTCTGTGGTCCTTCGGATTCTCTAATATCATATTGGAATTTTCATGTGCTGGTGAACCACAAATTAGCAGGAGATAAAAGAAAATAAATGTGCATATCACGTCTTAGCTTAAATTTATATACTACAAGAGTAAGAGTAATCTCACCCCAAGCTAGAAAATAAGGAGTTGCACTCTCCACACTTCAAACAAGTTCATCAAAGTGCTACTTCATTCACTAAAGTAATCTTTAGTCATAAGAAAGCATAATAGTTTGCCTCTGGCTAAGCTAGACTGCTGGAAATCACTGTGGCTTGAATTCTACAGTAGTTAGGATTGATTTTTTTTAATGGTGTTGGTTTTGTGTGTGTGTGTATATATATATATATATATATATATACACACACACACACACACACACATCAATGTCATTATATGAACAGTGAGGCAACTGGGTATCATTCATTTAAATACAAATAATAGTAATAATAGTAATAATATTTGTTACATTAATCATACTTATGTAATTGTGGTGTTATTATATATATTTGTATTAGAGTGTATTCTTTCATTGTTTAATTGTTCAGTGTTTCTATGTGCCATTCTAATAACAATCACAATATTATTTAAATATACATAGTGATATCATCTTTCAACATCTAATCTTTATATCTAGCTATTCCTTTTAGCATCTTATATAAATATATATATAATAATATTCACTCTTGATCTTGTTTTCACCTCTATTCTAGCTCTCAGTAAAGCCAATCTTATATTAAACAGCATTCCCTTTCTAACCATCATCTTGCCCGCTTTAATATTTCAATTCTTATTCATTTTTTCATTTGCCTCCCAAACTCCTCCGTTGGGTCTTTGTCTCTGTCTACATCTTTCTATTTAACCCAAATCTTTCTTCCATTTCTACTATCTTTTGCTGCCGTGCCTCTGGAGGATCTGCCCAGGCCCCTATCTTCTGTTCAAAAATATATTTATTTTTATCCAATCCCATTTTTTGATCTCTTAATATATATTGTCCCTTATTTGATTCATAAGTCTTTATTGTCTTCTCCTTCTTCTCTTCTTGTTTCATTTGTTGATTTATCTGTTCTATATTTTCCTCTGGTCTTTCTATTAACTCCTCTATTTCCTGAGTTTTATGATCTTTATTCATTGTCCCTTGTTGAATATTTTCTGATTTCCCCACAATGTCATGCATTAAGTCTTTTCTCTCTGTAATTATTCACTGCTTTGACAAGCATTTCAAAGAGTCTCTTTTCCAGGGTTTATTTTCTTTCGGGTTAGATTCTAGGTAAAAAAAGAATCACCTCACCCACATCCAATCACTGTTCATCTATACCACGCCAGCACATTCTTTGTTTTTTTGGCTGCCCCAGCTTCACGGCAGCCATAATGGCTGCATCTCCTCTTTGTTGTTGGATGGGAGGAATCGCTGGATCCAGCTGGATAGCCACTGCTCTCCATGATGTGCAGGGTGCCCCTTCTTTCTTTGTCACCCCTACAGGGTGACTTTAGCCCCTTGGGAGGGCCCTCCAATGAGGAGGATTCGGTGTGACTTTGCGGAGCCCCGCTCCTCACATCCGATCTTGCTATGATATCAAACCAGTAGCACCGGATTGATTTTGATCCTGTGACTCCTGAGTTTGAGACAGCACCACAGGATTCTAAATTCTGCACCTATGTATTAAATTCATGGCCCTATGTGTCAGTCATGGCCTCCTGACAAATGACATGTAGTTAAACAACTTTCTATACAAAGATACAGTTTTACCTGCATTTAAGGAGTCTTGTATCATCCTCAAGAGGTCACCATGTTAGATAATTTCCATGCAGTCTACAATCTTCCATTCTTGATGCATATAGGTGGCCTTTTGCAGACAGTAACATGCCTCTTCAAAGGGATCTGGCATCTCTACCTAGACCACTCAAGTTTCAGGTCAGTGTGATGATTCTCCAGGCAATGTTTGGGAGATGGTGATTCATGATCTAAAAACCTCTTTGCAAGACACTGCAGGGCTTGACTCTTTCACTACTTTTTAAACATTTATTATATATATAAAACCCCTGGGAATGATCATCTATTGACATGAGGTTAAGTTAAGGGTGAAGGTTCGTTCTCCGAGCTTGTGGGTTGATTTCCAAACTTTCATTACCAGGCTAGATAACATCTTCAGCAGAGTTTAGGGGATATCAGTGTCAGTGTTCTTCTGTTTATAAAGGCTTCATGTCAGTAGGTCAGTAGGTCTTATAATGGGTCAGGTGTAGGAATGTCAAGTGAGGGTCACAAGACCAATCACAAGACCTTTACTTGACACACCCATACTGATTTATCATAAGATCTACTGACCACACGAAGCCCTTATAAACAGAAGAACACTGACATGCCCTAAACTCCACTGGAGATGTTATCTAGCCTGTAAGCCAACCCACAAGCTTGGAGAATGAACTTTCACCCTCATCCTACACCCGAGCTACAGATAGTTGCCACTATGAGATTAAGTGTCACCAGTATGCTATTTAATGCTGAATGAGGTAACACTCCTCCAGACAGAGTTGTTGGGCAATCTGGAAGTCCTCTTGGACTTGAGATTCCTACTCAAGGCAGCTGTGGCCTTTGCACAATTACATTCTGTGCTTTGTTAGCCCCACTTCTACATTAGAGGATATTGCTTACATTCACTCACATGTTAGTCACTTTCTTCTTGGATGATTGTAATGATGGTGCCTTTGAAGAACATTTTGAGGGTTTAGCTGATCCAGAATGCAAAAACACATTCAATATTGGGTGCTTCACAGTATAAGCTTGTAATACAACTATTACTTTAGAAATAGAAATAGAATAACAGAGTTGGAAGGGACTTTGGAGGTCTTCTAGTCCAACCTCCTGCCCAGGCAGGAAACCCTAAACCACTTCAGACAAATGGTTATCCAACATCTTCTTAAAATTTCCAGTGTTGGAGCATTCACAACTTCTGCAGGCAAGTTGTTCCACTCATTAATTGTTCTAACTATCCGGAAATTTCTCCTTAGTTCTAAGTTCTTCTCTCCTTGATTAGTTTCCACCCATTGCTTCTTTTTCTACCCTCACGTGCTTTGAAGAATAGTTTGACTCCCTCTTCTTTCGGGCAACCCCTGAGATATTGGAACACTACTATCATGTCTCCCTTAGTCCTTCTTTTCATTAAACTAGACATACCCAATTCCTGCAACCGTTCTTCAGATGTTTTAGTCTCCAGTCCCCTAATCAACCTTATTGTTCTTCTCTGCACTCTTTCTAGAGTCTCAACATATTTTTTACATCGTGGCGACCAAAACTGAATGCAATATTCCAAGTGTGGCCTTACCAAGGCATTATAAAGTGGTATTAACACTTCACATGATCTTGATTCTATCCCTCTGTTTATGCAGCCCAGAACTGTGTTGGCTTTTTTGGCAGCTGCTGCACACTGTTGGCTCATATCTAAATGGTTGTCCACTAGGACTCCAAGACCTCTCTCACAGTTACTACTATTGAGCAAAGTACCACATATACGGTACCTGTGCATTTTGTTTTTCTTCCCTAAATGTAGAACCTTACTTTTTTCACTGTTGAATTTCATTTTGTTAGATGGCGCCCAATGTTCAAGTCTGTCAAGATCCTTCTGTATCCTGAGCCTATCTTCTGGAGTGTTGGCTATTCCTTCCAGCTTGGTGTCATCTGCAAATTTGATGAGTTCTCCATCTATCCCCTCGTTCAAGTCATTGATGAAGATGTTGAATAGCACTGGGCCTAAAACAGAGCCCTGGGGTACTCCACTGCATACTTCCCTCCATGTAGATGCAGTTCCATTGAGGACTACACGTTGAGGGTGGTTGGTCAGCCAGTTACGAATCCATCTGGTGTGATGCTGTCTAACCCACATTTTTCTATTTTATCTAGTAGTAGGTTATGGTCTACTTCATCAAATGCTTTACTGAAATCCAAGTAAATTATATCGACAGCATTTCTCTGATCCACTAATTTTGTCACTTTGTCAAAGAATGCAATAAGATTAGTCTGGCATGATCTGTTTTTGACAAACCCATGTTGGCTTTTGGTTATTACTTGGTTTGCTCCTAGGTGTTTGGTGACTATTTGCTTGATTATCTTTTCCAGAATCTTCTCTGGTATTGAGGTCAGGCTGATACATCTGTTGTTTTCTGGATCTGTTTTTTTTTTCTCCTTTTTTGAAGATGGGGACTACATCAGTTCTTTTCCAGTACTCTGGGAGTTCCCTTGTGCTCCAGGATCTTTGAAAGATATAGTTCAGTGGTTCTGAGATCTCGTCTGCAAGTTCCTTCAGAACCTTGGGGTGTAATCCATCTGGTCCTGGTGATTTGAACTCATCTAGGTTCACTTACCCTTTTCTTCCCTATTTTAACTTGTCACATCAATTCCCAGTAGGCTTCTGGGTAAAATTAAAGGTGCTGGTTTTCATGTTAAAGTCATACATAGCATGAGGCCAGGTTACTACTGGAGCCACAAGATCTCATTGGTAAGTAGGGTCACTTGGAGACTCTTAGTAAGCTGACTTTCTGTGCTGCAGCATCTGTGACCTAGAATAGCTGCCCCTGAATATGGATAGCACCTACTTTGTTGGTCTTCTGGTATGCTATAAAAACCTGACTCTTCCTCAGGCCAGAATGCTATCAGAAATCTGATGGGGAATTGTATAGTCAGAATAACTGACCTACTAAGAATAAGACCTTCTTTCCTTCCATCTTCCTGAAGACTTGGCTCTTCTGTCAACTCAACTAATCCGTTGGGGGTACACTGTTATAATTTTAAACTGTTTTAATTGGGTCATTGATTTTTATCTTTATTTCATTGTGATTTGTATTGGAAACTGTCATTTTGTAAGCTGCCTTGTGTCCTCAGGGAGAAAGGCGGCATATAATAAATAAATAAATAAATAAATAAATAAATAAATAAATAAATAAATAAATAAGAAACAATTTAGTGATTGGATTTCACATATATGTGAAGGCCATTTAACTTTCCCCTGACCATTTAGTGGTTTCCCTGCTATATAGCTAAAATAATTGTGAGTATGAAAGGTTGGTATAAAAGCTACAAATGAAAAGTTTTGGCAGAATAGGAAATTAAGAGGAAGAAATTGCATAGATGTGGACATTTGCTTTGAATGATCAAAGGGTATTCTGTATCAATTGTAATGAAAATATGTTTAAACTAGGCATGACTTCTTTGAATTCCTTTCTTTTTTCATTTTACATTCAATTTTATAGAACATTTCTTTTGGGTAATAAAAATAGAAAACAAAACATTTGGTGACTTTTCCCAGATGAAATATTTCCTCTTACCTTAGGTATAAGAGCCTACTTTATGCCCTAACTTCCTGCATGGAATTCAACATGATAGAACGGGAAACTGCAACCCCTCGTCATTCCAAGTCATGCAGGATATATCACTGAAGAGCTGGTCTCCACGGATACCGCATGACTGTTCGCAATGAGTCAAAATCATGCGAATACAGAGTTCTAGCTCATATGGAATTGCATCGGCCAACAAAGACCCTGGCTGCAGACAGTCATATTGTGCCCATGCAGAATAGCTCATGAATGACATCTCCAATATGTCTTGGAAAGAGGAGAGGGAAGAAACTGCTCACTGTATCTCTTATACTGAATTCATTAAGGAATGGGTTCTCAGAATACTAACATGGCCAAGGGAAATGTGTCTGTGTATTGAGAGGTATTGTAATACCTTTCTTGCATCGTTAGCAGTCCCATATTTCAAGCCTCTCAGGAAGCTTTTTCAGTTGGGAAGTGTTGAAAGCTGAGGAAACTGCAGAGCAGTAGAGAAATGTATAAAGAAGAAGCAGACCTCTCAGCTATGTTACAATGATAAAGAAAGTATTAAAATATCACACACCAGAAACGAAAACCTATAGTGCTTCATCGGCAATGAAAGACCAAAGCTGCTGTTGAAAAGGCAACAGCATTTTCTTGGGTTTTTTCTCTTGAAAACATTTCACTTCTCACCCAAGAAGCTTTTTCAGTTGAACTGAAGAAGCTTCTTGGATGAGAAGTGAAATGTTTTCAAAGAAAAAGCTAAGAAAGTTCAGCTGCCTTTGCAACAGCATCTTTTGGGACCACCATGATCTAGATGACTGAGATAAACATTCAGGTCATGAAAGACTACTTCCAAAAGACCATTTTTGGAAAACAGGAAAATAAATTCTACTAAACATTAAAAACTAAAACAGTACAGAAAAATAATATCAGCATAGTTACATGTGTCCACATTGTACAAGTAATTATAGAATATATATTTTCAGGATATTGCAAAAGGGGTTGGAAAGAATTCTAGGACCCATGTTATCCCAACCTTGTTAGTGAGGCATCATAGCAGTTCTGATGGACTTGGCGTTAAGTGAAGTTTAGACAAGCCACTGAGTACCAAGAAGTGTTGGCCTTATTGTGAGCAAATTGATCAATACATTCTTTTCTCAATTGATACACAGAAATTACCTAATCTGTCAGGTAATCCAAATCCAACATCTCTCCCTGAGTTTCAGAGCTGAGTTTGGTTCCCAAATTCAAATCTGTTCTGTCTAGACATTGCATTCTAGTGATACTAGTCAGTTCTTTGCATAACAGAAATACAAGTATATTACTGCAATCATAAAATTGGTTGGTCTATAAGTATTGATATACTGTAATTTTAAAGTCCCAGAATTATTCAAGTTTAATGTTTCCAAGGCCTATGGGGGCAATATTCATTAATTTTTGTAAGTAGTCCTTTAACCGATTCTTATTTTCTCTCACATACATATGTGAATATTGTTAATGCCTTTTGTTCAGGATAGCACATTTTTAATTATTTTATTCTCCCATTTCACCTTCTCCATGAGTTTCTGTGAAAATACTTGCCATTTTGGTTGATGGTTACAACTATCAAGTTTAAATATGAGATCAACAATCAAAGGTTTAACCAGACTGCCGATATGTTAAAAAGAGCTCTTTACAGGACTTTTTAAAAAGAATTTTGCTTTTCTTTTAAATTTAAACCTTTTAGTGCTGCTCTTAATCATAGCAGGTGTAGGAGTTTGCCTTAACAGCTCCAAAAAAATGTTCAGCAATTCAAGAAAAATTCTTTAGAAGGAATTGTAACATAAGTAAAACAAGGAATGATAAAAATGCCTTGATAATACGATAACAAGCCTCCACTGTGCTAATCATGTGGAAAATACTTGCCAAAGTTTTTATATGTCTTGTTTCATATCATGGTAGAATTTGGACTCTGTTGGATTTTTTTTAGTTAAAGTATTGTTGAATTAAATTGTACAAGGTAATTTGGAAGATGTTCTGATTTTGACCCTTATTCACATGACAAACCTACACTTTTGGATAATTGTAGTTAAAAATAATAGGTACAATTTCTTTTTATTTAAATCATAGCAATTAGCAATGAGTAGTAATGCTATAGATCAGCTATTGCCAATCAAGTTCCTTATTGCCACCTGACTCAGTGTTAGATTAATTGTTAGAAGAATCTACATGGATTAAAATTGCAAATTTTAATTCATTCATCTGTTGTATTTAATTCAAACATCTGTTAATTGCAGAATTAGAGGCATCTGAAACTGTTATTGATATTATAGCATGTTTTATGTGATTTTATGTCTACAGTAAATATTTGTATACAATTACAAATATCACTAAAATGAATATTGTTTACAAAAACTCTGGAGATTTTTACATTTCATTTTTAAAAATCAATCACTAAGAATTTTAAAGAATAGTATTACTTATAGTCTTAATCTGAGAGCCAGTTTAGTTTGGTGTTTAAAGCATCAGCTAGAAAGTGGGAGAACATGAGTTCAAGTCCCGCTTTAGCCACGAAAGCTGGCTGGGTGACTTTGGGCCAGTCACTTTCTCTCACTTTCTCTAACCCACCTCACAGGGTTGGTGTTGAGAGGAGCAAGTGTGTTGGAAATGTTTGCCATCTTGAGTTATTGTAAAAATAATAAAGGCAGATTACTAAACAAACAAACAAACAAACAAATTGGGATTACTTCAGCACTAGATTCTGTTTTACATTTATTGGTCGCTTCAAAAACTTTTATTTTTTAAAGTTAGCTATTCAGTTTGTCATGTTGAAAATGTAAACTGATGGAACATTTGCTCATGTGATATAAAGTTAAACTTCTATTGTCCTATTTTAATTTAATGGACTATCTCATTTGGTTTAGATTTAATTATTCATTCCAAAACTTCTGGATCATTTCTTCTATGCAACACATGTTTTTATTGGGGTTTTTTTTTTTTTGCATTGCCTATTTGTGTGTATTACTTTTCTTCCACTGTTTTCTTATTTGTATATTTGTATTTTTTTAAAAAAAATCCCATTTGTAAAACACGTGAATATGTTTTGTGTCTTCTTTAACCTCATTTGCTTTTATCAGAATTCTCCAATGATCACTCTCAAGTAAATATATCTAGCTATTTTTCTTCTATGATTCTTAGTGCTCTTAAAATTATCTTTACATTTCCTTTTCTTATTATCATTGACATTATTGTTTGAGATAGTATCCTTTCCTTTCTCATTTAGAGTTGAAAGTCTGTACTCACTCATTATAATGTACTGTATTCTTGTTGCCCAAGGCCTTCATCTCTTATGATAGATTGTTATGAAAACCAATTGTATATTTTTCCTTTTTAAATTCTGGTCTATAATTTTCTATTTCAGTTTTTACAATATTATTTATCTTTTCCAACAGCATATATGGTTTTCTTTTGCATAAGTTAAGCGTTTATTTGTTTTATATTCTGACTGCATCACCTTCAGGTTAAATCTTGCTTGTTTAATTTTTTAAAGTTTAGCTTAAACAATAGATATCAATAATTCAAAATGGTCTGTTCCAGAATATGCACCTCTAATGTCCTCTAATACCCCTTCAGGGATTACTGCCTTGTCGTGGCGAAGGGGCTTGCGTAGCTCAATGAAGCTATGAGCAATGCTGTGCAGGGCCACTCAAGACGGACAGGTCATAGCAGAATGCTCTGACAAAATGTGATCCACTGGAGAAGGAAATGGCAAGCCATTCCAGTATCTTTGCCATGAAAACCCCATGGACAGTACCAAAAGGAAAAAAGATATGACACCAGAAGATGAGCCCTCATGTCAGAAGGTGTCCAATATGCTATTAGAGAAGAGCAGGGGGCTAGTACTAGTAGCGCCAGAAAGAATGAAGCAACTGGGCCAAAGCCGAAAGGATGCTCAGCTGTGGATGTATCTGGTGTTGAAAGGAAAGTCTGATGCTGCAAAGATTTTTTTCTTAGGAACCTGGAATGTAAAATCCATGAATCAAGGCAAGCTGGACGTGACCAAACATGAGATGACAAGACTGAACATCGACATCTTAGACTCAGCGAACTAAAATGGACAGAAATGGGTGAATTTAATTCAGATGACCATCAGGTATACTACTGCGGGCAAGAATCCCTCAGAAGAAATGGAGAGCCTTCATAATCAATAAAAGAGTAGGAAAAGCAATACTGGGATGCAATCCCCAAAATGACAGAATGATCTCAGTTTGAATCCAAGGCAAACCATTCAATATCCCAGTAGTTCAAATCTATGCCCCAACAACTGGTGCTGAAGAGAATGAAATTGACTGGTTCTATAAAGCCCTACAGCACTTTATAGAATTAACACCAAAAAATGATGTCATGGGGGATTGGAATGCTAAAGTAGGAAGCCAAAAGATAACCAGAATAACAGGCAAGTTTGGCCTTGGAGTACAAAATGAAGCAGGGCACAGGCTGATAGAATTTTGTCAAGAGAATACGATGGTCATAGTAAACACTTTTTTCCAACAGTCCAAGAGACGACTCTACACATGGACATCACCGATGGTCAACAGAGAAATCAGATTGACTATGTGCTCTGCAGCCAAAGATGGAGAAGCTCTATTCGGTCAGTAAAAATAAGACCAGGAGCTGACTGTGGCTCAGATCATGAGCTTCTCATTGCAAAATTTAGGCTTAAATTGAAGGAAGTAGGGAAAAGCACTAGGTCACTCAGGTATGAACTAAATCATATCCCTAATGAATATACAGTAGAAGTGACAAATAGATTTAAGGAATTAGATCTGATAGACAGAGTGCCTGAAGAACTATGGATGGAGATTCGCAACATTGTACAAGAGGTAGTAACTAAAACCATCCCAAAGAAAAAGAAATGCAAGAAAGCAAAATGGCTGTCTGAAGAAGCTTTGCAAATAGCTGAGGAAAAAAGGGAAGTGAAAGGCAAGGGGGAAAGAGAAAAATACACCCAACTGAATGCAGAATTCCAGAGAATAGCTAGAAGAGATAAGAATGCCTTCTTAAATGAACAGTGCAAAGAAATAGAAGAAAACAATAGAATAGGGGGGATCAGAGATCTCTTCAAGAAAAGGGCATGAAGGGAACATTTCATGCAAAGATGGGCATGATAAAGGACCAAAATGGCAGGGACTTAACAGAGACAGAAGAGTTAAGAAGAGGTGGCAGAATTACACAGAATAACTATACAAGAATGAACTTAACATCCCTGGTAACCAAGATGGGGTGGTCGCTGACCTCGAGCCAGACATCCTAGAATGTGAAGTCAAATGGGCCTTAGGAAATCTGAGCAACAACAAAGCTAGTGGAGGTGACAGTATTCCAGCTAAGCTATTCAAAATTTTAAAAGATGATGCAGTAAAAGTGCTACACACAATTTGTCAGCAGATTTGGAAAAGTCAATAGTGACCACAGGATTGGAAAAGGTCAGTTTACATTCCAATTCCAAAGAAAGGTAATGCCAAAGAATGTTCAAACTATCGCACCATTGCACTCATATCACATGCTAGTAAAGTTATGCTCAAAATCCTACTAGCTAGGCTCCAGCAGTATGTGGATCGAGAACTACCAGAAGTACAGGCAGGATTTTGAAGAGGCAGAGGAACTAGAAATAAAATTGCCAACATACGCTGGATCATGGAGAAAGCTAGGGAGTTCCAGAAAAACATCTACTTCTGCTTCATTGACTATGCTAAAGCCTTTGATTGTGTGGATCACACAAAATTGTGGCAAGGTCTTAAAGAGATGGGAGTACCAGACCATCTTATTTGTCTATTGAGAAACCTATATGTGGGTCAAGAAGCACCAGTGAGAACTGGACATGGAACCACTGATTGGTTCAAAATTGGGAAAGGAGTCTGGCAAGACTGTATACTGTCACCCTGAATATTTAACTTATATGCAGAGCACATCATGAGAAAGGTGGGGCTAGATGAATCAAAAGTTAGAATTAAGATTGCCGGGAGAAATATCAGCAACCTCAGATATGCAGATGCTACCACTCTAATGGCGGAAAGTGAAGAGGAACTAAACAGCAGATGAAAAAGGAGAGTGCAAAAGGGCTTGAAACTCAACATTAAGAAAACTAAGATCATGGCATCTGGCCCTCTCAAATCCTGGCAAATAGATGGGAAGAAATGGAGGTAGTGACAGATTTTATTTTCTTGGGCTTGAAGATCACCGCATATGGGGACTGCAGCCAAGAAATTAAAAGACGCTTGCTCCTGGGGAGGAAAGCTATGGCAAATCTAGATAGCTTACTAAAAAGCAGAAACATCACCCTGCCAACAAAAATGCATATAGTCAAGGCTATCGTTTTCCCAGTTGCAATGTATGGCTGTGAAAGTTGGACCATAAGAAAGGCTGAGCGCCAAAGAATTGAGGCCTTTGAACTATGATGCTGGAGAAGACTCCTACGAATCCCTTGGACTGCAAGGCGAACAAACCAGTCAGTCCTAGAGGAGATCAACCCTGACTGATCTTTAGAAGGCCAAATCCTGAAGATGAAACTCAAATACTTTGGCCACCTAATGAGAAGGAAGGACTCACTGGAGAAGAGCCTAATGCTGGGAAAGATTAAGGGCAAAAGAAGAATGGGATGACAGAGAAAGAGGTGGCTGGATGGAGTCACTGAATAAGTAGGTGTGAGCTTAAATGGACTCCAGAGGATGGTAAAGGACAGGAAGGCCTGGAGGAACGTTGTCCATGGGGTCGCAATGGGTCGGACACGACTTTGCAACTAACAACAACAACAATGTCCTGGATGATTCAATTGGTCTTCTTTATCTTCCTTCTATTATGTGACTAATTTGATTCTGGTCTCTTCACCTGGTGATATCTATGTGTAGAGTCTGTGCTTAAAAAAAATATTGATTTTGAACAATTATCTTCATACATTTAAAAAAAAATCTATTTCTTTATATTGCTGCAATTATGCAGTTCTTTAACTGTCCACATCATCTCCATGTTCTACAATTTGGCCAGGACTTCCACAGTATTACCAACAGGCAACTCAAAAATTTCTCCATTCAGAAAAGCAATCAGATCTATCAAGTGGAAGATCGGTCAAATCATTTTGGCTGATCTTCCATCTCCACAGACTTATTATAGCTACTGCCACTCTACAACTGAACCCAGAGTGATCTGATTATAATACATTGAAGTTCCCACTCTCATCCAGTGCTTTCATAAGAGAGCAAACCATGTGCTAAAGGGCCATCCTCTTTAGAGTCACTTCTCTGGAAGCAATTTATCCTTCCCAGGGCAGTGCTACTTCTAACTCATCCGCAATTTGTGCAGAATGCCTCCAACTGAGCAGATATTCAACAGCCACTAAACACAATTAAGAGGACATTTGTTACCAAGACGATTTCTCTCCCAATGGTTATGGGGAGATTTAGACAACATTCCCTTAAGAACTGTTTTCAGGTGCTCTAAATTTACTGTCAAAATTTTCATCCAGCATAGAAGAATAAAAATCACCAGTACTAGCTGGGTGTCGTGGGAGTTGCAGCCCCAATGCATCTAGATGGCACTACCTTGGGAAACTGCTACATAGAATCTTCCAAAGGATGTACTAAGTGGTTAGTTTTTAAAGCTTTCTTTTTCTGGCTGTTAAGAGGCAGAGGAGTGGGAGGATAGGAGCTTGGAGGACAAGTTGTCCTATATATTTCAACAGGCAACTACATCCATGAAGATTCTTGCATCATCTAAAAGCCACCGTACATTATTCTGATCATTGTGCAGTTGCTTAGAAACACTGAACTTGTTCTAAAAGAAAGAGAAAAGATATTATCTTACTACTGATAAAAAGCCCCTTAGTAAGAAAGGCTCCTTTTGTAGATGATAAATTCGTATGAGGTGAGAAACTTCCATTCTCCTTGACCCTTTTCAAATAGGACACATCTTTATTTCATTTTCTGAAAATTAAATACATTCCATTTCACCACTACTGAAACAATGTACACAATTCAATGAATTCTGTTCAAAATCACTGTAGAAGAATCATCATCCAAGGTACTGTACTATATAGGTGGATCTAAGGCTAAGTACATTATCTTTACTTAGGTGTCATTATATGCCTTGATTAATTTCAAAGGTGTTACTCTTACTGAAAACATCTATGGTTTCTTTCATGGGGCAATAAGCTATCTAACACGAAGAAGCAAATTTATGAGAAGACTAAACATCTCACAACATTTTAATTCTGGCTCAGATTCTAGCAGATAGAAATAAAATTCTCAAAGTTGTGCTTTTTCAGAATAAGTTATAGGGCTCCATTTGAAGAATGTATAAATGGGTTGACTTTCCATTATCATCAATCATGCCCAAACCCATTTCTAATTCAATTGCCATAAAAAATCATTAAGTTTTTGGAATAGGAATGTGCATGAAATGGAAAATGTTTTGTTATGAGCCTTTAGAATTTTAATGGAACAAAAACCAAAGTCTTTTAAATATTAGGATGACAAGAATCAGTGGAAGTGTAGAACAAATCTGAGAACAAACTTGTTCCTTGATTTTCACCCCAGAGCCACAAAATAAACAAGATGGGAGGACTTTATAGAAAAAAACCCCACTTAAATTGATTATATTAAAAATATTTTTAAAGTACTGTTATTAGGAACTGTATGTAAGCATTTCCTGTTTTGCTACTCCTAAGAAAATTGAGAGGAATATAAAAAGTTAATCATATGTAGTCCAGTTCATATATTTACAGCAAATTCATCTTGTTTTGCACCTGAGGTGTAAAAAGAATAATTGTAGTGGATATGCCAAACAGACAATGGTTGATTTTTTTTAAAAAATGCACCAAAATATACTATCAACATAAAATCAGGGGGTGAAATGTAAAATTTGTTACTACCGGTTCTGTGGGTGTGGCTTAATGGGCGTGGCCAACTTTTTTTTTTAACTTTTCAAAGTATTTTTTCTAATGCTTTGAAAAGCCTCTGCCGCTCAGGAAACTCAGCTGGGATCGTCAGAGAGGCTTTTAAAAAAATATCTCTCTGCCAATCAGGAAACTCTACTGATCAATGAATTAGTCATTGATACCTGGGAAGAGTATTGAAAGACTATAAAGAGATTGATTTGTAAGCATCATGAAAACAAAGTATGAATTTGTAAATATGAATTTGTAAATAATAAATTTTGCCAGCCCATTTTCAGATAAATAGTATTTTAATAGGTTGTGGGAATCCTGAAGATCCTACTTTAGCTTATTTCAGGAAAATATCTGATGATTTACCCATATGACATTGTGGCTGACAAGCTGATTAAAGGTGGGTTGAATGAAATGACAATTAAGTGGATAAATATTGACCTGAAAATCATATTCAAAGAATGTGTTGAATACAGAATGGATGCCACAGTGATCAGTCTGAAGTTTTGTACTCTTGCATATTTTTATTAATTACTTAAAGAAATTGAAATGATGGTTATCAAACTTACAGATGACATAAAATTGAATGGGATATGATTAAATTAAAAATAATTTTCACATGTTAATAAAATGAACAGAAAACTAGATAGAAATAAATTTAATTCAGACAAAGGTTAGTTGCCCTTCTAAAAGCTGAAATTATATGCAAAGGCATGGTACAAAGAGATACAGCTTGGTGAAAAATCTTGTAATAGTAGCTGACTGCAAAGATCTTATAATAGTAGCTGGCTGCAACTGACTGTGATTTGGCTGCAATAACACAAAATAAAACAAATGCAATTTAGGTTGTGTTTTCAGAACTATAATATCCAAATAACACCAGATATTTACATTTTGAATAGGAGAGCAGCCACTAACTATGAACACTTCCTGATAGCCATATTAATGTACTTTTCTTCTGTCCTAGAGTCAGAATTAAGTTGGTACAAAAAACAAGTCTCACAACCTTTAATATAGTCAAAAATAATGCCATCAATGTTGTTACTGTGATACTGTCTAATGCAGGTGTGAAATGTAAAATGTGTTACTACCGATTCTGTAGAGCCCCATTGTTCTGAGCTGAGGAATATTTGAACAGGGTATCTTTTTCAAAGACCAAGTGCAAAAAAGGTGTTCATGCATACCCTAAAAACAGCCTTGTTCCAAATATCTCATAGTACCTCATAGTCTAAAAATCAGGAGTCAAGTACCCTTAAAGTTTCATAGTTGATATTGGGTAATATACCTTTAACTACACATTATTTCATGTAACAATGACTTTTTTCTGTGCATTTATTACATCATGGATTGCTTGACTGTTTACCTTCCCTGAGTATTTCTGTATGTCATGGTATATTTTTATATTGTTTTTATTTGGGATGCCCGCTTGTGTGTGGAGGGGTAGGTGTGTTGACATCGTTTTCATTGCAACCTAGTATTATGTATTTGAGATGGTTGGCTATATAAATTTAAAAAATAAATAAATCTGAGCCAGTAATATCCAGACAGAAACTTCTACAAAATTTTCTAGTGAAATCCTAAATAGTATCAAGTAAACCATATTCAGTATTTATTCATGTAAAATATTTAATATGTTGCCTGCCATGCCATTTAACTTAAAGTATAAAATACCTGCAACATATATTAAAATATAACACAAAATAAAAAGTTTATATTTGCTTTAAATGTATTTTTGATTGAGAATATATTAGAAATAATTCATTTAAGGTTTTTTGTATAGTTACTAGAAATATGTTGGAACCAATTTTATTTTTCCGTTGCGCTTTGCAGGTATTCAGACTTTGTTACTTTGCTATGCATGAGGCTTCTAACAATAATTGAGATATAAAGGTTAATTGCTTTTGTTTTATAGAAACACTCTTCTCATTTTGATGTATGTGTTTGCTGCAAGTGATATCTTGCACATGCAGATACAGTACCCAATTCACCATGAGGCAGTCTGGGAACAAAGTCATCCAGAGCTTTACTACTCAGGGAATGATTTTTTTCTGATCCTAAAAAAACCACAGACAAATATTTGTTTGGTATCAGTGGAGATACTCAGTCATCCAGGTCAAAGTTGTCTCAAAGGTGATTTTTTTTTCCAAAAGGCAACCGGACTGTTTTTTCCTTGAAGAAGAAGAACAAAACATTTCACTTCTCATCCAAGAAGCTTCATCAGTTGGATGGTGGGTGGATGGAAAGATTGGTTCTGACTGGATGGTGGTTGGGGAGAATGAAAGAATTGCATTTCTTTACAGTCATCTGGTCATTAGCATTCTTCCTGAGAGTTTTTGAAGCCACTTGGGGGTTTATCTTTGCCCTCAGGTTCACCTGAATCAGAGTGCAATTGGTTGTGGGATCTTCTTGGAATTGCTGCAAGGGCTGTCTTGTAGACTGAAGATAGGTGGTGTCTTATCCATCCCCCTCTGTTGAGAGAGGGCTGCTCAGTGTTAACATAGAACATTTTACCCCTTTAAAACCAATGATCCTTTCTATCCAAAATGTGGATTTTACTGTCATCAAAAGAGTGACTTTTGTCTTTTGAAGGCAGATGAACTGCCGAATCTTGCCTGATGGGTTTGATCTCCTACACTGTGCCATGAGCTTTTGAAGTGGTTGTTTTGTTTCACTAATGCACAGATCTATACGTTCTGTGCAACATGCAGTTTGTTTGTTATTTCCCTTTACATGTTCCTTTCTATCAATTGCCAATGTTACTGTGGTAATATTTCATATGCACTTAATTTTCCCCTAGCATATGTTGATTCTCCAGAGCTGGCCCAAACAAAAAAAGATTTCCTGGGAATCTACATCAGGAATTCATAGTTTGCATTCCATTAACTTTCATTCCACCAAATTTTAGCTTTAGCCCAAAGTAAGAACATTCTTTCATTGAGCATGTGATTCTGCAAATATAGTCATTGTTCAGTAGTTTACAAGCAGTTCTGACAGGAATTTTCTAATTTAGCCAAAATATACATGCTTCCTAAGGTTCACTACATTGTGATATAGCAATCTCTTTCTTAAGAGTTTTCTTGTAAATAATTTATTTCTCTCCACTGCCTGTTTATATTTTGCAGGAACAATCCACCACTAAATTTTACATTAGAGAAGCAAATGTTGAAGAAATACTGAGCTTTAGGCCAGCCAGTATTTTCTACCTTACTTCTCAATTATATAAAATTAAGGTACATTTTCACACAGTTGTTTTTCTTCGACTAGGACCAGTTCTGCAGAGAGCTACGACTCCTGCCTTTGAATGCATTTCTGAATCAAACTCAAATGAAGTTCATTTTTTTTTCAAGGTTATAATCTATGTTGTGTCTCCTTCAGTAAAAATTAGTAAGTATTCACCTTTACAACTAGTTACTGTTCAGTATTTTAAATGAAACAACTTATGCCATTAAAAGCAAAAATAAGTATGTGTCAGTAACATAAAACAAATTAAAGTTATTAAGGATTAAGATGTTAAAACTATGAAGGTATTAAGAAGAGTTAGTGCATTTATTTCTATATATGGTTATACTAAATTGCTGTTAGAGCATTTCCATAATCAGCACCATGTTGTTAATGGATCCAAGCTTCCACAGAATTGTTCATATTCAAGTTTTGAACTGTTTAATTTCTTGCTCAGCAGCGATACATATAAAGTATTACACTAGTAGTAGTTCTTGAAAAAACTGTCTCCTTAAAGACAATGATTCTTAATCTTTTATATTTTTATGTCACCACTCCATCCATCAAATAATCAGTAAAGTACCATGATAAAACAAAGTTCCATTTTATTTAAATTCATTTAATAAAACATTCCTTCCTTTATTATTGTTACTATTTATAGTAAGGTTTCAGGACAAAGGTTTACAGACTGCTATAAACTTCTACATATCATCTAGACTGTTTCTATGCCATACTGAAACTTTTTTTTATTATTTTTTTTAAAAGGAAGAATACTGTGATACATTTTAGCTTGGGCAAGGATTTCCAGATATCCATGACTCAGTACAATGTAATCCCTAACTCAGTTCTTGCTTATGGCCTACTTTTAAGTTTAAGGTACAGAAAATTTAGAACTACATATTTCAAGCTATCCTGACGGAATACTCTCAGATTCCTAAATCATCTGAATCAGCTATATGATCTCTATTTTCTCAGAAGAGAAAGTGCTAAGTGTAAATATTAAGTGAATACAAACATGCATATATTATATAAAATTATCTAAAAAGATAGAGTTTTCCCATTCATTAACTGTAAAGACTAATATACTGCCCTAGATGCTTGTAGTAACATGCAACTAACGTGTAACTTCCTTCAAAATCACTCTTATTTGTAGTCTTCAGTAAGTTTGATAACAAAACTCTACAGTTACACAACTAATTTGGATTATGAGTCTTTCCCAATTTATGCATAATTACTATACAAACCTTTATGTGTCATTATAGTATTGATCAGAACTTTACTGGCAATATAATAATAATCTTTTTTGTCCTTATTGTAATACAATCCAAAGACAACCTCAAGTTGCATAAAATTGTTTACTTTGGAGGCAAACCTAAATCAGAGGCATTTAAAACAGAATTGAGAGCTGGGACAGCAAATTTCATACTAGCATTATTTCCCACTAAATTAAGATTGGGAGAAAATGACATCACATCACAGCAGAGAGAAAAGTTTCTAGAATTATAGAATTCAAAAGACACATGTAGGCTGTCATATCCAACCACCTGCTTAGTGTGGTATTCCAAATTAGAACCATCCAGAAACCTAGCTGTTTGCTCTCTGTTTGATTGCAGTGAACAAAGGGAAGCCACCACTTCTCAGTAATTATTTCCATTGTTGAATTGTTCTTACCATTAGCAAATTTTTAAAAAGAGTATCAGCCCAAAAATCTCCTACAACTGCTTATGGTTAGAGTTAACTGTTCATGAATGTAGTATCCCCCTCTCTTTATTAAAGGGCAACACTTGAATTTAGAGTCACGGGACAAATAGATTTCACCAAGGAAAAGCTCTGCCCTTTCCACCAAGAATGAGACAGCACTGAGAATCCCAACCCAAATATTTCAAGAAGGTCAATTCATAGAGCAAAAAGGCCCTATCCTTGCTGCTATCCTTTTAATACACTGTTTCTTATTCAAAGGTTAAGAGTACTTTGGCCTAATTAAGATGACTAAGGCTAAACAGAAAAGTATCCTGTTGCCTCCACAATTTCTAAACCAAAAAAAGGGGGAAAGATAAGAAAAATCCCACAATAATCAAAAGATATTTACTGAGGCTAAGAACATATCTGTAGCACTAGATTTTTTCTATATTAACTAAAATCCAGGTCATACTTGCAAGCCATCTCTTTGAAAACTTAAGAATGGCATCAAGAACAACCTGGCCCATCCACATTCATTTTCAAAATCCAGATGAAAGATCTGTGAGATGATGTAGGGAATTTAACAGCAAGAAACCATACACTTCATCCATTGAAACCAAAAGCATTTTTAGAAAAGTTACAATTTTCTTTGGATTGTAAACCTTGGTGTGGCATGATGTTCTTGTTAGAATAGACGGGACCTGGGGCCAAAAGTTTTTCAAAGATATTTCACTCCAACATTACTGATTGTATTGTCAAATGGTTTTTATCATAAACATCCACTTAGTCTTCTAGTTAGCAATAGCAATAGCACTTAGACTTATATACTGTTTTATAGTGCTTTTACAGCCCTCTCTAAGCAGTTTACAGAGTCAGCATCTTGCCTCCAACAATCTGGGTCCTCATTTTACCCACCTCGGAAGGATGAGTCAACCTTGAGCTGGTGAGATTTGAACTGCCAAACTGCAGCTAACAGTTAGCTGAAGTAGCCTGCAGTACTGTACTCTAACCACTACGCCACCTCAGCTCAGGTAGTTCCTGTAACATTGGCTCAATATGCATTACTTTCTCCTAGAGGCATAAGATTACATCTGCTGTTTAATATTCGGAATGTTACTATATCATTTCTGAATCTATCTCCAGTTTCTTTGATTTTATTTATAGTCCTGAAACTGGACAGAGACTTGCTTTCTAGTATGGCTTGTTTTCTACTGAAAGAGACTAAGTTGTAAAGCTTACTTTTTGGGAATTATTTCTAAATGAAAGTGCAAGGCATTTATTTGGGAGAAAGAAATCATGCAGTCAGAGAGAAGTCATAAAACTGACTGAATATATTCAGTAGAAACTAACCAGCAGAAAACTTTGACTCAGGTTCTAAGAACATCCCCAGCAAGAAAATACTAGGTTTCCAAGAAGCCACTTATTAGTCTAGAAATTTTATTCTGTAAAGGGCCTGAACTTCCTGAAACTATCTGGCTGAACATTGATTGAAACCTGATGGTGAGATATGCATTCCTATTCTAAACAGGTTTTAAGAACACATCCATATGTCATCCATCATCCATATGCATAAAAGATTCGCAGAGGTTAGTTTTCTATATGCAACAAACACTATATGCAAAATTAATCAAATCAAGCTTTAAACCCTTATACATATCATTATGTGCAGTTGTACCATTGGCAAGAACAGCATCAGCAGAAGTAGGCTGGAGGTATGAAATATGCAATAAAGCAAGAAGTCATAATTCATACAATCTAGCAATTTTTCCTGTAGTTTTCTTGAATAAAATTGTAATAGCTTTTCCGCTGTCACATTCAATCTTTGAACCATTTCTGCTAACTACTGAATTTCACTTGAATAGCTTTCATGACAACTTTGGACTGTTCCCATGGCTCTAACAGTACTACATTATTCCAATATGGTACACATTATTATTACATTAAAAATTAAATACCACACTAGTAGTAGTACACTTAGACAAGTAGTCTAACTTGTAATGGGTGTTGTAATTTGTCATCAAATTTTATGACTGCATTTACCAGAACCACCTGCGGTTATATAATCCTGTTGAAATCCAGCAGAGCTTACATACAAGAAAATCATTAATATTTAAAATTTGATTGTCTCAAATATATGAACACTGTGCAGTATTCCAAGTTCTTTTTGTGTTGATATATCTATACAAGACTGATTTGCTTTATAAAATTGCAGAAAATCAATGTCACACCTGAGAATACATATCAAGAAACCTGAATTTGCATAGAATGTATTTGTTGGATCCTGATCTAATAATACTTAAATTAATTCAGATTAATGGAATTTAAGTGAACCATAACTAATTACCTGTTGATTAAGTCTGGATCTAATTCAACTCTTTTCTTTAAAAAATATCTCTAAAAGATTCCATATTTATTCAAATTGGAAATATAATACTTTTGTTGGCTTAATAACATTTTTGAAACTCAAAATCCCCAAGGAATGTTTGCCCTGTCAGTATTTACCATTAAAATAATCTCTTTTATTCTACGTTCAGAAGAAATTAAATGTCCTGTGTATTTTCAGTGGAGAAAATTGGTTTTTCTGGCAGCCTCTGACCAGAGCCTCTGAAGCTAAAATCAGCTTAACTTCATTGAGATAGATAATTAACTTCTTTCATTATCCATTTATGTACAGTCTTGTAAATACCAATAAGCCCAATATTACATTTACTAAGGAACTATTTTTTAATTCATAAATATATAAACAATGCCATTCTTGAAGCTTCTGCATATAATTCTATTGCCAACCAAACATTTAATGTACTATAACAGTTCTTATTATTTTATGTGTCTGAATGAAAATAATTTGTAGATTTACCCCAGACATACTGTTCCTGAAATCATATAGTTAGAAAATCAAGAAACCATTGCAGGCTTTTGTCTGGTTTAAAATATATCTTTTTTTCTATTTTAATACCAAGCATTATAATCAACATAAACTACTTTTCTATACACTAGCAATATTTAGTTAAATCCAGAATTTGTTTTATCAGAGCTTTACCAAGATTATAAACTATGATTGTATTAATCACCAAAACCATCTTATTTCTCATGAATCTCCAGGAGCAGATTTAAATAGGAGGCATCTATCCTGTTATTTTTTAAATTCTTGGTTCAAAATTATAGGAAATGGTGCATCTAGTATTTGGAAATAATGCTCAAGGAAGGTTCACAGAGGCCTTAAAAAGAAAAAGTAAAGAAAAGGTAATTTAAGAAATCACGTGTGCTTCTAGAATTGCAATTTGCACTTATTTGTATTATTAAAGGGATTTTCAAAAGGTACTCACTTTGTTTGATATCAGAAGAACAACCTATTTCAAGTCCAAGTTAGAGAAAGAACCATTTTAAGAAGAAATTGGAAAATTCTGCCTGAAATAGGATAGGGTTTCCTGCTTAAGCAGGGGGTTGGACTAGAAGTCCCCAAGGTCCCTTCCAACTCTGTTATTCTGTTATTCATTCAAAGATCGAGCAGAAGCTTTCAAGTTGTCCATCAAGAGTAAGTACCAGGTCAGATGACCCACCGAACATTTGATTATAAGCTTTTTCACATCCCATTTATATTTATTACAAGTACATTTTAATATTCATCTGTTTAACATATACAATTTTTGCAAACTTCTATCTTCCTTTGGAAGGGGTTGTGAGACACTCATCAAATATGAACCTTGACAAGGAAACTCTTAGGTGGTTTTCTGTATGATTTCTTCACAAAGTTCAAACAAGTACCCCTACTTTAAATATAAATTTCATTAGAGAACTGTTAATGAAACAGACAATTGAACTTTCCTTCTGTAGGTTTTCTCAATTGTACTCCTTTTTGAGAGGAAGGTTAATCTCTTAATCAGTAAACATAAGCAGCACTACAACAGTGGCTTTAAATGGTAGACATTTTTTATTTAAAATTATTGGTGGTGGGTGTTAATTATTCCAAATTGGCAGATTTGAGAAATGTGGAGTCTTGGGCTCTTGGTACTTGCTTGGTTGCTTAGAGACATTTCACTACCCAACTAGATAATATAATCAGTGAAAGTGACTCTGAGGTTTACTCCCTATTTATGTACAGTAGTTTGCCATGCAAATTTGGTGGGGATTTGCTTTTTTCTCTCTTGGCAACTCCTTGGTTAGAGTATTTTCTGCTTGATTATTTGCCTAATGTTAATCCTTGCTTATTTAGGTGTTGACTGCTGGAAATGTGGATGTTGGGTGTTTTTTATGTCACTTTTCAATTTGTACTTACCTGAATAATGATGTTCGAGCTTGGGTTTTACTTTGGTAATGAAGCACTTGGTTAGTATAGATTGTTTTTCAAAAGACTGCAAATGCCTTGCAGCAACTCAAAACATGAAGCAAAGGAAACAGACTGCCTATACAACATCTTCCAATATAATACTGTATATACTTACATATACATTATGTAAAATTCATAATGCATAACGTTATGAAAAATTCCTGACCACTCAACCCACTATGGCATGACCAATACAAATTATAAAAAGAATTATACTATGATACCTCAAAAACATCTCAGAAACAACAGATTATTACAACCATATAGCACTACCATAATATACAAACCAACGAAAACATTCTAAAAGTAAACCAAAAGATCCAGTAGTCCAAGGAGGGAAAATAAGAGTTATTTACAGTATACAGTTTAAGAGCTGTAACAGCCACTGTATAGGACAAAGAGGCAGAAGACTAGTAAAGTGAATCCATGACATAACTAGCAGACAAAAATCATGATGAAAACTCCTTAGTCTCACAACTGACAGACTCAACTAGTTTCTATTGGGAGATGGTCCTAGACCAAGCTAAATCCAAACACACTAGACAATTTGTGAAAGGTTGGCATTTGGATATACCAGCCATTAATAGACACATAATAATAAACAATATTTACACACCATTCAGAATCAATAAAAAAACTGAGTGCTTTGAAAAACATAGTGGACTGAAGATGGCTCTGTGAAAAGCAGTTCTGTTTGCAGTCATGAATAGGAAGCCAACAAAAAGCTTCTTTGACCATCTGGATAAAGAGAGGATGAGAGATCACTCAAACTGTTTTTCTTACAGTTACTCATTAGAAGAGGGGAGAATCAGGAGATAAAAGAATTTACCATCATTTGTTCCAGCCTTATAAAGGGCACTAAGTTTATACTTCCCTTGCTAATCATTTCTGAAAATTGCCTATTAATTGTTTCAAAGCACTCCCTCATAGTAACAAGACTGCAAACACCAGATGACTGCCTTAAATCCTTAATATAAGAAAAAATATGTATTTACTTATTCATTTATTCATTTGTTTATTTATAAAATTTATTGGCCGCCCATTTTACCACAGGGTAATTCTGTGAAGATCTATCATTATAATCTTCAAGAATCTAAAATAAACAGCAAAAAGCAAGATACGATTTTGGCTATAGAAAAGTTTTAAATGCAGCAAGGGCTCAGAAAATATTGGAATATTGGATTTGAATATTAAGAATTTGAAATTAATCTTAAAGAATAAATGCATTCTTTTCTGGCATTTTACTTGGAGACATAACAAGACAAGTGCCTACTAATGGTGTTTCTTGATATCTTTGAGGAACTGCACTGAGAACTGCAATGGAACTTTGAATCAATTTGTCAGCTATGTTATGTATTCTTGAGAACAATCTGTTCCCAGAAGATGTTACTAAAAAAGATATGTCACAAAATTTACCCAAGAACAATATGACCAAGACTTTGAAAAAGAATTTGTCTGGGAGAATATAGGCAACATTAAGAAGAACAGAAGAAATTGGATGGGGATTTTAAAAATTAAGACAGTCCCAGAGAACTGTAGTGTGTGTGTGTGTGTGTGTGTGTGTGTGTGTGTGTGTGTGTGTGTACAAACTCTGTCTGTCTGTCTGTCTGTCTTCATAACTTGCATTATCCTGTAAACAATTTCTAACTTCAAAATCAACCTTAAGCATACTAAATTATTTACAGCATATTGGGAAAAAAATATAACCAAAGGGGGAAATTAATTTATGCAGAAGAATAAATCAGATTAAGTAGACATTTAGATCTGATGAATTTTTATAATGCTCTTATGTGCTTATTGGAATGTAAATCTGTAATATATTCACTGAAAGGCTAATTGTGGTGCTCAGCCTAAACAAGTTGTGTGATCTTTATGTCATTCAAAGTTTGTACACTGAGGGCTACATTCTGCATTCAGGAAAAAAATAAGTCCAAAATGACTTTCGTTGAGCAGTAGGCATCTACATGAGGCATCTATATGATACTGAATTTGTTTTAAATGAATGTGGCAGCTCTTGCCTTTCATTATCCATGAGTATTCCATCTTTTCTACTGTTCTGCATTCTGAATCTTTAAATTATTTTTAGGATCTACCAATGTGATTCATAGCACCACCACGTTTGCATCTTCAAATAGACTCTTGACCAGCTGGTTTCTCTCCTTTTAAAGTTCACTGGTTTCCAAATATTTCATTATCGTCTTTAAACTATTAATGTTAAAGGATGCTATTTTGCAAACATTATGTGTCTGTGTGCGTATATGTTTTTTGTACCCTTAATTCCTCTGACCTCTTTATGGTATGATACTAAATAAATATGAATAAGATTATGCTGTGGTATGAAAGGAGCTTGCTGTGTTACATTAGTTTATCAAGCCCACTTTCCTTGAGAGCAGGTTTAAGAAGGCTGTCACTTCCCACTGTGGAAATTGATTGAGCCTTGATTATGATGTTATTTTTATTCATGGTATTTAATATAATTTCAGATAAAGCAGAACTTTTCTTTATATTATCTGCATTAAATCAATACTGTGAGAAATGTAGGGCAAAAAGCCATAAAAGAAATTTCAAGTGCAACAATTATGCTTTTTCTCACAAACTATCCACAGCAGTCCCAGCTGGGTGTGAGAAATAATAGGTTATTAAATGTTATACTGTATTGTACACAACTTATAAGATTTTCATTATCCTTTGAGTTTCTGAAAAATATTGCTATAGCAATACTAATTTTTAATTCAGATTATTTTTCCACTGTTCAGACCACTAATCCTAGGACATAGGTTGGATGAAGACAACTGGCAAAACAAGAATCACATACACCATGAGATCTGCAATACCCCAGAGAGTAGGGTCTGAAAAATGTAAAAATAAATTACACTATTTTATTAATCTTTGCTGTTGCCCAAATCTCTTGGGATCATGAAGACGATATGGCCAAAATCTTTCAGGATTCTTTAAATTTATTTTTGGCAATTGTAGTTATATCTGGCAGGTGCCTGGTTACCAGCTCATGATGTAAAATACGTTAGTCCAAATCTGGTCCCAGCTGCAAGTCATAAATTGAGGACTACATATAGATTTATACATGTACATATTTTTATACACATACATACAGTTATGATCTAGATGAAGAATAGCAATTAAGGTGGATGATTTTTAATAACCACAAACAAACAGATCATGTAGACACAACTAAATCACTTTCAAGAATGCAGCTGCCTCAAAAAATATGGAGCCACCTGAATAGAATCAGAACAGGCAATGCCAGAACTAACGCAAAGCTCTTTAAATGGGGAATGATCGAGAGCCCGCATTGTGACTGTGATGCACAGGGAACAAACTATAATACATACAGTTCAAGAATGTCTCTTCAGGAAATTTCAAGGCACCTGGGATTTCATTTCATTTTCATTTTCATTTATTTAGATTTATATACCGCCCTACCCCCGAAGGATTCAGGGCGGTGGACAGGCACAGAATAAAATACATAGATACAAAAGTTAAAACATAAATAAAACCAAATTAAATAGTTTAACCCCAGACAATTAAAAACCCAATAATTTAAAATGATTTAAAAATTTCAATTTAAAAGAATTTAAAAGAAAAGAAAAGGGGAGAAGGTTAAGCCAGGCCGGCTTGCTGAAATAGGAGAGTCTTAAGTGCACAGCAAAAAATGTGCAGATCCGGGATCCTCTGTATCTCCGGGGGGAGCTCGTTCCAGATAGTGGGTGCCCCCACAGAGAAGGCCCTCCCCCTGGGGGCCGCCAGCCGACACTGTTTGGCCAACGGCACCTGGAGGAGCCCCTCTCTATGAGAGTGTATCGGTCGGTGGGAGGCTGTTTGTGGTAATAGGCGGTCCCGTAAATAACCAGGTCCTAAGACATGGAGCGCTCTAAAGATGGTAACCAAAACCTTGAAGCGTACCCGGAAGACCACCGGGAGCCAGTACAGCTCGCGCAGGAGAGGTGTCACACGGGAGTGCCATGTCGCTCCTATAACCACCCACGCGGCCGCACTCTGCGCCAGTTGGAGCCTCCGGGTGCTCCTCAAGGGGAGCCCCATGTAGAGAGCGTTACAGTAGTCCAGGCGGGAAGTGACGAGGGCATGAGTGACTGTGTGTAGGGAGTCCCTATCCAGAAAGGGACGCAACTAGCGAATCAGGCGAACCTGATGAAAAATCCTCCCGGTCACAGCCGTCAAATGCTCTCATCGCAGATGATCTCATCACAGCCACACCAGAAGCAGTTAGATGGTTAGCTTCCTTAGATATCAAATTATAGCGTCTATCCCATTGCAATTCTATGGCCCTGTATTATGGAGATCTTATTATGGTTTTATCTTAATTTAATATCTTATCTCCCATATTGTATTGTCAACATAATTTTATATATAGGCATTAATATGTATGTATGTATACATATGTAGAAATACTGTACATATACATATACATGTGTGTGTGTATTTGTATGTATGTGCTGAGGCTTTATTTAGACTAAATTTGTACATCAGTGATTATATAATCTCTATAGAGGCCATATGCTAAATAAATAAATAAACAATACACATACACATACACATACACATACAAAACTCTCTGGAGCATCAGATCTATAGAAATGTTAAACTACTTTTCTTGACTGCTTGGTAAGAAAGCTTTAAAAGAATTCATGAGAAGGGTTTTTTTCTGTTGGAAAATAACTCCTTACAATAAGATTAATGCTGTACCAACCCCAGTGAAGTAACAATGTATTTTGCTTTGACATCTATGACTGCATTGTCATCCTGTAGCAGTTGCATTCATCCAAGAAACAGAAGTTGGAAGAGCAAGATATGATTCCAGCCGAGCATCTGACTGCATAGTGATTTTGTTCCCTAAAGAAACTGAAGGAGACATAGGAGAATTAAAATGGATAATAATATTCTGGCATTCTGGAACAGAAAGTGGGATTAGAAAAAAAGTAGGTAGGTCTTTGTTAATAATATGGAAAAATTGATTTGATATTGTAGAACATATTAGTTGTCATGCTTATAGAGCTGTTGGCACTATAATGGCAATCATTATTAACAAAGCTTGGTGATTTAAGCAGATAAAGGAACTACTGTGATTAAATCATCAGATTAGCAGGAAAAATAATCTGGCAAAAAAGACCAGCTTTCCAAAATTTCATCTTTCTGTATAAATGTTTTTTCCCAATATTACCTTTTCACTCAATGGAACATGAAGAAGAACAATGAACACAAAGCTTAGTACATAATTCTAATGATGTAACACATAACTGAGTTGGCTGATTTCAAAAACAACTAAGCAGAGTTCACACAGTAAATACATGGAAGGAAATAACCAGGACTGTAAATCAGACTATGAAATAAAAAAGCAAAGAAAATCAGAAGGCAAAGCAAGTAATTTATATAGTATATTGTTGCGAACTATCCTAAAAATACGAGTCCCAGCTGTAGCTATAAAAGAAGAGACAGACATCATGATCTCTGGAACATAAAATATATTTTCCACTTAGCTTTCGTTAGCCTCCGCTAACATTGTCAGAGTGTAGAAACTACCATTGAAGAAATATTTGTCTTTATGCATCATTGATCAATTTGGCCATTGCACGTGTAATAGGCCCATCCGCCCGCCTCCCACAAGATCATGGGCAAAACAACAAATGAACCTGGTTGATATATCAAATATGCCTGTGAGGCAGAGAAGCAGTGATGTGTGGGAGGGGACTAGAGAGAATGCCGTTAAAGCAATATCTGACAGGTCAGCGTCATTCCCTGGGGAGGGGCAGCCCAAGCGGTGCGCGATAGGGGAGAAAGCAACAGGAGCTAAGCCTCCATCGATTAACATGTCTGAAGTAAAAACGACAGATCTAATTACAGGTGGGAGGTGGATGGATGGGCCTATTATGCGCGCAACGGCCAAAAAGCCGAGGTGGTGCAGTGGTTAGAGTGTAGTACTACAGCTACTTCAGCTGACTGCTAAGTTCAGCAGATCATCAGATCAAAACTCACCGGCTCAAGGTTGACTCAGCCTTCCATCCTTCCGAGGTTGGTAAAATGAGGACCCAGATTGTTGGGGGCAATATGCTATTTAGTATACTGTCTTTGGTGTAATCCACCCAGAGTCCTCGGAGAGTGGGCAGCATAGAAATATGAAATATGAAAAATAAATAAATAAATAGATAGATAGATAGATCAATGATGCATAAAGGCGAATATCTCTTCAATGGTAGTTTCTACACTCTGACGATGTTAGCAGAGGCTAACGAAAGCTAAGTGGATAATATATTTTATGTTCCAGAGATCGTGATGTCTGTCTCTTCTTTTATTATATTGTTGCTAAGAAAATGAAATGGACGCATTTAAATAGTCACTAGGGTAAATCCACACTTTCTGTCTGCCCATTACCAGTCTACCAATCCTCCACCCTTTTTTGAGCACAGGAATGATTAACATCGCTCTCCACCCATTCCCATCTCTTAACAAATAGTATCAATAATAGAGACCTTCAAGTTTCTAGGTTCTATAATATCTCAGGATATTATAAATGGACACCTAGCACCAAAAACTTCATCAAAAAAACACAACAAAGAATGTTCTTCCTGCACCAACTCAGAAAACTCAGATCACCCAAGAAGCTGCTGATAGTTCTACAAAGGAATTATTGAGTCTGTCATTTACCCCTCTATAACTGGTTTGGCAACCAAACAAAACAGACACAGACTTCAACAGATAGTTAGGATTGCAGAAAAAATAATTGCAACCAGCCTGCCTTTCACTGGGGACCTGTATACTGCATGAGCCAGAAAGAGGGCTGTGAAAATATCTACAGACCCCTCACATCCTGGACATAAACTGTTTCAACTTCTTCCCTTGAGATGATGCTATAAGGCAGGGGTGTCAAACTGGCAGCCCTGGACCAGAAGCGTTACACGCAGGTCATGCTCATCCCCAGCTCTGCGAAGGGGAAAAACATCATGATACATCACATGACGGCAACGTGACGCCACAAGTTTGACACCCGTGCAATAGGGCATTGCACACCAAAACAACTAGACACAAGGACATTTTTTCCCCATGCCATCACTCTGCTAAATAACTAATTTCCACAACACTGTCTTATGCCCTGGGATATCAAACCACCTAGTAGGACTGTATAACTATTATCCTTCTCATCTTTCCTATTACCTATTTTCTTAGCTTCTTATGACTGTAAATTATGATTTATGTTGATTGCTTATTTAATATCCTATGACTATCACCGATAGTCTTACGATTTATGATTATTGTATTTTATAATTATGATCATAATTAATCACTTGTTGCTTGTATGTACACTGAGAGTTTATGCACCAGAGATCACAGCTGGCCAATAAAGAATTCTATCTTCAGAACTGTTGTTTTCCATCATTAGCTGTCTTATATCCTTCCAAGAAGATGATCTATAATGCTTCTTTCTCCTCTAGTGATAGTCAGCTTTGATTGGCTTCAACATGCCTGATCTACTATTGTTATTTATATCCTAATTACTCTTTTGCCCTGGTGGCGCAGTGGTTAGAATGCAGTATTGCAGGCTACTTCTGTTGACTACCAGATGCCAGCAGTTCAATTCTTACTGGCTCAGGGTTGATTCATCCCTCCACCCTTCTGAGGTCTGTAAAATAACATCGTTAGGGGCAATATGCTTACATTGTAAACCACCCAGAGAGTGTTTTATAAAGCACCATAGAACAGTATATAAGTCTAAGTGCTATTGCTATTGATTTTACATTAGCAAAATTATTGATGCTTCAAACCATGTTTAAATAATACATGGCCAACCTCAGTTATATTATTCATTGATAAATTAATGAATGATAAATTAAATCAATAAATTTAATACATATTCTTCTCAAAACCATGTAGCAAGTAAAATATTGGTGTGGTTTTTTTTGTTCTGAGTAGCAGTATAATGTGGTTACGCATCTGTGTTTCTGATGGCTACTCATATTTTTCTGTGTATATTTCAGCACATTGTGGTTAAGACTTCTGAGTATGTCTATCTAAACTGCATGTCTTTAATGTATGTAAGTAAAATGCTATTATCTAGTACTAAGTAACAAAACCTTGCTGACATTGTGAGTGGTATCTGAAAACTGTTAAATTGCTATTTAAATGTTCTATAGAATCAGAATCCAAGCAACATGCATATTTGATTCTGTGCATCAAAGACATTCTCGGTTCTGTTTCTTAAATCAGACCTCCTTTTGTCATCATGCCATTTGAATAATCTTTTTGAACCCCAGGGGAATTTCAGAAACAGTATGAATTGTTATATGTCGGTTGGCTTTTGGAAGAAAATATTTTTTTTAAAAAAATGATAATTTCTTTACAATATAGCTTTAGATTTCAAAAGCTAAAGTATTGAGTATATAATTAAATAGTTTCCTAAAACTGCAGCTTTGTTAATGAAAGAAGACCAGCCTGTCCCAATAGCAGCATTCAACTTTCAATGTCATGCTGATTTTATACTTGGAAAATCTGAATAAATGTAAAATAGCTATATCACAAAGAAAAGTGGGTAACATTTAATTCAGTGAAGAAAGTCCTGAGCTCCCTATGAACCAGATGAGGCTGAGACTAAATATGGACTATAGCACTTTGATGATCAAAGGCAGGTAGTCTCCACTCATTTTCCAGTCATTAGCTGAAATTGAGTCAGTCTGTTTGTTATATTCTTCCAAAATGGTTGATCTTTGATTGCATCTAAAATTATCTTCTAAATTGCATCTAAGGACAATTTCTGCCTGCCAGCATTGGATTATAATTAGGAAGTTTTTAGAATAAACTAATCTATATATTTCATCTTAAGAAACAATTTAGAATAAACGTTATTTCAAATTCATTTTTGAATGTTAGTCAGAAGAATTTGATATACTGTTGATGGAAACAATTTCCATTAAAAAAAAGTAGTAAGAATCAACTAGAAAAAAACTGTTCTGGAAGTAATATCTAAAAAAATTAATGACAGTCTTTAAAAAGTCAGGAAAACTAGATCATGGTAATAATTAGCTATCTCAAATACTTAGCACAACTGATAAAACACCTAAATAAAAGTTTTAAAACATTCAGATTGCATTAGTAATGTAATAAATTAATGAAAATGAGATTAAAATAGTAATACAATATAATTCATTAAAAACCAAGGATATGGCAGTTTAAGAATGCTTGCCTAAATTTCATTTCATGTCAGCTATGAAAATATTCATTCTAAAATGCTATCAGAGTTTTTCATGTAAGAATCCATATGCCTTGTTGCATCAGGTTAGTTTGCATGTGTTTAATAGTGCAATTTCTTCTGATGCCTCTGATGAAGTTGCAATTGTATGACTACACTAGGACATTAAAACAGTATAAGGAGTAAAGGTATAGGAAAATCATCAGAGCTACAGGATAACTTCATCAAATAGAAATCAGATTTCCAGGCTGATCTAAGAAATTTGGAGGCTAAATCCAACACCAGGTTTAGGACTAATCATCCTTTATACCTGCAGATCTTAATGTATACTGCAAATGCATTCTTGCAGAATACATAAAGCTATGTATTCAGAATAGAATTTTCAGAACCTGATTTAAAAATAAAGATGTACCTAAAAAACATTTATTGGAAACAAAATATAAGTACTTCTTACTTTTTTTTTAAAAAAAAAAGCAAGTTATTGTTAAGAAAACAACAGACCTATCTCCACAATGAAAAAAAGAATTGTTTTTAATGCTGCTTTACTTGCTTTGTATCCTTTACATTTCTACATAATTGCTATAGCAATTGTCTCCATTTCAGCTAGACAAAAAAAAAAACAGAACAAAAAAAATTATCACCATATGAATCCTTTTACTTATAGAATACTTTAGCATTTATTTGTTTATTTCTGATCCTTTCTTCCTTTCATTTAGACACCTATTCACAAGTAGAGCACATTACTTTGGGGAGAGGCTTTGTTAAAAGCCTTTTGAATTTCAAGTAAGCAAATACTTGATCATCTCTACCTACATAGCTGTTCACGCTGTCAATTAACAACCACTCTCCCTATCTCTGATTCCGTTTTCAAGCATGGCAGGCAATAAATGGCATGGGAGAAAAGGAGAGTTAGACCCAGCAGTGAAATACTACCGGTTCACACTGTTTCGGACAAACTAGTAGTGATAAAAACTATCGGTTCGCGTGAACTAGTAGTAAAAAAAAGCTACCGGTTCATTCAAACCGGTATTTCCGACGATCAGTTGTGCCACACAATTTAAAATCGTGAGAAAGCAAGAAATCCTACTTTCTAGTGAATCTAAATCATGCAGCACAGCTGTTCCCCCCCCCCCCACTGTTCTACTTATCTTCCCAAGCTTCCTTTTTCCATGCAAAATGCATGTTTGGCACGTAGTGCGTGTGCATGCGCAGATGTGTTTGGTGTGCACTGTCAGATATTGCCTACGCACTGTGTATGCACGGGTGCAGCGGGTGCTTGGCACGCAGCGTGCATGCACAGGCAGCAAACTGGTGGCAAACCAGGGAGGAATTCACCACTGGTTAGACCTGTTTTGTTGAGCTCACCAACAGCTAAGCCTCTTCAACCCAGACCATGGCAGAATCAAGACAGTAGGTTTCCAAGTTTCTTCCTCACGGACTAGTACTTTAATAATTGCTGCAAGAGTAGAAACCACATTTGCCAAAACCATACTGACTAAAGGAGCCTGGGTCTTATGGAGAAGTCACTAAAGAAGACTGTACATCAGGGCTGTCAAACTTGCAGCCCATAGGCCAGATGCATCACGTGCTGGCCATGCCCCGCCGTTTAGCGAAAGGGAATAAAGTCACAATACGACGCATGACGACAACATGATGACACAAGTTTGACACCCCTGCTGTACATGAGAAGAGGGGATTATTCAATGGTGGCAAAAAAAGCAAAGTAAAGAAGAGTAGAATGTCTCTCAAAGAAAGCTTCTCAATTATACTGCTTAACCGGAGAAACAAAACCATAAAGAAATAAAAGCAAAGAACTGTTTTCAGATTCTATAAAACCTTTTAATTGTTTTCCCATTTCACCTTGTAAAAAAAAAGAGGGAAATAACTCAAGATCTAGTTTCAGTGTATAAACTTTTAAAGCATCCTTCTGCCTTTAAATGTTAATTAATGTGTACAGTACCATTATCCACTTTGGAACACTGCACAGGAGATATTTAAGTATAATAAAAACATGGTTTTATCAAAAACCAAGGTTTATGAAATGTGCAATTTGTTCAACTGCCTTCCATTTGCAAAGTGCCTCTCAAGGTGTCGACTTTAAAAAAAGAGGCAATTTGTATACCTCATTCTTCCCTCAGTGCTGTGATCCAAAAGTCATTACTATCATAAATAGGTTTGTCAGCAGGATTTGGGTTTCCAACCAGCTTCTAAAGAATAGAGATTTTGACCATAACCAGCAGATCAGGATTCCAGCTGTTGCAAAGGAAAACAAGGCCTATTATACAGCACTTGCTGTGACATCAACTTTCTAAATGCAATAGGTAGTAATTCCAGAAATATCGAGAAATGTTTGCATAAAATTTTAATAAACTTCTATCTGCAGGTCTGTGCATGCTCTCAAAATTCTATTTTTCCAAACTTCAATTTTCTCAAACTTCAAGCCAATGATCAAGAGAAGTAAACAACTGGGACCATTTTCTCATAATATTGAAAGTATATAATTACATATTTTAAACTGAACAGTAAATAGCTTTTGTTTCCTTCATCCTTCAGTGAGCAGACTGCCTCTCTCTTGAGGCAGTGTAAACAAAACTACAGGTTCACAAGCATTCTTCCTGTACTGAGCTGTGGCATTCAATGTCTAGGTTAACTGTATAGTATTTTGTAGACTAGATCATCACAGCTTCAAATTCATGTTTCATTTCTTGCAGGGACAAATGACAGCATTAGGTTAAGTTGCTTCACAGGGTAGCAAGCCAAAGGCTGAAAACAACAACAAAAGGTAATGGCTGAGGCCATTAGAGAACCTAACGTTTTTCTGGCTGTACTGCTATAAGGCTATAATAAATATATATAACATAAATATATTAAAATATAATAAAATGAATTTTATGTGAACCTATATTTAATTTCATTTATCTTTAGTTAAAATTTAAATATAGTTGATATGATTAATCCCCAAATATATTTAATTATTTAACAATAATATTTTATATCACTAAAAATTACATCCTAGAAACATATTCTTAGAAAACACTAATCATTAGAAATCACACAAAGTGTTCAGGGTTCAATGCAACCCTAGAACATAAGGTTTTACATGATTGCTCTAAGACCGTGATGGCGAATCTATGGCATGCGTGCCACAGGTGGCACGTGGAGCCATATCGGTGGGCACGCGAGCGTTGCCCTAGCTCAACTTCAGTCCGCATGTGGCCGCCAGCCAGTTGATTTTTGGGCCTTCCGGGCCCACAGGAAGTCAAGAAACAGGATGTTTCCAGCCTCCGCAGGGCCTCTGCGGGGGTGGGAAAGGCCGTTTTCACCCTCCCCAGACTCCTAGAAAGCCTCTGGAGCCTGGGGAGGGGGAAAAACGGGCCTTCCGGTCCTACCGTGCCATCACATGCCAAAAGCAGGGGGAGCACGGGGGGTTGTGTGCGCATGTGGGGGGGCGCAGGGAGCATTGAATTATGGGTGTGGGCACGCATGCACATGATCCCCCCATGCTTCCCCCACTTTTGGCATGCGACCGCAAAAGGGTTAGCCATCACTGCTCTAAGAGCTCCCCATTTCCCAGGCTTAATACCATTTATATATGTTGGGGCTATACTCAGAATTATTTCCAAGATGAAATATATGAAAGATACCACACTGAAAAAGGTTGATATACCAATACACACTACAATATAGAAGGAGACTTTGAAATATTTAGAATAAAAAATATTAAGTAAATAAATTTGGTTTATATACTAGCTACTTCTATTAAATCCAACTGCACACATAAATGCATACACAGACATTAGTGATTTAGCAGATATAGAGTGGGATTACTGTTTTTTGTATGAAAGTGGCTGCCATGTGAATTAAAAAAAAATCAAAAGTTGCCCAATCCACCAAAATACTTCTGCATTTCTCACTCCTCTCTTAATGATGTTATCCTGCAGTGCTTGTGTTAAGAAAGCAAAGCAAGCTGTTTTGTTCCTTGGCCATGTGGAAAAATCCGGAAAGCAACAACCATTTCCCAAGCAGCTAGAAGGTCGCTTGCTTTGCTTCCTTAACCTGTACCTGCAGAGAGTAACTGTGATGGGTGATGCAAGATGAGGAAGAAGGTGTGGGGCCCAATCGGATGGGAGTGCCTCCTTGAGGGATGCCTCAGGTGTTGGGAGATACCTTGGGATGCCCATTGTAGAACCTGCAATAGGCCTCCCAGGGCCTCCCTGTAGCTCCTGAGGCACTCCATTTTCTGCTTCATGACCCACACATTCATTTAACAACTGCATGTGGAAAAGCAGGTATGGGGTGAGGCAATCAAATGGGTGCTTCATGTAATGGCGGTCATGACATCTGACCATAATGGACATGTTATGTTAAATATAAGTTTAAATTCAAGTGTGCCGGATAAATCTATCTACCCATTGTAGGTGCATAATTTCACAGCCTTAAGTCTCCATTTTTGTCTTTGAAAAGATTGGATCAGAGATAGCCTTTCCAATAGAGGAAGTCAACAAATAGAAGTTATGCTCCGATTTTCCCTTATAAGAATGACCACCACAGGCTAAAACAGTTTGCTTACTCCAAATGAAAAAAAAAGTTATGTTTAAAGTGAGTTCTAAACGGTACTTTCAATAAATAAAAATATGTGTTTGTGTAGCAAGTGTGTGTAGCAAGCAACCTGGTACTTAACTTAGATTTAACAAAACTGCAACTCCAAGTACTCTGTGCCAGCACTGCCCTGCTGAGTGTGAACTCTGAGAATTGCAATTCTAATACTCTTCAAAAGCTCCAGGTCAGGAAAGCCTTCTATATACAGTTCACCTGTTTACAGCAAACCTGCTATAAGACAGCAGAAGAAATTCAGTATTTATATATTCAAATACATACATATTTCATTGAAGCTAATAAAGTGCCTGATGCTATTTTGGGCAAGCCAATTTGACCTCACCTGAGGATAAAGCATATAATACTCCTAGATGAAATGGGAAAGTTAATTATATAAAGTCAGCTTTGTTTGTCCTGCTTAAACTACATGAAGGAGGTTAGGTTAACTGTTGTAGCTTGGGAATTAATGAATGCACAAGCAGGCAAGTAACAACAGCTCTTTTATTTACAGTGAGACTTCAACAAAAACACTGGGGCTGCAGCCCTCCTTATATACAGTTTTGGGAGGGCTGTCAGCCAATCAGGAATTAAGCCCTTATTCGAAATTCCCGCCAAAATGTATCAGAACACAACACCCCTCCCCTCCCAGAAGGCACTTACACTCAAATATTTACATATGTACAAACAAAGTCTCGCAGGTGCCTTGGGCGTGTTCTCGTCTGGGCTAACCTGCGCAGATCAGTTTTGGGTGAGGCGTCGAGCCGGTCGGAGGGACCCTCTGTCTCTCCCGGCTCCGCCAATGGAACCTCCTGGATTTGATCCGGGGCGTGGTTATCCCCAGAGGGGAGTGTCGGCTCGCTGGGGCAGCACTGGACCCAAGGTTTCTCAGATAAGTATTCCCTAGGCAACAGGTTTGAGTTAGCTGTTTTAGAGAAGTTGTCGTGGTTAGGGTCTGTGACTTCTGAGTTGTGCTCGACCTCACTAATTACCCTTCTCCTGAGCTGGTCTATGTGGCGTTTCCATATTTTGTCAACCCCTACATCTACCGTGTAGGATTTTGGTCCCGTTACCCTAGTAATTGTTCCTGCAACCCATAGTGGGCCGTTTGCATAGTTTCGGGCATAGACTAAGTCCCCGACGTGGAACTGTCTCAGGCCGGTGACTTCTCCCTTAAAATTATCATGGGAGTAGTTCGGGTGGAGCCTGTCTAAGGTGCACCGAAGTTTCCTCCCCATAAGTAGCTCTGCAGGGCTTCTCCCTGTAGCTGTGCATGGTGAGGCGTGTTGAACCGCTAAAAATTGGTCTATCCTGGCTTGCCAGTCACCATTATCTAACCTGGACAGGGCTTCCTTGGCCGTCCTCACGAAACGTTCAGCCAGGCCATTCGAAGCCAGGTGGAAAGGTACTGAGAGGGCATGGCGAATGCCCAGCTCGGCCAGGTAACCCTCGAACTGGGTGGCCGTAAACTGAGGGCCGTTGTCGGATACCAGAGTATCCGGAAGGCCATGCGTGACAAATAATTTCCGAAGTGCCCTGATAACCGCTTCGGACGTAGTGGAAGACATGAGAATGATCTCGAGCCATTTAGAATATGCATCGACTACTATCAAAAATGTTTGGCCATGGAATGGCCCAACGAAGTCGATGTGAATCCTCCCCCATGGCCCTTTTGGCTTTTCCCACTCTCGGATTGGGGCAACCGGGGGATCGGGGCGAGATTGCTGGCAGGGCGTGCATGTCCCAACCCACTGAGATATGTCCTGGTCCATATTGGGCCACCAGACGTAGCCCCTAGCTAGGCTCTTCATCCTAACTATGCCTGGGTGTCCCTCGTGAAGTAACTCCAGAACCCTGGTGCGCAGCTTGGAGGGCACGACAACTCTATCACCCCACAGTAAACATCCCCCTTGCATAAACAATTCATTACGCTTATTGACAAACGTTTGAAACTCCCCTCCGTCCACCTTGGGCGGCCATCCCTTCAACACCCAACCACAGACAGTACGCAAAACGGAGTCTCTTGCGGAGGCCCTGGCTACTTCCCTAGATGAAATGGGACCCGAGGTCAGCGCGTCCAGCAATAGCACAGGGGCCTCCGGTGTTGGGTCGTCCAGCAGCTCGGGCAAGGGGCAATGGCTGAGTGCGTCTGCATGACCCAGGGCTCGCCCAGGGCGGTGAACCAGTTTGTAAGAATATGCAGACAGGAAAATAGTCCATCTGGTCATACGCGGAGAGAGGGCAACGGGAGTGGGCTTGTCTCCGGCCAGTAGGCCTAGTAGTGGCCGATGGTCAGTAACCAACTCGGATGTCCTGCCATAGAGATATTCGTGGAATTTCTTCACCCCCGCGATTGCGGCCAATGCCTCTCTGTCTAGCTGGCTATAGTTCCGTTCCACGCTAGACAGAGTGCGGGAGTAGTATGCTATGGGCGCCTCTAGGCCATTTGGCAGTCTATGGCCCAATACGGCGCCAACTCCAAATGGAGAGGCGTCACACACTAAAACGAGTGGCAATTTGGCATTATATTGAATGAGGAAACTGTCTTCAGCCAGTAGTCTCTTTACAGCCTCAAACACAGAAGACTCTGGTTTTCCCCAAACCCACGGTGCATTTTTTTTCAAAAGTTTGTGAAGTGGATCAGCCGCGGTGGCCTTGTCCTTTAAGAACATCGAATAGAAATTCAGCAGTCCAAGGAAGGGACTGGATCGGGCATCCTCTCTGTGGACTGGTAGGGACTTGGAACTGTCCTTGCTGGTCAAGGGGCGCTGCAGAGCTTCCGCGGCTTTCGTGGAGGCTTCGTGAGCCCTGGCCTCGTCTAAGGCACCTGAAAGTGTCAGGTCCGGTTTGGCGAGCAGCCGCCTCTGTAGTCTCGTGTCACAAACCCCACAAATTAGTTGCTCCAGCAAGGCATCGTCTAGATCTCTGTAATCACAGTGGGTCGCGGCTTTGCGGAGGCTCGCCATATAGGCGCTGACCGGCTCTCCCTCCCGCTGGATGTGCTGTCGGAACTGGTACCGTTGTACGAACTTGGAGGGCACGGGAGCGTAGTGAGCCCAAAGGGTCGCCATCAGGGTGTCCCAAGGGACGGTCTGGACAGGCGTGGGCTCGCTGAGTGACTCTGCCATCTCGAACACGTCCGGTCCGCAGTGGCTCAAGAAGAGGGCTCTTTTTCGGTTTGCAGAGAGCCCCTGCATATCGCTGGCTTCGAGCGAGCACTCGAACCGAGTCATATATGAAGCCCATTTTTCGCGGGCCGGGCCAAAAGGCTTGGGCGGAACGTAGGCAGACATGTTCGGTATGCCTCCTCTTGTTCGCCTCGTCACCTAGCTGAAGCTCTTGTCTCACTGGCCGCCTCTTGTGATTCTATCCCACCCTCGTCGCCAATGTTGTAGCTTGGGAATTAATGAATGCACAAGCAGGCAAGTAACAACAGTGCTTTTATTTACAGTGAGACTTCAGCGAAAACACTGGGGCTGCAGCCCTCCTTATATACAGTTTTGGGAGGGCTGTCAGCCAATCAGAAATTAAGCCCTTATTCGAAATTCCCGCCAAAATGTATCAGAACACAACAGGTTAACTTTATTTGAAACTACTGGTTTCTGTTAAAATATGCAAAGTTAAAAATAATTTTGATAAATGAATAATTTATAATGATAGGTTTCCCCAGTTCCCATTCACATGACAGTAAATGTTAATGAAACATATATTGATACAGATACAGTATGTTCATTTGTGTCAAATGGTAATTACTAATTCAAAAAGTGAATCTATGCATTATGTAGGAAGTACCAAATTGATCCATGATGTAAAAACTGGCAAGTTATTATTTCTTACCTTGGCATAAATCATGCAATATGGAGAAATTTCTCTTTATTAATTATTTAGAATTTTCAGACTACAATTCTATACACACTTCCATAAAAATAAGTCCCATTGAAATTAATAGGATTTACTTTTTATTTGCAATATGCACTCTGAATTCCCACAATTCTCTTCAGTCTTCAATCTCAACATGTTTATCAGAAAGGTCTTAATTTAATAATTCAGAACAAGATGAATACAGTGGTTTCTATGTCAATGCCCATTAAGTCCACAAATTTAGTGCACTTGTGGTTTTGTAAGAAAGCATCAAGTCGTGATCCAATAGCTATTCTTACTTTAACAAGAATGGCCTGCTAACTGGAACAGAAAAGATTGAAAATAATGGTAAAGGTCTAGTACTATAAAGCATGTAAAGTGTAGCCGGTCTCTAGAGATTTTATGCTTTAACTTGACTTCACTTAAATCTAAGTGCTGGTCATTTTTACTTTCAACACCTGGTACAAAAATAGCTCCCTCAAATTCTAAATTTCTCTGTAAATACTTTTCTGGGTGAAGAAATGAACACATTTTCTTCTTGGCTGATCAATGAACACAGTAAGCCCTACAGTTGGAGTCTCTTTCATAAAATTAGCTTAAAGTAAAATTAACTTAAGGTAGTCAATGAATTACAACAAACACTAGGCTCTTATATTGATAGCAATATAAAATCATTTGCTACCATTTCAGTTATCTTTGGGTTCACATCTGCAAGAAAAAATGGTAACATAAGATAAAAAATATCTTCCTGGGAAAGTCAGAAGTATTGTATCTGTAATTTGCTTCCTTACTGCTCAGTATAGATATGGAATACAGAAGGCCATCACAATTTCCAAGGAACCAGAGTCATAGGGTCACTAGAAAATACAGAATTGCAAGTTATGTCAAAATAGCCATCATAAAATATCGGACACACACACACCACCATCCAATGTGGAGAGAATAATCCAATGGTGGGTTAACCCTTATGCATACTTTCAGTAAACACACCAGATATGTCATGCCCTCGTTGGAGCCTGGTCTGGAGAAGGAGGAGGGGTTGGAACTGGGATCATCCAACAGGGATGGCACATCTCCCTTGGAGTGGGAGAGGCCAGGGATTGAGGATGATGCTGTCCCAGGTCCCTCAGTCATTGGGGGATGTGGTCGACTGGACAGAGCACTGCCTGCCATCACAGACACAGGAGGATTGGCTGCTGAAAGGCAGTAGTGCTAATAGGCAACAGATCTCCTCTGATGAGGAACATCTGCCTCCCCCACTCAATCCAAAGGCATGGAGAGTGGAGAGTAGGCAAGCTCAGAGAAGGACTGTGAGGCTGTGAAGGTAAAGGAAAAGGTCGCTTCACCCCTCCACACAAGGAACACCTGGAGTGGATTGACTTAAGGAAAAGCCATAGGGAGTTAGTCTTTGCCAGGAACAATTGTTTGTTTTGGCTTATATACCCCCAGCTTTGATTCATGTGTCTTGCCTTTTGCCTTGTCTAGCCTTGAGGAGTGCTTATCACCTTTTGCTTTGCTTAGCCTTGAGGACTGCCTTCGGCCTTTTGTCTTGTAACCTTTTGTCTTGTACCCTTGAAGGCTGCTTTTTGCACCTTGCCTTTGGCCTTTGGCCTTTGGCCTTTGGCTTTTGGCCTTGTCTTTGCCCTGAGGACTGCCTTTTGTCTTGTGCCGTGACTTTCCCTTGTGGACTACAGTTTGCCTCATGGACTCACTTAGCCTGGTGGACTTGGGACCCTGGACCTTGCCCTGTGAACGTGCTCCTACTCTGTAGACTTTCTTCTGGCTGTTGTTTGGGGGTCTGAGAGTGGCTGCGTGGCATGGTTGGAGCTTTACTGGTCATTGGAGGACCATTTGTTGGAACATTTACTTAGAGCAATAAAGGACTCTCTAGAGCAGGGGTGTAAAATTCACATTGTCACGGCACATGATGTATCCGAGACGTGATGTATCCGGGACTTTTTTCCCCTTTGTTAAACTAGGCGGGGGCAGGGCCAGCACATGATGCATCCAGGCCTGGGCAACAAGTTTGACACCCCTGCTCTAGAGATTTGCCTTGGGTCATAACAAGATAGTTATTTCTTTATTTATTTTCCAAGTCCATCTTAAATTAAAACGAGAAAACAGGATACTTAAAATTAGTATAGTAATCTAAATAAAGAAAACTTTCAATAACTATATAAGGAATATAAAAATTAAAACACAAAAGGAATTTAAGACACTTTTGTGACATTATATGGCATTTGAGGCCTAGGAAGTAGTGATCTGAATAGCTTTATCACTGACCAGGAACAAATTGTCCATTATACATGATCCATCAAGTTTATGGTATTACTATAAATGTTCAGGACTCTGCAGTTCCCCGTATTTGTAGTTTCCATCTCCTATAATATATCCCCATATCTTCAAGTTCTTCTTACATCATGACAATCTTGTTCTCAATTTGTTCACAATTTCCTATAGGAAATGGTATCCAGGCATAGGCTCTTCCATAAAGTTGGTCCAATTTTCACTATAATTTGAGTTACGTCATATTCTATTTAGCAGGTTTTCAAATTCAATAAAATTGGTTCTGTCATCTGCAAAAAATTGGTTCTGTCATCTGTCATCCTCAATTATCAGAGGTGGGGCCCATGTTCCTATTGGGCAATTGGTATGTTGTTGACTGGCTATTGGCTGTTATTTCCTTGTGCTGCCAAGCCCTCAGCTCCTTGGTACCTGATAAAGTGGTGTTAATCAGCACTCCTTTTGACCGACAAGGGGCCCGTTTCTCAGGCTTCAATCATTTCCCTGGCTATCTTTGTACCTGCATGGCCAACAATCTTAGTAGCTGCGAAATTGTATTTATGTTCATTGCAATATGAGGCTACAAATGAGTTAGAGTCTCCTCATCTGACCACTCGCTTGTGTTGTTGCAATCTGGTGGTTAGCTTCCTACCTGTCTATTCTACATAGTCACAGGGGCAATTCATGCAGGGGATGGACGAATATCCTGGGATGCGTAAATTTGTCATCATTTGAGTTTAGGACTCTAGAAAACTTTCCAACTCTATTGCAAACCACCATTTCTATTTGTTTATTTAAACATTTTAGAAGTTTAACTCCTAGAACTTCTTTTTAAATAAACTTTGCTGATTTAAGGAGCTGAGTGGCTTTTACATTGATTTTTGGAAAGCAGGATTCCTTTAACTTTTCCAAAGGTGTTTTCAGTGAGAAACCCTAATCAGTGACTAGTTGTCTAACATGTAATTTGCTCCTCAATGATGACCTTCAATCAGTTCTGTAGATGTCAAATTCTGAGGCTTTTTATATTAGAGTACAAACAGAGGAACATAAAAATTATGCAGGCATGGAAAGTATTAGCAGAACATTTAAAGAAGTAAACTGAATACAATGAGTTAAGTATTTTGCAAATCACTCTATCTAATAGTTTGTAAATAGAACAAAAATTTCAGATCACGTGTATTTTGTTTTAACATACATAATAGCCATTTGTTAGGGGAATGAAGAGCTCCTGCTTATATCAATAATGGCCCACCTGGTATATTTTTTAAATTAAGGGATAATAATGTTTAATTGGTATCTTCTTGGTATCATCTGCTAGTAATCCATGAAAAAAGTGTATGCACCACAAAATCCTCTCCAATTTGCTAATATCCTAAAGAATGCCAAACATATCCCTTAGTTAATTAAACGTTTGAAAGAATTATTTGAAAATGAAATGTTTGAAAACAGTTAAAGCAGATAGGTGATTGAGTTCATTGCAACTCGTGATTTTGTTATTCTGCAAATAAAAGACTCAGAATAAATCCCTTGCCATGAAGGAAAATAGCTCCAGAAATTTACTAGAAGTCTAAATTCAGGAAGTAGACAATCCTTTGACAGACATGGTATGATTCAAATATTACTATGCATGTGTTGTTTAAATTGAAGGAGTGAAATAGAAGAACCATAACCAGCAAATGAATGTTAGAGAACATTCTTTCTGTATATAGCCTAATAAATCCACAGTTCTCTGATTGCAACAATTACAAGCCTAATATGTAAATTAATTGACTGAAAAAGCTCAAGCTTTGTTTTCATTTTATTTTCAGAAATACAGAATGGAATTAAGTAATTTGATAAGTACTAATAGCTTGGCCCATTTCTACTGCTTAGGCTTCAGCATGAAAGCTGAAATGTCTCCTGCATATGACGTGTGGCTTCCTCTGTTGAGTTTTATTAGTTGAAGAGATAATGTTGTTTTCCGTTTAAACTGGAACACAGGGAGTACAACCATAGCTTAAAAAATTAGCATTCTCAATAATTGATTCTACTCAATAGCTCACAATTTAGGGCACCATACAGAGGTAGGATTGTGTTTCTTTTTTCTCCCAGATTCATATTTTAACCTTTTTAATCATAAGATGAATTAGTTGCTGTACTGAATGTTTCAGAAAAGGCATTTGTACTCTTTGTAATGCATATTACTCTGCATACATAAATTGGTCTTTGTGAAAATATAAGAATCATGAAAAGTTTATATAAAACTTAAATAATAGATGTGAGAAAGTTATTTTATTGAGAAGGCTAGTGCACTTTTATTAAGTAAAAATAAAATATATGGGCTCTAAACTAGCCCATATATTCTTTAAACTAAAGGTCTTAAATGAACTTAATTTGCCTGAGATTTTGGCTAAAAATGAAAATCAGGACTAGCATGAATAGTCTTCCCTTTTCTAAAAAGTTTATTTCAGAATTCAGGAACAAGGCATAGAAATTTGGAGGAAAAAGCAGAGTCAACTACTTGATTAAATAAAAGTACCTTTTTTTTAAAGAATAAATTTAAATCTACTCTACTCACTATTAATATAAATAAATAAATGGAGAGTTATATGTGAAACCCAAACATTGGAAACATGCTATTTCTTCTTCCAATAATATTTTTAATTTTTGTTGAATTTTAGAATATGGTGTAGGGCACAAACAATATTCTAGTACCGTGATGGCGAACCTATGGCACAGATGCCACAGGTGGCACGTGGAGCCATATCGGTGGGCATGCGAGCTCAGCTCCGGCATGCATGTGTGCGCCAGCCAGCTGATTTTTGGGCCTTCTGGGCCCACCAGAAGTCAGGAAACACACTGTTTCTGGCCTCCAGAGGGCCTCTGGGGGGTTGGGGAAGGTTGTTTTTGCTCCAAGGGTCTGGAACCTGGGGAGAGCAAAAAATGGGCCTACCGGGCCCACCGTGCTATCACGTGCCAAAAGCGAGGGGAGTACAGGGGGGCGGGGCGGGGCGCATAGAATTATGGATGTGGGCACACTTCCATGTGACCCCACCACGCTCCCCCCGCTTTTGGCATGCGATGGCAAAAAAGTTAGCCATCACTGTTCTAGTATCTTTTTGCAACGATTGGCCAACAGTATTTATTCTGACGTATGCTTTAGCATTCCATAAACACAGAGCCAATTGTTTTCCTGATCACTTTGAAAATGAAGGGTCAAAAAACTTCCTGATGAATCTTGCTATGAATTCATCCCTTTTAGGTCTTTTCTGGGAAATTTGCTTTGCCAACCTTCTGACTAACTTTTTTGAGCTAGTTTCAGTTTTCGTATGCATGTGGCAGATAGAGATAACATTGTAACCACAGTTCCGCTTCTGGTTCCGCTGGCGACAGACTTTGATCGGGCTAGCTCTGGCCCCAGAGTCTGATCCCCCCCATCTGGAGGCCCTTTGGGCCAAGCGCCCCATTATTGGGGCGTTTGCCGTTTGAGGGCGGCTCGCCAGGGGTCCCCTGCCTCACTTCCAGGGGCCGGGAGGCCGATGCTGGCGCGCCCGAGGCTCCAGAGGGGGCGGGAGGCGATCGGCGGCTTTTTTTCGAGGCCGCGGAGGCGCCACAGCACCTAAGGGGACCGGTGCTACCTAAGAAGGCACAACGGACTGTACTGACTGATTGCAGAGTGGAGCAGGCATCCTGGAGGCGAGAGGGCGGGGTTGGAGTTCCCCCCCCCTTGTAGCTGGAAAGGTGCCGTGGCAGAGAATTAGGGGGAAGGAGATGGGGTGAAACCCCTTACCTTTCTGACTTTTCCTTGGAGGATGGCTGTGGCAGAGCTTCTTGGAGAGGTCTGGTGGCCCCTCCCCCCGGCAAGCAATGGCGGCGGTCTGACTTCCTGCTTCTTTATTTATGATTGAAGACAACATTCTCCTCTGGCTTCCTGTTTGACCTACTCTATACTTCGGACTCGTTGCTCCTGTGAGCGCCCACTGGTGGACAGTTGAAAAATTACTTTGATTGCTAATCCCTCTTTCTTCTCTGGAGGTTTGCCCTTTGATTTCTCATCTTCTACTGATCTAAGATGGCTAAGGGCCACAAATCAGCAGCAACTGACATGGGGAAAATTTTGGAAAGACTGGCGATATTGGACCAAAAGTTGGACAAGTTAGATGATGTCCAAAAAGGATTATCTGAAATTAAATCTGAAATGACACTTATGAAAAAAGATTTAAATGATGTTCAACAGCTGGCAGAGCAAAACAAGAAGAAGATGGGGGGTCTGGAGGGGGAGGTACGGGCACTCCAGAAGGTGGAGGATGGGAGAGGAAATGCAATGTTAACCTTACAATTGGATAAGATGTCTTATTTTCTCAGGTTCCAAAACGTGGAACAACTTGACCAGGAAAATTTGAGAGAAGTGATGGTTAAAATGTTGGGTGAATTTTTAGAAAGAGATTTGGAGTCTATTGGAAGGGATGTGGACTTGGTGTACAGAGTAAACTCACAATTTGCAATTTTACATAATCTACCAAGAGAGATTCATATTAAATTTGTGAGAAGGGAACTGAGAGATGAGATATTGAGAAAACAAAGACTGGGGGTGCTGGTGTACAGGGGCAAGGAGATCACCATCCTGAAGCAGATTCCCAGACAGGTACGAGAATTAAGAAGAAAATATTATTTTTTATCAAATAAGCTGTACCTCAAGGGAGTAGGTTTTAGGTGGTTGATTCCGGAGGGTTTGATGATTTTTTGGGAGGACAGTAAGAAGAAAATTAATAATGTAACGGAAGCTAAGGCTTTTTTTGACCAACATAAATCCTTCCTAGGTGGAGAAGATACAGGAGCCGAAGAGGGGGAAGTATCAGATGATCAAGGAGCGGAGGCGGACGGAGCTGTTGCGGCCCGGGAGGGGGGGGGGAAGCCAGACCATGGTTTTAAGAGCCAGAACTAGGAAATGAAGAAAGGAGGGGAATCTATTGTTTAAGGTTTTTTTAATTGACATTTTTCTTTTCTCTCTCTTCTTTTATTGTATTTTGTATAACACTCTTTTTTTTTGTTTATATAATTTTTATATAACCTGGTTGTTTGTTTTGATTTAAGATAATAATGTCTGTTGTGTGAGAAATTTAAAAAAAGAAAATAATAATTGAAATATCTTTTTATAAAGATATTGAAAATTCAACATATTGTAAACTATAATATTGTATATTCTTAACCAATAAAAACTTTTTATTAAAAAAAAAAAAAAGAGAGAGATAACATTGTAACCAGAGATTTCTGTTGGCAAAAGTTAATATTCACTTGATTGTATGACTGCAGGGTTTGAACCCATTTTGAGTAAGTACGGTCTTTTAAACCTGTTGTTTTAACAAGCCCATTCAGTTGTTAACCTCTCTCTCCTTCGTTAGCTAGGAGCTGTGGTATTGTCTGGTTAAAACTAGTCTTCACTGGATCTGTTTGTGGCATGCGTAAATATGCAAAACCAAGTATTTATTGAATCAGTGCACATATAGTACCTTCCAACATTAAAGCAAGCCTAAAGAAATAGGACTGCACAGCAAACAGGTACGCTAGAATGAAATATCACATGGTATCAGCATACATTGCAGCTTGCATTGAATCAGAATTTTTTCCTTAATAACTTTGGCTTCTAGCTCTTTAGTGAGTTCTTTTTAATACTTTTTTCCGTTTTTCCTAAAATATCCAGCAATCTATCACAAGAATGTAAAACTTGTCTGCTACAACTCCACAATATATTAGTCATTAGTATTCATTAGGTTAGTCATAGGTTAGTCATAAAACTATTCAACATTAAACAGTGAATTTCAATGTGAGCAATAATTAGCAATGCAGCATGAACTAGAAAGCAAAGTGAGGATCAGATTTGACTCTTTTCACCCAACATCTGGTTTTACATTATTTATCTATAATTTCAATGTGGAGCATTGATAGAAAGCCATAAGTCTCTAAAGCAAAAGAGAATCAACAGTAATTAGGCCAGAGTCCAGGTATGTGAGCAAGTGAACAGGGATTTCCTGTTGTTTCAGAAGAAAGGAGGAAAGGAGGAGAAGGAGGAAAGGAGGAAAGGAGGAAAGGAGGAGAAGAGAAGCAAACCAGTGGTCAAGACATGAAAGAGTATGGAGAATAGTACCTACTGACCTAAACTGAAGAATGCAGAGAATAGACTTAAGGGTGCTCAAGAAAAACCACAGCAGTAGCAGTGACAGCACCAGCCAGAACAAAAGCAAAAGAGATCCAGAAGAGTACAATAGTGGTATTTTCTATAGATTAGCAAGAAGAATAGTTATCATGGGTAACTGCTACTACATTATCCTCTTATAGTCTGAAGCAGCTCACAGTTTATGGGCCCCAATTTTGGAATATGGTGTAGGTCACAAACAATATTCTAGTATCTTTTTGCAACAATTGGCCAACAGTATTTATTCAGACGTATGCTTTAGCATTCCATAAACACAGAGCCAATTGTTTTCCTGATCACTTTGAAAATGAAGGGTCAGAAAACTTCCTGATGAACCACATATCCAAAGATACATGAAATATATAAAATCTTTTTGTTGGCCCTTAATTTCTTAATCTGAATATGTATAGAAACATCTAGTGTTCATATCCAACTTACAACATCAGTTTCACTGCAGTTATTAAGTGAATCAGCTGTCATTGTTAAGCATGATGTCATGTGACCACAACTTGAGACTTACTTCTGGCTTGTCCATTGACTTTGCTTGTCAAAAGCCAGCTGTGAAGGTCACAAATGTTGATCACATGACTGAGGGATCCCACTACTGTCATAAGTGTGTGCTGGTCAGGGTGGATAAAAATCAATGATTTATTTTAGAAAAATTAAAAAAATATTTTTTTATTTAAATTGGATTTTTTTTATTTTATCAAATTTATTTTAATAAAATGCTTTTGGAATAAAAAATCTATCTAAAGTTAGTTTTCTATTTAAGATACATTAATAATTTAGTTTATTCAGCATGAAATGGAGCTCAGTTATGTAGCATGTAGCTATATATTCTGCAATATTGGGACTGTCAGTGAGTCAACAGTGGGTCAGAGGAGAAGCTGCTGCGGGACAGAGATGACAATTGCTGTTTAAAAATTATGATTTAAATCAAGTTGATTTAAATCAAGCCTTTTTACTAGTGATTTAAATCAATATTTTAAATTGTGATTTAAATCGACTTGATTTAAATCAAATCCACCCTGGTGCTGGTTGACAAGAATCTGAATCAAATTCACAAGATTGCAGGCACACTGCAACTGATAAATCATAAATCTACCTTTTTCAGCACTGTTATAAGTTCAAACAGTCACTAAACAGGGCAGTTTAGGATCATTTGTATTGCCAAGCCTATTTTTTTTTTGCGTATAATATTTAGTTTATTCAAAGAAAGTTAAAATACAAAGTGCCAAAATATTTAAAAGAAAAAAGGACTAAAAATAAAAAACACAAACATTAAAAAGAAAAAGTGTCTTATAAGAAAAAGGAAAAACGGCTAAGAAATATACACATAATATTCTCCCTAGTTGACTGCTAATTAATATATTACAATAGTGTTAATTTCCCACGCCTTGTGAAATAGGCCAAAAGAATTTTAAATTATTAAATCTGTTTACAGAATGTTAGCCTGTCATCTATTTACTGTATTAATAACAAAATAGTTAACAGGAAAAACAATTATAATAAACATTACATAAAAGTATAAAAGTAATAAGAATTATTAATAATTTGGGGAGCATGAGGTATTTCAGTGGGTCAGGGAGGCCTTGGGTGGTTTTAGGCAGGTGGCCTGTTCCATCAGTAGGCCCCCCATGGCCTTCTCCATCCTGAAATACCTCATGTGCATTTAATGAGCCTCACATTTGATTAGCGAATGATTGGGCGAAAGGAGGGAGTGATCTCATTCAAGGTATGAGATTCACTCCCACGAATCCTGGGGTTGTGAATGGAATGGGCAGGCTCCATTTCATTCGTAACTCGAGGACTATCTGTATCCACATTTGTTTCTTAATGCCAATTCTTATCAATTGCTGATTGATCAAATACAATAAATCCAATCCAGTGGTGAAATCCTCCAAGGTTTGCCACTAGTTTGCTGCGCACACATGCGCACTGTGGGCCAAATATGTGCTGTGTACGTGCATGCACAGTGCGCACCAAATGCACACAAGTAGAACAGTGAGGGGGGAACAGCTGTGCTGTACGATTTAGATTCTCTAGAAAGCAGGATTTCCTGCTTTCTAGCGAATATAAATCGTGCAGCACAGCTGATTGTTGGAAATACCAGTTCAGATGAACTAGTAGCATTTTTTTACTACCAGTTTGCCCGAACAGGTGCAAACCGGTAGCATTTCATCCTTGATCCAATCTCCAAAGCCAATCTTTCTTCCCAAAAAAAATGAAATTGTAATTGTACAATTACAATTAAATTGTACAATTGTACAATTAATTGTACAATTAAATGTACTAAGTCCATTTCCAACTCTCCTTCAAGCCACTTAAAAAGGACCCATTTGCCACTTATCCACCCAGAGAGTTCTCTGCTATTATTAAAAAAAAAACCCACAGGGTTAGGATTGGGCTTCAGGAAGGTGTATAAAGTCGACTCTGAATTTCTAAGTTCATGTTTCTCTGAATCTTTTCCACAGACTGTGTTGTTTCTGGGTCCATAGCAGGGGCAGGTTTCAAAACCCATTGCTACCGGTTTGTTCGTGGGCGCACGGATGCTCACAGGTGTGCACGCCACTTCTGCACATGCGCAGAAGCATCCAGGCAGGTGGGTGGCGCCTCCCACCACTGCTACCAGTTTGCCTGATACGGGGCGAACTGGTAGCAACCGACCACTAGTCCATAGTTACCACTTTAAAAAGAAGTTTCTTTTGTGGATTTAAAATATTTAGAGTCGGTTTCTTCAGAATGTTTTTCATGGTCTTCATCAAACTTTTAGAAAACAAAACAGCTAACGATACTTTCTGACTATTTTGATCCAAAGTGCTTTTGCAGATTAATAAAATACAGATACCTGGGATGAATAGTCAATGTTATCTAATTCAACTGTAAATACTTTCATCATTCAGAGGCACATGCTATGTTTCCATACAGAAGGGCAGGAGTTGATGAGACCAGCCAAATAAATCAAAGAGAAAAAGCTAAAAAAACCAGCTAAAATCCAGCAGGGGGTTGAAACAAATCAGCATTCAGCCAGACAATTAACATTTAAAGATAAAGTGCAAAAGCAAAAGTTCAAAAACTGCACTTAAAGTCCCATGCATGCTTACGAAAACGTTCTGCCGGTAGGAAGACATGTAAAAAGACCAGGCTTTCTGGCTGCTCCCACAGGGAGCTGCAATCTTCAAGATTCCCCCTCCTCGGTGGGTCCACAGTCATCCAAAAATTGTCTTGGATCATTCCTAAGTGCCCCCATTCAAAATTCAGGGGGCAAAACTGCCAAAGAACCAGCTCCAGCAGCAAACACAGCAGATTGTAGGTAAGAAAAGAAAGCCCTCACACTTCAGCAGCCATCTTGAGAAGGAGCCATCAAGCATATTGTTTAGTAAGTCTGGCAAGCCTCAGCTGTCTCAAAATATTTTAAAATGTTTAATTACCTGGAAATTGTCCACCAATGCTCACACTCAGAGAGTAGAACTGCTTGCATTCAGCATCCAATTCCAGGCTCTAAATTAATAATGAAAATATTGCTCATTGAATCAGTAAATGACAGGAACAGAAATGGTGCATGCTTACTTAATGGAATTTTTCTTTCAATCGTGTAGAAGGTGTATGCATGCTGGTTGTTTAATTTTTAGAAGTGAAGGACGTTTAATGGAATTTTGCAATTAGAGGTGGCTGAGGTGAATCTTATAGTCAAGTTGGGAAGAATATCTATCATTTTTATACACTGCGTCTTCTTTGCATTTACTTCCCTGTTGGTATCGTTCAGCCAATAACTCAATCCCTCGAGTATAGGTGAAGTTCCTAAAAAATGGCCAGTAGAGCAGTAAAATACTCAGGAAAGTGTGAGTCCTTGGTGCAAGGAAATGATTGGTCCAGGTGCAGGGTCAGGAGCACAATGAGTTGGAGCTTAACTCTAGTGAAAGGCTCTCCTAGTGACTGCTTAATTTCACCAAATGATTGGTGTGGTTCTGCTTGCAGCATTTCACAGAGAATTTGGAAGGACAAAGAAGTATCATTCATAATAATCTCTCCAAAACTAATGAATAAGCACACCTATTCAAGAACAGATATTCTACTTGAATCAACTATTTTACATGATGTTTTCATTTAACTTGTTCCATATTTTAAATTACTGATTATCCTGAACTCTGAAGAAGGAGAGAAAAACATACATTACATGTATAGTATAGATATTACATAAAATATATATCATGTAAAACTTTTAGTGAAATTGATGTTCCCTTAATTATTATGATAAAAAAGCCTATAGCCGTGTCATTTTTTTTGTCAAATAATGCAAGGGATTTAACAAAAATAAGGGATAAATCTGTTTCATTGTGTCTTTTGATAAAATAAAATCATTATTGGATTTAGCAAGAGAAAAATGACTGTAGTAAGCAAGGTAGATGGTTTTAATATTTCTTTTCAGTACCTCAGAGTACTGCAATCCATCTGAAATACTCTGTAGTAAATATTGCTGAAGAGAATTGGCAATTTGTGGACATGGTATGGAACTATATATTTGATACAAAATTATAGTGAATTGCTTTAGGAATAGAAGATAGCAGAATAATACAGCAAGCTATCTGGATTTCACATAGAATAGCATGCATGTTAATTTAATCTTTTTCAAGGTTATCTTCTAATGAAGTGAATCATTAGCTAGACCGGAAGGATTCAATTATTAGAGAATTATAGAAGGAAAAAAAGAAGGTATTATTATTTACTCTTCCAGCTATGACTTTTGTATAATATTTGCCTGGAAAACAGACAAACAGTAGTAGCTATTTTATCCCACAGAGCAGGGGTGAAATCTAAATTTTTTTGCTACCAGTTCTGTGGGCGTGGCTTAATTAGTGGGTGGAGCTTGGTGGCAAGGTGACTGGGTGGGCGTGGCCAAGTCAATGTTACTTCTTTGCCCTTTTTTAACCTACAAAACACAACACAACACAATACAACACAACTGGCTCGCCCACAATGTAAAAGCAGCTGTGCTAGACCCAAAATGGCCCCTGCAACAAGCAGGAACCTCACACAGGCACAAAAAGCCCCAAAAAAACAACTTTCAAACTTTACACACACAAAATTCCACATACAGCTTTGTGAGATTTTGTGTGTTTGTGTAGTTAGAGTGAAACACTACAGAAACACACTAAATCTCAGAAAGCTGCACAAATATTATTTTATTTTATTTTATTTTTATTTTTATATAAAAGCGGCTAAATTTAAAACTTCCTAAACTTTAAATGGCTAGGTCTAAAAAAAGAACAACTAAAAAACCCCCAATTAACTATTTTTTTTAAAGCTCCCAAAGGGGGGAAAAACTTACCCAATAGAACAGGGGTCTCCAACCTTGGAAACTTTAAGACTTGTGGACTTCAACTCCCATAATTCCAAAGCCAGCTTTGCTGGGAGTTGAAGTCCACAAGTCTTAAAGTTGCCAAGGCAGGCAGGCAGATAGAGCTGCTCACCGATGAGCTTGATTGCAGGCAGAGAGCTGCTTGCTGATGGAATGGATTGCAGGTATTACAGCAAGCGAAGCAAGTCAGGCATTGTGACCAGCAACTAAGGTAAGCAAGCTGGAGGCGGAGGGGGGGAGGGATTTTTGCTAGCTAGCTAACCGCAGGCAACTCAGCTGGGATAGTCAGAGCTTGGACCGTCAGAACCATTTAAAAGGAAAAAAGTTTTTTTGCTTGGCTCAGTCAGGCAGCTCAGCTGGGCATGGGGGGCGGGGGCAGGGATTTTTGCTACTGGTTCTCCGAACTGCCCGCTGGCATCGCTACCTACTTGCCCAAGCCGGTCCGAACTGGGAGCATTTCACCCCTGCCCCAGAGTGATTCAGAGAATCAAGGAGTGCTATGGGATTAGTGCACAGCAAGAGGCCACATAAGAGCAATCCAATACAAGGACTTCACCCTTGGTCTCATCCAATCTAGATTGTGCTAATGACTCACCAGATCCTCAGAAACACAAAAAACCCAGCTTTTTTTGAAACCCATCAGAATTCATTACCACCTGGGGAAGATGTTAATGAACCTTGATAGGTTTCAGAGAACACTGAAGACTAATAGATCCTACTCCTAGGGGACGGGGAGGGAGAGGGCTTCAACAAGCCAAAAGCAATCGGAATAATCAAATCATGGCAAACAATTGAATGTAATATCATCCACTATCAGATCACATTATAAGTGCTACAAGACAAAAGTTTTAATGTGTGATTCTTGCATTTTGCTGTGGTCCGCCAGCAGCCTGTGGAGCTGGCAGCAGAGTTGGACAGTGAGGAGGCTGGGGAGGAACATGGGCCAGTCCTGGAGTCTCGGGAAGGCTTGGACGAGGGGTCTGCGTCGGAGGCAGAGATGGGGCCAGGGCCATCTGAGAGTTATGTGCGGACTCTGGAGCCTCCAGAGTCAGATATCAGAGAGGCAGAGGAACAGGAGGAGCCTGTGCAGAGCTGCCAGAAGGAAAAAACAGTTAAAACTAAAGGTACAAACCGGGAGTACGGCCTGGAGATGTTTGGCCCCTCCCATAAGGCTTAAAAGAGGAGCAAAGGCACGTGGGCTATTTGCAGGAAAGCAACGTTGTTAATTCTGTTCCCAGCCGGCATTTCTGTTTGATTCTGGACTCCGTGGGGCTTTGCCAAGTAAGTCTTTGGCAGAGTGTCAAGGGAGATAAAGGTTAGTGATTATCCCAAAGGACTTCTCCCAAAGGACTTTTTGCAACTAATTGGAACTCAGCTGTAAATGAACATAATTCATAGCTGTTGTAATAAAATAGGTTTTTGGGACTACTCGTGTGTTTTAATGATTCAGGAAGCCTAGGTCATAACACATTGGTGTCTAGCCCTTCTAGCTAGACCAGATTAAAAAACCAAGTCATGTAGGCCAATACTATCAATGTAAGGTTAGAGTAACATAATCTGTTGTATATTAAATGTGTCTCCCCACTTTCTCACTTATGAACTAGGAAGGCTCTAGAAAACTTTACATACATTCCTGCCCCAGACCCAGGCTTCTTTAACTGAAGGTTGCCTTGACAAATATTCCTGTCCCTGAAGGCCATTCTGTCTGCCATCTACAGCTGGCCTCAGTGATTAGGCTGATGGTGGTCATGGTAACCATAAAATCCCGAGCTTTCTTAAACTCCATGGTACTTGGGGACATATTAAAGTCTCAATGGCCATCAATACTAAGAAATCAACCTCTCACAAAATCTAACAGTTCAGACAGTTCCATGGAGCAGGGAGGTCAGTACAGCAGCAAAAATAAAAAATGCTCCCTAGAGCCCAACTTCAGTCAAAGGTTCTCAGATTAGGTTCACTGTAGAATGAGATGCCAAAAGTCATCAAGATTTCATGAATAACAACTGTCATCCATCGCGCTCTCATCCACCTGCCTTGCAGCTACCACCAAGCTTAAAATCTAAGTAGGCACATCTGTGAGAAGGAACTCCTCCTCCAGGCCTGCCAAAATCTCAATTATAGGTAGCAGTTCATTTGCCAAATAAGCTTTCTTAACATTCACTGAAATGTCCAATTAATTAATCTCAATTTAAGATGATAAGAACATTTATATTAAGACTATAACATTTGATTTGTTAAAAAGATTATTCTAACATAATTCTAAAGTACATGAAATAATCAACTTCAAAGTTAGTAATATTATTTAAATATTTATCTCAAAGAACAGTAGACTTGGATTTTTGAAGATCCATTGCAATGATAGCATTTATTTATTCCTTCATTTATACATTTATATCAGTAGTGGGTTTCAATTTTGTTTGCTACTGGTTCACTCATGGACGCTTCATGTGCTTCATGCGCAGAGAAGTCTGTGTGGGTGGGCGGAGCTTCCTGCCGCTGCCGCTACCAGTTCACCTGATCCGGGGCAAACTGGTAGCAACCCACCACTGATTTATATCCACAACCAAAATGTAAAACTAAAATACATATTTCCAATTTGTAAAAATCCAAATTCTACAATTAGTTTAACGTTTTTATTGGCAATAAGCTGGTCTAAAATCTTAATAACCCTTAGTTCACAAATACCTAAATGAATACTTGCATTTTCAAATAAGCATTATTTCAGAATGTAAATTTATGTTGACAATAAGGGTCAAAATTGTGATTCTATCCAAACAGTTTTAAACTCTTGCCATGACAACAAAGAAGCCATGTAGTTAAGTTTCTACTTATGTCTGCATGTATTTTTGAAGTTGGTTGCTTGAAGCTGACTCTAGAGGAAACTATGCTGAAAAATGTATATCTGTATTTATTTTGAGAGTTTACTTACACACTCTTCTCAAATTTTAACCTTTTAATCTCACCTCCTACACCACTAGTACTAGCCAGCTTCTTCCTTTGATATGGGAAAAAAACCCTTTTAAATAAGCATATGAACCCTTGAAGCATATGTGCTTTCAAGGACAGAGATTTAGGTTACAATCCTATAGACATAAATTTTTAAGTAAGCCAAATTAGCCATTTTAAAGTAGGTGAAACCAACCATTCAGTATTCATTTTATTCTAAATGAGTATAGCCATTCATGTTCTTATAGATCTCCATTTTCAGCCAAGGTGCAATATGTAGGTGCAGAATTGTTACTTGTATAAGGAAAAGAGAAACAGTGTGGTTTCAGTCTATATTACCGTAACATTTTCTTCTAGATATAGACTGTCAGACAGCATGGAATAGTGGTCAGGAGCCTGAGTGGCGTAGCAGGCTAATGCCTCCTACTAAAGGCAGCATTTAACATCCAGCTGCCTGCAATTACTGTGAGTTCTTATCTCACCAGGCTCAAGGTTGACTCAGCCTTCCATCCTTTCTAAGGTGGGTAAAACAAGGACCCGGTTTGTGGGGGCAATAAGCTGACTTTGTATAAATATACAAAAGTATGAAGGCTATTGCTTAACGCATTGTAAGCCGCCCTGAGTCTCCGGAGAAGGGCGGCATATAAATATAAAAATAAATTAAAAAATTAAAAAATTGTGATCATAGGCAAAAATGTTCAAGTTGTCATACAATCATAAAAGTTGGGAGCCATTGAGCTAGTAACAGGATTGTCACGAGGCTTAAAGGAGATGGGAAGGTACGATCTGCTTTGAATTTCTCAAGGAAAGGCAGAATATAACTGCAGCAAATATATAGCATGACTACTCTTTTTTAGAAATATTAATTTTTCTTTTTTCCAATTGTATTTGCAATTGGCAAGCAACATTTAGTTTCTCAACTTTTAAGAGAAAACTACTCAAGTTTATAATGCTATCACCTTTCACTCTGAAATCCTAGTTTTTTTAAAAAATTCAGTGATGTGTGTGTATACATTTAAGGAAGCATAGATATTTTCCATACTTGATTGCTAATTTCTTATCTTGAATGAGCTCTTACAAATAAAAGTTGCTTTAGTACAATCATGAATGATTCAGAAAGTTTTTGAGAATTATTATGAATAGGATTGGCAATATGTGTATGAAGTTATTCTCCTTTTTTAAAAAAAAGTGGGTAGCATTTTACTAAATTTACATATTTTTTTCTCTGGGCAAAGTTTAAAATTGAATTAGCTTTACACAATCAGATTAGCTCCCATCAGAAGCTAGTCCTTCATTATTAATTCTGAATAATCAGCTTAAATTTTAAATCCATCCACCCTTCTGTAAGCCTTGTTTTAAATGCCATAAGGATGTCAACAGTTATTGTGCAAGAGAAAGAAGCTCAGTTAATTATTTTTATATCAAGAATGAGAATTAGGCAGCAAAATGCTGTCAGCTCAAATACCTTATTTAATAATCAAAATGTCTCAATCTGAAAGCTAGTTTATACAGGCTTGAGATTTTATCATGAAAAAATTCAGGATCTGACTCTACATTAAATTTTTATTCTGCTTCCCTTCATGGTTAAGCAAAGTTTGTGTAGGACATTACTTTATAAATGAAATTAACAACTTCTGGGAAACAACATTGGTGTCAGCTTTGGAAGCCATATTAGGCCGGAAGCTTCCATGATGCCATCTTCTCATGAGTGGAAAAGTAGGAGGGGGGATTTAGTAGAAGGATTGTCTGTAGACATAATAGCATTCTTCTTGTCAGTCAAGGTCAGGGTGATTCTGCATCTGGAGAAGGGCTGTCTCGAGATGGGATGGCGGTTGATTGGAGCATGTAATCGACTGAGGACTGAGGGGATGGTTTGGGAGGTTTTGATTTACTGAGGGAAAACCCGGACCTCTCAGATTCGGGTTTTCCCAGATGTGCCAGTTTACCTATTATAGTAAATAGAACTTTGAAAAATACTTGCTTCAGAGTCTTTACTTGGAGTTGGGGGGTATTCTGGAATGCTGACAATTGGAACAAGCCGTGTCTTTCATGTTCTGCTTATGGATTCCAGTATACAAGAGTTTGGTCACCATGGGAAATAGATGCTGAATTTGATGGGCCCTTGGCCTGATGAACCATAGTTATACTTATGCTTTTGTTGCATAATTGATAATGTTTTCTGATGTTATAAGGAAAGAAAAGAGAAATTGCTCTTTGACTTCAGTGTGCAAGCACTGTTATCTAATCTCATTCCTTTAGATGTATTGGAGATGCAGCTTCTAGAATTTGCAGAATGGTCAAGTTGGCTAGATAAATTTAGGAGGTAACACCTCAACACATCTGGAAAGTGCCAAATTACAGAACGCTGATATAAGGAATAAATGAGGCTTAAGGGAATGCTGTAGCTTAATAATATGAGCACTAATGTTGAATTCTGCTTACTGAAGAGTCTATGACTCAATTTATGGAAAAATCTCATTTGAATAGCCTCACCCTGTTCCAACTTGATGAAAAGGATCCAACAGAAAGCATCATTGGTCTACTCCAAAGACGAACAGTAACTAATACTATATTTTATTAAATTTCAGTCAGTTTTAGGAATATATGTGTATGATCTATCTCTATCGTAAAGTGAATAAACTAGCATTAAGTATATACAGATAGTCCTTGACTTACAACCATTCCTTTAGTGATTGTCCAAAGTTACAACAGCACTGACAAAATGCCTTACGAGTGGTTTTCATAAAATTGTTGCAGCCTTCTCATGATTATACAATCAAAATTTGGACATTTGGTTACTGGCATGTATTTATGACATTGGTTACCAATAAAGGAGAATATTTGTAGTTAGGGGTTGAAATGAGGAATCCTTAGTGCTCTTGGAGCTTCTTTGTTATCTTGCAGGTGTCTCATTACCCAACTAGGTAACATCATCAGTGCTAGTATGGAGTGCAGCTTGCTCTCAGTTTATATTCTAATGGTTTTCCCTGTCAGAGTTGGTGGAGGTGGTTTTAGAGATTCTTTTGTTTGGCTTTTTACTGTTGGCTCTTTGGCAGTTTCTTGATCTGGGTATTATTTACTTGATTGTTGGTCTGATATTAATTTGTGCTGATCTGGGTGCTGCTGATTGATGGTAAAGGTGCTTGGGTCCAAATTTCTTCTGTATGAACATGATGAAGTATAAGAACAGATTCTCTTTTTTAAAACTGGGAGACCTATAGTTAAAAAAATAAAAATAAAGGAGGCATACTGCTTTGAATTATTCAGAATTGGCCATGGTAGATTTCTGCCAATTTGAAAAAGAGATTGTATGATAAGTGTAATATAAATATAATGTTCTTAATTCACATATTGATTGAAAAAATCTATGGAAGCTTCTATTTAACTTTTATTGATCTTCAAGAGATCCTTTTGTGAGGCTTTGGGTTCTGATAAAGTATATTTCTCAGTTTCATCATTTATCCCTTGTATTCAAAGCCAGAAATTTCATTATCAGTCTTCTACAGACTTGCAGGACATAATGATATATATCATATATCTGTCCACCAGATTATTCCTTTATGTTGTAAATTAGAGGAAGAATCATCTGGCTTTCCATTTCTATTCTGTTTCTGTTGTGTACATAAAAGGGTTAAAGTTGAACTACCAAAGGCCACTCTCTGTAGGACTCCCAGCAAATTACATACAGGGCTCCAATGGTCAGGAAATTTTGTGCCTTTTGATATACATAATGAAAATTTGTGCCTTTCATGTCACTCTTTGTTCTTGCCTTGCCTTTTATCCCATTATTGCTAGTTAACTATTTGATATTAGTTGATTTTAGTAAATAAGCATCAAGCTCTGGAAAGAGTACAGAGAAGACCAACAAAGATGATTAAGGGGCTGGAACCTAAAACATATAATGAACAGATGTAGGAATTGGGTGTGTAAAGTCTAGTAAACAGAAGGACTAGGGGTGATGTGATAGCAGTGTTCCGATATTTGAGGGGCTGCCACAAAGAAGAGGGAGGTCAGCTTATTTTCTAAAGACCAGAATGCAAGATAAGAAGCAACGGATGGAAACTAACTAAGGAGAGAAGAAAACAAGAACTAAGGAGAAATTTCCTGACAGTAAGAACAATCAACCAGTGGAACGGCTTGCCTTCAGAATTATAAGTGCTCCATCACTGGAGGCTTTTAAGAAGAGACTGGGCATATATGGTCTCCTGGTAGAGCAGGGGGTTGGACTAGAAGATCTCCAAGTCTCTTCCAACTCTGCTATTCTGTTAAGCTATACTTTTGTTAAGTGAATTAAATGGTATGCATTTTTGCTTTATCTGGTTAATAATGATTGTTGGTAAATGTGTAAACTAATATAGAAATAATTTTCCAACAAGGTTGGCATACCTGACTCCTTCTTATCCATGGTAACATACCTGAAAAGCAATGTGTCTGAATATCATATACATTAGTTTGCAATCATAACATGAATTTTGATGAATATCATCATGTCTTTTTAAGATGACCCCTAGAGTGCATTTTCACACACAACTATATAAAATGCCTTACATAATTATATGGAAAACAGGGAAAGTACACAAATAATATAGCATATTGAATAGACACAGACACAGTGCCATTTTTATTTAACAAACAGAAATTACAAAGAACTTAAATTTAAGTTGAAAACAAGTTAACACATGCTGACATCACTTTTTAATATATATAATGAAAATGAGTGGTCTTGCTGAGTAATGAAAGTTTATATCCTTACTGATCAGCAATTAGAGGTTTGTTTATATTAATAGAATTAGTTTAAAATGGCCTCAGGAAGTAAGCAAAGCAAATCTTATTTAAAGAATAACCAAGTCAAATATATTTGATCATTTTAAAAGTAGTAACCTAGGAAAGGAAAATTTATAGAAGCAATTACCATGAAATGGTATCTTTACTTCTGTAAATTGTTTTCAAATGTTGCTACTGTATTACATCAGTGCTTCAGAATGCAATAAAAATGAATACGATTGATACAATGCCATGTTAATTTTTGGCATTGCCTCTGAATTGTGACTATCAACAAAAAGCCTTAAGTATTTTTCTTGGTACAAAATATCTGCAGGCAAACACCTGCATGCTATCATTTGCTTTTGATTCAGTGAAATGCTTCCAAGAGCAGCTTTATTTCAGTAAAAATGTCTTGGAAAGAAAAAAACTGGGGGGGGGGGGATTTTTTACTCATTGTTGCAGAAATGTATGTTTATTCCAAAATAGAAAAAAAATATAAGGATTTGTCAAACCTCTATTTTATATGCGTCCAATTTTCTCCTATTTGAATATCTTAAACTGCCCTATTTAATATTTGAGAAACAGATGTTTTCTACTATATTTGTCAAATGTGAAAGCAAGGTGAGGAGATCTTAAGCACAGATTTCCTAATATACACATAAACCTTGAGGCCAAATATCATCTTTCTTATCTTTTGCGTTTTGTAAGCATATGAGTCACATGAGACAGCTACTATTAGGAGACTACCACTCCCTCTAGAACAGCCCCTGCTCTCCAATCTCTGGTTTGTAATAAACCCTGAATTCCTGATGCAAACTAAGATTGACCGGGTGAGTCAATGTTTATCTGCATTGCTTTCCCAAACTGAGGACTTCATGTTCAAGATATTTCACAAGAGTGTTTTGGAAATATTTTCAGAAGCAAAGATGTGAATGCCACTTTGAAGAAATATAACATATAAAAATAATTTAAGCCACTTCTAGGGCAATCAGTCTTCTAAGAGCCAGAGAACAAAAACTCTATGTTGCAGATCCATTTCCTTCATTTCTAATATCCATGTGTTTTCCTTGAAAGATTGAAAAGGAAATACAACTATGTTAAGGTCCGTGGTAAATAAAGCCCCCCTCATTTGTGATCTGGTTCAGGAGGGGAGTGCGGACCTGGTGGGTATTATGGAGACCTGGTTGGGCCAGGGGGGGGGGTTCCCCTCGTTGAGATGTGCCCACCGGGTTTCTATGCATTCCATCAGCCGAGGTCCCAGGGGAGGGGCGGGGGTGGCGGTTCTTGTAAAGGAAGGACTTGCTCCTAGGGAGGCCACTGTACCTCAGATAGCCAGATGTGAGTCCCTCCTTGTGAAGTGGGGACATGGGAGGCAGATGGGCTTGCTGATTATGTACCTGGCTCCCTGCCACGTGTTGGCGGCCCTGCCCGAGCTGCTCAACATGATTGCCAAGGTGGTGGTTGAGACCCCCAGGCTTATGGTCATGGGGGACTTCAACTTGCCATCTGTTGGCGAAACATCTGAGGCGGTCCGGGAATTCATGACTTCCATGATGGCCATGGACCTGACCCAATTAATTCATGGACCCACTCACATGGGAGGACACACTCTGGACTTGATTTTTGTCTCTGGTCAGTGGATGAATGATCTTGAGATAGGGGAGATAGCGACTGAGCCCTTGTCATGGTCAGATCATTCCCTTCTTAGGCTTGACTTTCTAACCACCACACCCCGCCACAGGGAGGCGGAACAGATTAGGTGGTTCCTCCCCAGGTGCCTGATGGATCCTGATAGGTTCCAGATGGAGCTTGGGCCATTCCCTGAGGCTCTGACTCACGGCTCGGCTGAAGAGCTGGTGGCCGCCTGGGATAGGGCAGCTGCTGACGCTTTGGACCAAGTTGTGCCTTTGTGGCCTCTGACCTGTCGCCGAGTTTACCTGGCTCCTTGGTTCTCCGAGGAGCTGAGGGAGATGAAGCACTGGAAAAGACGCGAGAGCAGTTGGAGGTCTAGCCGTTCCGAATCTGACCGAACACTGGTAAGGTCTCATTTATCTTTTATCGCCACTGGTAAGACCTACCTAGTGGCGATAAAAGCGGCAAAATGTAATTATTTTTCCGCTCTTATCACATCTGCAGATAATCGCCCAGCCACCCTGTTTAGGGTGACCTGCTCCCTCCTCCATCTGGGAGTGCAGGAGGATCCCTTGCAAGGTCAGGCTGAGGATTTTGTCCAGTATCTGCACGATAAAAATCACTCAGATTCGGGAAGGCTTGGTCTCTGACTGGGTGGGTACAGACGGGATGATGGATGCTGGTCTTGAGAATATCATTTGGGAATAGTTCGACCCTGTGGGACAGCTGAACGTGACCACATGTTTATTGGACCCGTGTCCCTCCTGGTTGGTGCTGGCCTCCCAGGAGGTTACGCAAGGCTGGCTTCAGGGGATTATCAATGCTTCTTTGAGTGAGGGTGTCTTGCCATCCACCTTGAAAGAGGCGGTGGTGAGATCCCTCCTCAAGAAGCCCTGTCTGGATCTGGCTGTTTTGGCTAACTACTGTCCGGTCTCCAACCTTCGCTTTCTGGCAAAGGTTGTTGAGAGTGTGGTGGTGCGACAGCTTCCTCGGTACCTTGATGAAGCTGTTTATCTAGATCCGCTCCAGTCCGGCTTCAGGCCTGGGCACAGCACAGAAACGACATTGGTCGCGTTGGTGGATGATCTCCAGAGGGCTCGGAATAGGGCTGTTCCTCTATCCTAGTCCTCTTAGATCTCTCAACGGCTTTTGATACCATCGACCATGGTATCATGTTGCACCAGTTGGAAGGGTTGGAGATGGGGGGCACCATTTTACGGTGGTTCTTCTCCTATCTTTCTGACTGGTCGCAGTCGGTGTTGGCAAGGGGGCAGAGGTCAACCCCAAGGTGCCTTGTTTGTGGGGTACCACAGGGGTCAGTCCTCTCACCCTTCTGTTCAACATTTACATGAGGCTGCTGGGCGAGATCATCCATTGTTTTGGGGTGGAGTTCCATCAGTACGCTGACAATACTCAGCTGTACATCTCCACCCCAGGCCATCCCAACGATGCCCTTGAAGTGATGTCCCGCTGCCTGGAGGCCGTGCGCATCTGGATGGGGAGAAACAGGCTTCAACTGAACCCTTCCAAGACTGAGTGGCTGTGGCTTCTGGCATCCCGATATAGCCAGCTGGTGCCACGGAGAGGGCTTGCAACTTGGGTGTCCTCCTGGATGCATGGCTGTCTTTAGAAGAGCATACGATGGCAGTGGCCAGGGGGCCTTTCTATCAGGTTCGCCTGATATGCCAGTTGCGTCCCTTTCTGGATCGGGACTCCTATGCACAGTCACTCAGGCACACGTCATTTCCCGCCTGGACTACTGCAATGCTTTCTACATGGGGCTCCCCCTGGGGTGCATCCGGAGGCTCCAGCTGGTCCAGAACGTGGCCACACGGGGATTATGGGAGCAACAGGGCGCTCCCATGTGACACCTCTCCTCCGTGAGCTGCACTGGCTCCCAGTGGTCTTCCAAGTGCACTTCAAGGTGTTGGTGACCACCTTTAAAGCGCTCCATGGCATAGGGCCTGGGTACTTACGGGACCGCCTTCTGCCACCTATAGTCTCCCACCGGCCAGTACACTCCCACAGAGAGGGACTCCTCAGGGTGCCATCCGCCAGACAATGTTGGCTGGCGACCCCCAGGGGGAGAGCCTTCTCTGTGGCGGCACCCACCCTTTGGAATGACCTACCCCCAGAGATTCGCACAATATCTGACCTCCGGACTTTTCGCCGAGCCCTGAAAACACATCTATTCCATCTAGCTGGGCTGGCTTGACCCCATCTGTTTTGATTTTAATTGGAACTTAATTTTAATTGGGTTTTTAAATTAGGCCGAAAATTATTTAATTATTTTAGATTGTTTTTTAAATTTTGTAATGTTCTGTTTTATTCCAGCTGTTCACTGCCCTGAGTCCTGCAGGAGAAGGGCGGTATACAAATTTAATAAAATGAAATGAAATGAAATTATTTATAAAACATTTAATAAAATGTATATATATAAAAATGATAAACATTGCAAAAGTATAAGAAAGTCAGAATTCTCTAATCCATTGCAATAACATTTTTTTTCTTTTTATTACAGAATGGCAAATAAAAATTCTTTTCCATCCTTTCCAAAAGAACTCCACTGGAAATGTATTTACCTCGAAGCAGAATTTTGGATTAAAACTGGAACCATGTTCAGTGTTCACATCAATGGATGGAGCTTCAAGAAAAGGTCTAATAAGAACCCTTGTTTGATCAGTGGTATCTATCATCTTTGTATTTCTGTTCTATCACACAAATTTTCCTCATTCTCCTTGCCCATCCAAGAGGCAGCAGAAAATTATGTTGCCCTAAAGCTAGCTGTTACAAGTTTTAACATGTACGACTAAAAAATTTACAGTTTACAATTTATAGTTCTCTTCACTGAAATTCTAATCTTGCATATGAAAAATCCTCTCCCAATTGTCATGCACAATGCAGCTGTTATTCCACACACTGCATTTTTTTCTTTTGAGTCTACCATTAATTGACTGAACTTTTTAATCTTTGAAAATATAAATTGATTGTTTGTTAAACCCAAGGCACTGAAAAAAGTTAGATTTTTTAAAATCTGTTGGTTGCCATCTAATGAACATCTGGATTTGTGCATTTAATATCTGGTCAGAATATATATATAAGAGCTAGAGTTTCAGAAAGGGGTTTAACTGTGAGGACTTAATATCAGAATAATAAAGCATCCTAAGAATATAACATCAGGAATCAGTCTTCCCTGATTGCAGCAGCCACTAGCAATTCTGTTTAGACAGGAGAGAGAACTACAAGAGCTAGATCAATTATGCTTTCAATTGCATATGCTAAGAAATCAAAGGTTTACCAATTTAACTCTCTTGGAAGTTGTAAGTTCAGCAATCATATACACTTCCCTAATAAGTTATTCACAGGACTTCTATCCATAAGGTACAATACGTCTTTGAATATGGTGTTTTGTTTCCAAGACTGGAATTATATTGTTGGTTGAATCCCTAGTGGCCTTCTTTTGAATTACAATAGGTAATTTTTCACTAGGCATACATAACCTTTTCCTTTCTGTAAGCCAACCAGAGTAATTTGGGGGGAGAGCAGCCTTTTATGTAAAACAGAGTAGAATAAAATAAAATAGAGTTGGTGTGACATGTGAAATGAACTGGCCTGATATGGACAGTTATGAATCCTCCCAATATCATTCTATTCCATTCTCACCGTCCCCAACAAAAAAATCACTGTGTGTTCCCTCTTTAGAGATTTCTTGCTATTAAAAAAAAAGAAAAGAAAAAGATCAAATATGAAATTAGAAGAGGACCATCTGTTCAAAATAGTGGTCTGTATTTTTATAAAATGCTGAAAGGGAATTGCACAATAAAAAGCATTTTATTTAAAACATTTGTATAACTGCCAATTTTAACTTCAAACTCCAGGCAGTTTACATCTTGAAGTATCATTCGTAGAAGCACTTTCTGACAATGCCTATCCCCATGCAGATATTAGCAGAAGATCTCAAGTTGCTACTTCTGGTATGGCCTCTAGGGTTTACACACTCTTCCCATCATACACCTGAATCTTTTGAGCATAGAACAAATCAGAAGCAAACACTTCAAGCTGCTTTTTCCTTAGACATATGTATTCAAGATATCCAGCTTGTTAAAAAGCATAGAGTATTCCTTGTAAGGAGCCAGATCAGATTGTTCTGAACATTAACACCAAAATTCTGGTCATTTTTAAGGGTTAGGCATTCACCAGAGCTATTAACTGAAATGCAGTGTATGGTATACCCACAGTATCGATAAATCCAAGTACAATTGTAATTCTGGGACTTTTTCTAGGCTTGTCAGGAGAAACTTTGGGGGTAAGGATTTTTATTTCATCTTTATTCTTCACAGTTTATATCTGGTTGATAGATGCATGCAACTTTAAAGATAATTTTGAAACATATAATTAGAAGGTGATCCTTGGCACAATTCAACAAAGATGGAAGAACGGGGATTAGGAATAAATATTGCAGTAAACTGCAGTTAGTTGCATGATCCAATTGGTTTCTGTGTGCTTATCTATAAATAAAGGATTTTTTTGTGGTCTGTACAAACTTCAGCAAGATCCTGATGCGTGAAAGATTTAATTTATAAAAGAAATTACCTTAAAGTATAGGAAAGATTAAGTCTCCGTATTTTCACATTTTTAATTAAACAGCTTGTTGGAGTGGGAATTGATGAGTACACATTTAAAAACTGGGTTAGATCTTATGTAGGCAATTTATCATGATCCAACATTTCTTAATACTGTATATCCACATCCTTTTGCAAAGAGAGGGATGAGGTGATGCAGAGGTTTAATGATGCTGGAACTGCCAACCAGAAATGGTCTGCACTCAGGCGGTTCGAACCCAGCTTCACAAGATGGCTCGACCATTAATCAGTCCCTAGCTCCTGCCCACCAAGTAGTTCAAAAGCATCCAACATTGCAAGTAGATAGATGGGTACCATTTTGGCGGGAAAAACCGTTTGTATGTGTAGAGAGCAGAAGCTGATGATAGACCTGGCTGGACACAAGGCATTGCAACATGATTCAGGCAAGACAAGACCAGCGGAGGAGCCCAGAACAGCCAGCAACTAGTTAGCTGATATAAAGCTAGTTCACCCCCTGCAGTGCACCAAGGATAAGTTCATAAGAGCTGAACAGAATGAACTAGCATTCTCGGCTGTCAGAACTGCATTGTCTAGAACAGTGATGGCTAACCTTTTTCTCGTTGTGTGCCGAAAGCGCATGCGTGTCAGCACCCATAATGCAATGCACACCCCTGCATGCGTGCATGACCCCCCATGCTCCCACATCCCTCCCACATACATACACATTAACCCCCATGCTCCCCCCATGCATGTGACCGCCCCCCCGCCCCTGTTTTTGGCCTAGCAAGCCTCCCTGCAGCCTCCTGGGCCCAAAAATGGGCCGTGGGGGAAGCTCCACACCCCCTCCGCATGCATGAGATGCATGTGTGAGACAGGGGTGGGTTCTACTTATCTTTACTACTGGTTTGCAACGGGATCACGCGCCTTAACTGGGATATATAGAAATAATAGTCTCCTTAAACTTTTGCTGAACTAAGCAACTTTAAATTTGATAGAAAATTCAATGGGACATATTACTAGAAATCATCCCAATGTGAAGTAGCTTCATTTACTAACCCAGATGTCACAGCCTAATGTCATTAATTGTCATTATTCTATAACTGTAAAACTTTTAGTCCTAATTTAATTTTAAATTTTAATGTTATTTTTTTTATTTATTGGTTATATTATATTGTACACTGCCCAGAGCTACTCTTTGAGGGAGACGGGTGGTTTAAGAATATGAAATATAAATAAATAAACAAGCAAGCAAACAAACGACAGTTCCCACAGTCTCAAGGTAGCATGGTAAATTGTAATCCTGTTTGCAACTACAAAGGTTTTATCCAATGCATTTAGAGGGTATCAGCTTTTAGAGCAAAAAAACTGTCTCAGAAAAGTTGGTTTCTTGATTCATAAGGTAGGAAAAAATTGCATTTGCAAGCACTTGCAGGTTAGGCAAGAGTAATGTTTACGTGATTGCACTTTTGAGCAACAGAAGGAGAGGAAAATGGTTGACAAATTTAGGAAGACAATTTCATTCATGACTGTGTTTCAGCAGGGTCACATTCACAGTTGGCTGCATTTTTTGATAAACAGCCTAAACAAATGCTAAAGTCCCTGTTCTGATCAGAAAGCCTTGACCTTTTCAGGAAGAAAATGTCTGTATGTCTGTATGTGTCAGATATTGCCTACGTATGATGCCCCAGGCACCAGAAGGGGTTA
>WNWU01000016.1:21372246-21434345 GCA_012654045.1 Ptyas mucosa | reverse complement strand
ACTTCCACATAGACTGAATGAGCACGACCATCAGTATATATCTGACAGTATGTATGCATGTATGCATGTACATATGTACATAGTATTATATGGGTGCATCTGTAAAAGATTAGTATCACCAATGAAACAAATAATGAGCCTTTGAAGTCTTCAAGCATAACAGGGTCAAGGCAAAATCCTGTAGGCAGCTATTTGTTAAGGATTTTAGTCACCCTCTGGCACTTGTTCCTTTTGGGGAAGAATTCTCACCACAGAATGTCCTGGTCTTTTATTTCCTGCAAAAAAAATGTAATATAATAATGGATTTTAAATGTGAGCAAATCTATTACTCTTCCAGAATATTTAGATGAGATGCTATTCTTTGTATTTAAATTGAAACTACTACAAGGACAAAGGGAAGGAAATACATGAATTGTTTATTATGGAAGGTTTCTTCATTCTACATTTAATCGAAAGGTAGCTTACTTTCTATCATTCAGCAGCTGTTTTTGGGAGGACATGGGTCAGCTCTGCCATCTCTGTTCCTGAGCAATATCAAAAGTGCTAGAAGTGTTCATCCTTGATTAGTAATTTCTTGACTACATACTTGAGTTTTGTTTTTGTTTTTTTGGTAGCAGTATCTATTATGTGAAGATAGAAAGCTTTAGAATTGGGCTTTTTGGGGGGGAGATGATTAACATCTGATCTTTTAGATGCTCAACTTGAAAAAGTATTAATCATAGAGAGAATGAAGAAAACATATTGCGACATTTAAAAGACATAGTGGCACAGTAGTTAGTATTGCAGGTTAACTCTGCCCACGGCCTGAAGGTTGATCCTGACTGGCTCAAGATTGACTCAGACTTCCATCCTTCTGAGATCAGTAAAATGAGGACAGTGGTGGGTTCCTCCCGGTTCGGCCCGGTTCCACCGAGCCGGTAGCAGTGACGATATGACATCACCGAACTGGTTCTGGGGGGCCCCCCGCCCCCCCACATTATTCTTACCTTTTATTTGGCCCCACCCCCAATCTATTGCTGCCTCCTGAGTCCCATCTGATGGGCTATAAGGAAAAAAAATTTAAACTGTTTAAACTCTTGCCACAGGCTTCAAAGGGCCGCCCTACAGCTGATCAGTGGTAAAAGGCAGTTTGGTGGTAGACCGGTGCCTTCAAAAACAAATGAGTAGACCAGTACCTGCAAAAATACATGAGTAGACCGGTACCTGCAAAAATAAATGGGTAGACCACTGCCTGCAAAAATAAATGAGTAGACCGGTACAGCTCTGCAAGCAGTTAAAAGCCTGGTAGACCAGTATCTCTGCTAAATCCTAAAGATTTGTCACATGACCATCAAGCCACGCCCACAAAATAAGCCACGCCCACTGAACCAGTAGTAAAAAAATTTAGAACCCACCCTTGAATGAGGACCCAGATTGTTGGGAGCAATATGCTGACTCTGTAAACTGCTTAGAGAGTGCTGTAAAGCACTGTGAAGTGGTATATAAGTCTAAGTGTTATTAGTGCTATTTTGAAAGGATATCAGCAGAGAAATTGTCCTGGTTCTATTAATTTTCATTTAATTTTATGAAAGAGAAATTGCTTTTGAAATTTCTATCAAAGAAAAAGAGATTTTTGAGAAAATTACATGGTATTTTTTCATTTATTTGATTATAAGGTAATAAGGTTAAGGTGGGTGGGTGGGTGGGTGTGAGCGTGCACATGGATGTACATAGGTGCAAATTTCCAATTTTTATTCTAAAGTCATTTGTGGAATCTTTGTGTGCTCTAATCTTGGTTGTTTGCTTGAAGATATTGCATTACTTGACTAGATAATACAATCAGTGTGAATGAGTGTGGGGCTTGCTGCCTGTTTGCAAATTGCCCTACTACTTTTGTGGGGATGTGGTTGATTAGGGTATTGTTTTCTGCTTGATTGTTTGGCTAGAGTGAATCCCTGTTTATTTGGAGATGATGTCTGGTCTTTTTATTTCCTTCTTAGATTCTTTTAATTAGTGTGTAAATGTGGTTTATCTCCATGTATTTATTGATTGCTGATTTGTCTGAATACCAAGCTTGCAAGAATTCCCTAGATTTTTTTTATTTAGTTTGGTCTAGGATGTTCACCATTTCCCAGTTCAAATTATGGTTGATTCTATCTATGTGTTGTAAAAGTAAGGAAGTGAGTAAGGAATTTTCATCCTGTCTTTTTACTACTAGTTAGTGTTCATGATGCACTCTGCTTGTCTCTGTTTGTCTGTTCTACATAGTGGTTCTTACAGTCCTTATACTGTGTGTTGTAAACAACTCTTGAGAGTGGTGGGTTTTTTTTGTTGATAGACTTAAGTTTCTAATTTGCTGTTGTTTCCTCAGCTGATGAAGATATCCAGAAAGAGTACTGTATTATTTTCTTCTTCCTTTTTAAATTTTATTTCTTTGAAGATGTTTTGGGTTGTTTCATATGTCTATACTTTTCCATCAAACTGAAAGGCGGTAGTGAGACAGAAAACTTAAAGTAGATAGTGAAGCAGAGAATGATGAGGTCTATGATTCTAGGTATTTCAATCTCGTATATTGGGGCTAGGTCAGGTGTATTGTGTTGTATGACTGCCATGGATTATTTCACTAATTCTGGATCTATGGGTATAAAGAATGCTGTGATATTTAATGAAAGCATAATCTGAACTTCTACTTTTAAGTCTTTGGAAGCATTATAGTGGGGAGTTGATAGAATATTCTCTCCCCTCTGTGACATATACTCAAAGCTTTTTTGTAAGTTCTTTGCTTACAAAGGAGAAGCTATTGTATATAAACAGGGAGAAAACTCCACACTCACTAGTATTGGTGATGTTACTTCATTGGATAATGAAACATCTGCAAGCAAATGTTGAAGCAAACAATCAAGCATTGAGAGCACCAATAGTTCCACAGTACAATCCTGAGCTACTTATATTTTCTTCTTCTGTATGGGATCTACAGTCATCTGGTTAGTGGTTTCCTATTCCTCAATTAAATCCTCAAAAATTATGACTGAATCTCTTCCACTGGCTTTTTTTCCAGATTGGGAAACATGAACCAGCCAGGAAGACTTAAATGGTTGGAATGGACTTAAATGATTGGACTTAAATGATAATCAAAAACTGCAATACCAGCAGTACCATCCTCTTTCGACTCTAAAAATAAAATAAATTTAAAAACCTGTCAGTTTATTCATGAACTGGCAGAGACATGGTCAGCTAATGAATAGGCAAAGCAACTAAGTCAGCCAATTGGGAGCTGAAACAGACTGGAGCCAGGGTGTCTTAGTCTGCAGCTTCTGAGTCTGTGCAGAGAATTGAAACTGAAACTAACCAGTCTATTCATGTTTGTCTGCTCTGCTGAAATGAAACTAACTGTTCTCTCATGCTTTGTGTGGTAACTGCTACTACGTTGAAGAATCAACTATTGGTATCAAAAATCAGTTGATGAATCCAGCTGAATCAGTTATCTATGTGTGCTTCTGGATTTGATTTTTGCAAGAAACTCTGACAAAACCCAACCAAGAAAAGTTTTTAAAAATCTCAACCACCCTGAGAATAAGGCAGAAACCCAGGGGTGGGTTTCACTTACCTTTGCTACCAGTTTGCTTCTGCGCATGTGCGTATTTGATAATGTCTGGGCGAGTGGGCAGAGCCTCCTGACGCTGCTGCTACCAGTTTGCCTGAACCGGGGCGATCCAGTAGCAACCCACCACGGTAGAAGCATCTTCCTTCTGGGATGCATTTTTCTGAGAAATTCAAAGTAGATTTCAGTGCAATATGATTATTAAACAAAGCTTCTCCAAAAAGTAACTATGATGATAGCTGATGCAGAACGTAGCACAAATCAGACTAAGCTTTTATATCATATTAATTAAAAGAAAATCATAGCAGTCTTCTGTGTATAAAGTAAAATAATTCAACTGGAAAAATGAAATACTTCTATGCAGAATATTAAGAGCATAAGAAGAATCCTTGTGGCAGGACAGGAGGCCATCTATTCCTGGGAAGCTTGCAAAAATATTTCCAAAATAGAATGCAAATTTCCAGTTTATTTATATTTATATTCCAGTTTAATACCATCATAAACATTTATTGACCAAATGTATATAGGTTCATTCCTCAGTTAGCCATGGATTCCGGGGGGGGGGGGGGGATTAAAATGCTCTGATAAGATAAATAGAACGAAGTAAGAGCAGCCTAATATTTACAATGTAAATATTACATGTAATGTAATATTTACAATGTAATGAGCAATTTCGTGTGTCAAATGCTAGTGCTTTATGTATGATTTTATATTTATCACATACTATACTTCTCACCTGTCTAATCAGCTTTCTAAGGGCAAGTACTGGTAACAAGTAACTGAGAACAGGCAGGAATGCAGAAGCTAATGCACTTATTCGGTTAATGAACTGTAGGTTATACCAGTGTCTCTAAACACATTCACATACTTTATACAAGGCATAGAAACAAATTTGGAATTCTACTTTCTATTAATCTGCTGCAATGCAATTCGAAATAGTACTCATTTTTATAGTAATTTGGATTTCTTATTTAAAAAGCATGTGCAAAAGAAAAAAAATGGTTGGCCTCTGACAAATTGGAGAAACAAAATGCAAAAAAAGTAATTATTGACAGAATTAGCAAGGGTTCTCCTCCAACTGCCTTTACTGGTGATGAGTTAAAGCTAGATAGCTGGAAAAAAAGCAATTTCTAATTATAGCTAGTTCACTAACCTCCATAGAGGGCCTTTTGGGGAGGGGGGAAATCCCTAAGCTAATGTCCCTTATCTCCACCATTGTATTATCTATCAAATTATGTTCCTAGAAATAACATTGTGTAAAGAAGGAATGATGTAGAAGGAGTGATAACAGGACAGAACTTCCAGATTCAGGAGCTGTGCGTTACTAAAACAGTTGGAGAAGTACCAACACAAATGAAAATAATAAGCTTCTGCTTGCTGTTCCTAGTAAGTTGAATAAATAGGCATAGTATACAAAAATTCTGGAAGCAATATAGAGACAACATTATTGCTTTTATGAATCTATTTAATCCTACCTTAAACTTACTCAGGTTGCTGGCTACTGTTACCTCTTCTAATTACTTATTTATTAAAATCACTATTTCTAAAACTGCAGTATTGTGAATTGGCATAAATCATGGTAACCCTCTCTGTTTGCAAATAGCAGTTCTGGTAGCAACTCAGAATCCATCTGTCTTCCTCCCACCCCCACAACTTCCAAAATCTTTGAGAAATCTGCAAGCTTTCTTCAAATTACTTCCACCCCCTCTGAACCTTTTACTGTCATATACATTCTTAAGAGGATTCTTCAGCTCAGCTGTCACTAGTTAACAGAGAGTCAGTCAGACAGCTGCACCTCTAAATTTGCCAGTAATTCCTTGCTTTTTAAAAAAAATCAATAATTTCAACTAAAGCATACTGAAATACTGAAACAAATGATGCAATGGAACCTTCTCATAAAACTAGAAAGAGACCATTTCTACTGATTTCTCAGCCATGGGTATATTGTGTCAAATGGCTCAAAGAGAACAACTACTCCTATATGATACAGACATATAGTTTTGTACTCAAAATCACCTGCCTCTCCATGGTCCAACATTTTCCCAATCTTCTCAGCACTCAGCACTTTTGATTAAAGCTAACATATTTTTTTTCCCAGATGCTAAACCAAAGATGAAGAAAGGAGAAGTATCATTAGAAAACATAAATGAGAGGCTCATCATATAATTAGAAATAGCATTAAAACAGTAAAGTGGTTGAGAAGCCACACTGCAAAGCAAAGATATAAGAGGAGGAAAATTAACTATGGTATTAAAATTGTGATACAGTGTAATGTGTGTTATTTATCATGAATAACACTGGAAGGTTTGCTGAAGAGTATTTGGATCATTATGGTGCACAGGAATAACATGTCCCTGTCATTTCTTTCTTTTTTAAAAAAATATTTTTTATTGAACAGTTTTTTTAAAAACAAAAAAGAATTGTAAAATTCTTTCCAACATTTCCACATCAGTTTTCATTTCTTATATATCCATTTTTCTCCCTTTTTTCTATTTACTAATACATGTGATTCTAATATTTATTTATACATATGAAAATATCACTGTACTAAATTACAATCATGCATTATGTGTCCTTTCCCTTTCTACATATTTGTTACTATATTCAAACTCCTGTTTTTTCTTTATTTAATCTTTCCTTGCCCTTTATACCTCTCCTCTAACCATTCATACCATTTATCCCATACCATGTAATAGTTCCTGTAATTTCACTCCATGTGAAAATACCAAGGTGGTTGTGTGTACTGGGAGAGAAAGCTTGTACTGCTAGCAACAACATCAAGGATCTGTTTTTAGGCTTCCTGACCAATATCTGTCCTGTGCCTTCACATTCCCGAAGAGTTTGCAGGAAATATTATTAGATCTGCAAATGACACCATCCTGGAAGGTGGGGTAAAGAAAAAGATAGAGAAAAAGAGAAGTTTTTTTAACAGTGGTATTGTCAACTACGTCACTCAGTCATCTAGCAAAGAAAGACTCTTGACCATTTGCTTTTGCCAAGAATATATTTTACTGACACTTAAGAGACTACAGATGTAGCATAAGCTGAATCTGAGGTTTTTCCGCACAAACAATACAAAGTAAATTTTCCTCTTCCCCCCTCCCCCGCCATCCCCCTGTTATCTATAAATGTCCACTTAGGTGCTTGTATATTGTTTAGGAAACAGACTTTCAGTTTCAGCTCTGCATATTGATGGTTGATCTTGACTGACTGAAGCTTGTCACAATGCAGCCAGCTCAGCTGGACTTCCATTCCCCCCCCCCCCCTTTCTCCTCCTTACATCCCAATCTTCCCCCACCTCCTTGATAATGTCAGGCTGTCAGTTCATGAAGCTTGGGTAGGAGAGATGCAGCCATGTCAGATATGAAACAGAAAAGATGAATAAATATCAGAGACAAAAACTTGGAACTTAATGCATGTCTTTTCTAACTTTTCCCTATTCTTCTAGAGAATAAATAAAGCTTACAAGACCCCTATTTCCTCTGGCCTCTGACTCCAATCTGTTAATTCTAGAATGCTTTTTGCCAACTTTCATTCCGGCTTACTCTTTCCTTTCCTCGAATACCTATTTGTTTGTTTGTGTGTATTCCACTTTAGTAACTTTTCTACAGTCAAAAGTAGAAGAGAGAGTCTGGGAAGAGTAGGCATGTGTAAGACTAGCCTGAAAGAATTCTTAAATTCTTAAATTTTGGCAAACACCAAAACACTGTAGTACAGTTAGACTATTTCTAAACCAAAGAATCCCCAGTAGTTCATTTTTGTCAATATGTACAAGGTAATATTTAGTGAAGATTGGATTATGTTAGTAACTGTTAAAAGCGATTAAGTGGGATGTAATAATTACTTTCTTACACTAATCAGCATCTGGTTTTAAAATACATAAATGTTATATCTTGAAGTTATCCCAGTTATTTTTTCCTGGATGGTGCAACGGGTGGATATTATTTTATTTTTCCCATTTGAATGTAAGTACTCAGGCACTTATGTCTATCAGTTGCTATGATATCTTTTAAACAAATGCTGTTTCTAAGCAAATCTGAAGAATACAAATAAATTGAATGTCTCTTTTAAAAAATAAATGAAAGAATCAGTAACACTGCTTCTATTACAGGAATGTTCATAATCACCAGGCAATTATCAATAACTAAAAAGACAGATACTAAATGCCAGGGCTCTGCTAGGAATGAAAAATAAGAACGTGAGTTGGTACAGGGAGCCATGGAGCAGCTTTTAAGGGAACATGGAAATAGTATTGGGAAGAGTCAGACTCTTCCTGACACAATGGGTTGTAAGGGGAAGAGAAGATGAAACATAAGCAGACTTGTGACAATCTATTATTACAGCCAATAAAATATAGGTGAATAAGATATTTCATGGTTTAATCTGCTATTAACAGTGATTTAGTCCTGCAGGCTATCAATGTGAATTTGGCTATGATAACTATTGTTCTTCAGTTCTTGTCTGACAGTTGGTGACAAACATAGAACTCAGCTGACTGCCAGGGAAATAGCTAGAGAAAAGTGCTCAGAGTCTTAAGGGAATCTCTGTAGAAATCACAATATATTAGGATGTGAGCCTATGACTCAATAGCATCCAGACTGAAAGGGCAGGGTTTTTCTGTAAAGAAGATTTTTCTGAATCTACCCTTGAGAACTAGGGGTGGTAAAATATCAAATTGCATTAGCATAAAATCCCTCTCATCTTTTAAGACTATTCCTTGGGAACAAAATGCTATTCAAAACACTTTTGAAATAAATTCTGCTTTGGGGAAAATACTAGCAGCGCTTTGAGATTGGTTTCTTTTCTTTTCTTTTCTTAACTGTAAATCATGCACCTTATCAGTACTTTTTCTAACACCTGTATTTGTGTGTTTTGTTTTGTGGTGATACATCTTATTTTTTGTAGATAATACCAGTTTTGAGAATGACGGTTCAGAATGACAGTAGCAGGGAGGAAGGATTCAATGGCACCGTCAGGGTTCCAAGTAATAGATCCATAGCAAACAAAACTCCGAGGCAGGAAAATTTCTCAAAGGATAGCTTTTTTGGAAATATCACATTGGCACATATCTAGTGAAAACTGACTCTAAAGGTTCCTGTGGTTTTCACCTAGTTAAAAGAGAAAGTTTTCCCCAAATCCCAAACAATCAGTCACATGGTCCAATCAAGACGCTGTCTGGTCATCTGGAGACCTCCCTCCTTCTTCCACAGTGCAGGTGTGAGAATGTACTTGGTTCTCAAGAGAAAATATTTTATTTTGGCTACACAAACTCCTCTATCTCTAATCCCTTCCTCCTTGTCCCTCAGCTCCAGTGTGGCAACACTGAAGCTCCAATATGGCTCCAGTCAGGTCAGCTTCAGGGTTGACAGGTACTACACTTGTGCCACCTGCCCTATTCTGATCCCTGTAACTATTCAGAAGAAGAAAATGCAGAGGCAGATTTAATATCACATCTGTTTTGCTTTAACAATCTTGAACTTCATTCTAAATGCATTGTATGGAATATCAAATGCTATATGGATGTTATGGAAGCAATGGATGTCTACATATGGGGAAATACCAAGAAACTGTTCTTCTAATTATATCATTCTCTAATTGACAAATAAATAGATAAATAATAAAACGATTTCCCCCTGCCTTTCTTTACTTTGGAACGTTGCTAATCCTGAAATTGAATAGTGCAATAGATGTAGAATGTATCTAGATGTATTAATCTTAGGTATAAAATCAACTTCAATTTCATGAAAAACATATTTGATTCCTTTTTTTCTATAAGAATCCTCAAATACACTCTATTCAAAGAGTGACAGAAAAGATTGGGAAGAAAGTTTCAAAAAAATGTCTATGGAGATTCTCTGTCATCCAGGTCATAATTGTCCCAAAGGTGCTTTTTCAAGAGATAACTGGACTTTCTCGTTTTTCTTTGAAGTCATTTCACTTCTCATCCAAGAAGCTTCTTCATCTCCTGGGAGCTGAAGATATTTCTTGGATGAGAAGTGAAACATTTTCAAAGAAAAACAAGAAAGTCCAGTTGTCTCTTTTAAAAAAAAATCACTTGTATATTGCATAATACTGGGAAATATATAGAATGGGGAGTTTTAATTGTTGCTTTTTCTTTCTTTTTTATTATTATTATTATTTTATTCATAAACATTTTAAATACAGTGTATTGTTAGGGTATACCTTTACAAGAAAAAAAGGGGGGGAAGGCCAAATAGAAAATAGTAATAAATATTAACACATGAACTAATAACAGTAATAATAATATAATAACACATTGTTGCTTTTTCTTTCTAAACTATTTCCCTGCAGGTATCTTCATTAGGCAAAGACAATCTTCACGGAAATAATGGATTTCCTAAACTTTACTGAACAAAATTATACACTGGAACAAAATGATACAGAATCATTTAAAAAAGTAACTTCCAAAGTTCTAGTTTCTATTACACTTTCTGTTCTAGCAGTAATGACAACTGTTATCAACTCTCTAGTGATGACTGCAATAATTGTGACGCGGAAACTCCATCACCCTGCAAACTATTTAATATGCTCTTTGGCAGTCACTGATTTCCTTGTGGCCATCCTTGTCATGCCCTTCAGCATTGTCTATATTGTCAAAGAAACCTGGATTATGGGTGGGGTGATGTGTGATATTTGGCTTAGCGTTGACATCACCTGCTGTACCTGTTCCATCCTGCATCTCTCGGCCATTGCTTTAGATCGCTACAGAGCAATCACTGATGCTGTGGAATATGCCAGGAAGAGAACACCTAAACATGCTGGCTTTATGATTGCCATTGTCTGGATTATTTCCATCTTCATTTCAATGCCACCGTTGTTTTGGAGGCATCAAGCAGCCAGCAAAGAAGACGAATGCATCATTAAGCATGACCACATTGCTTTCACCATATATTCTACGTTTGGAGCATTTTATATCCCACTGGCATTAATTCTGATCCTTTACTACAAAATATACAAAGCAGCCAAGACTTTTCATAGAAGGAGTATGAGTCGGGTTCTTAAAGAGGAGGCAAATGGGCAAGACCTCTTGGAAGCAAATGAGAAAAGCTGCCGGCTTTCTTCAACCGCATCATGTACAAAAGATAAAAGATCTAACCCTTCGGGAGATTTGGACAGAATTCGGTTTTCACTGAGGAGCCCTGATTCAGAATCTAAGAACGAAAAAGGGTGGAAAAGGCAACGCATTTCTACCACAAGAGAGCGAAAAGCAGCAACTACCCTTGGTTTGATTTTGGGTGCTTTTGTGATTTGCTGGCTGCCTTTCTTTGTAAAAGAAGTGGTTGTTAATACCTGTGAAAGATGTCAAATTTCAGAAGAAATGTCTAATTTTCTGACATGGTTAGGCTATATCAATTCTCTTGTTAACCCACTGATTTACACAATCTTTAATGAAGATTTTAAGAAAGCATTCCAGAAACTTATTCAGTGCAGGAGCTCTCTCTGAAAAATAGAGAGAGCTTTTAGTCATTGGTTGATTTAAATCTGATTGTGGGGGGAGAGAATTTGAAAATCAAATTCATAGATCTACCCTAGATGGAACTTTGCGTATTGCACTGGAGAATTTACCAAATCAAAGGGTAAAATGAGGTTCCAGAAAGTTTTGTAGGAGTTGTATATTACATGTGCATTCATAGTCCTGATTTTATGCCATAATTTAGCACTACAACAGTATTTGAAACAAATATATAATGTACAACAACTAAGCCTCAAGTCTTTCCAGAAAGCTTCCCAGAAATTTAAATCAAGCTGGATTGATTAAGTTCTGGTGCCAGAAATTGAATGAGAATCTACACATATACAACAAATTCAGTTCAATTATTTGTGGAGTAGCTCTAATTGTTTACATATTTAACTTATAACAACGTGCACTCTGTTTAAGAAAGAAGCCAATTATTAAATATTTGTTTTGTATCATTAATATGTCATAATGAATGTTCTTCACGTGTTAAAGTATATATTGGGAAGAAAAGAAACTACACAAGTTTATTCAAATGAGTAAAAGTGGTTATAATTATTAGGTATACAGAGAACTGTATGAATATTTGTGAGAATGGGAACATTCGACTCTTCAGTGAGTACAAGAGCACACATCTGGAAATGCAAGGTGCACCACAAGGGGACATGGTAATCAGTTCTCTAGGATCTTACTTAAAAATAAGAAGATACAGAATTCTTTTACAATATAACTTACATAAAATTACTCAGTAAGCTAAGGATTGCTATACTATTTAAAACTCCTATATGATAAATTTATTTTATTTTTTAATGGCAGAATGACTTAAATTATTACGTATGTAGAAAATACAGAAAATAATAGGTTTTTTTAAAAGTAACGGTTTGTCAATAGCACTTCCTTGTGTGATGGGACCAAATAAATAAAACGTCACTTTCCTTAAGGAAGTGTATTCTTTAAATATATTCCTCAGCCTAGTCTGGCTCAGAGGGAGATTATGGAACACTACTTGTTCACCTTAGAATTTCACTGACTTTCCCGAAGCCATGGCCAATAGCCCTTTTATCACAAGGCTTCAGCCAGTAGTATCACCAGGGACAAGTCATGCAAAGCTTATCTATTTTACCAAGGGCACTTTTCATTTCATCACAAATGGTGCAATATTGTTTCCTAGGGCTTCGCTAGGCTTTCACCTCTTATTAAAATATATGTATCAGTATTGTCTATTTCAATTACTACATTTTCTTTAAGTTGGGCATATGACATGGTACCAAATGGAGAGAGAGGGAGAGGGGGGGGAGGGAGGGAGGGAGGGACAGAGAGAGAAAGAGAGAGAGAGAGAGAGAGAGAGAGAGAGAGAGAGAGAGAGAGAGATTGTCATACAGTGAGTAATTGCCAAAGCTAAGAAAAATAACAAAAGCAATAAATACATATTTTTGAATGTTGGGAATACTGTTTTAGTCAGGACAGTCATGGTTGTTTTAGCTGTGTTTCTAATTTATGTCTTGAAAATATTGGAAGCTGTTCAGAGTCTTTCTGGAATTAGGTGGCCTTAATAAATAAATCAATAAAGTCAGAACTGCAGAATCATGAGGAAAAATTAAACAGGTTACAATGAGATGATGGTCCAGTTAAAAAAAATTCAGAACACTGACTAACTATTAATAATAGCTCATCAAATAAAATATACTAAGTATGTTAAATGAATAATTATCTAGTATAGTAATTGAAAAGTTGAAGTTGTTTTTTAAAATAAAAATCACACATTTTTGAGGAAGATATTTGCCTAAGTACTTTAGCTGAAACTTTACTGCAGCATTCTGGAGACTGCATTTAGCTTTGTCTAAAACACAGATTCAAAAGACTACAAGAACATTTGTGAGGAAGTCACCTGATTTGGCTCATGAGGCAAATTAGATTTTATAGAATTTATTTTAGCACATTGAAAGGAAACCTATAAAATTACCCTAGTAAGCAAGCAAGCATTTCTTTCTCTAGTAAGAAGCACATGGATTGGTGATCAGGATTCCCTACCCCATAGTAATTTTCTTCTCATGGTGAATCATTTATTTGTTTTATTTATATTACTGTTGTTGTCATTGTTTAGCTATTAATAGAATCTGAAATTTTGGTTCAGTCACTCAGCATTATTGCACTCACCTTCCTTTAAAAACTAAAACAGAATGAGTGTTAAAAAGCAACAATTATCTTAGATGCAACCAGGAGAAAAAGGATATTTGGGGAAGGAAGACCACATTGGAACTGAACTACTCATCCCTTCCCTAATCAATAAACCACCTTTAAAGTCAACCCATTTTTGTTTTCCCAAATAGTTAGATGCAGAAAAACACCAACTACAGGTAATCCTTGGCCTAGAACCTATTTACAAAAACTGTAACAGAATGCCCCACTGTAGCATCTGTTTGTGGCAAACTTTAATAAGAGTCTTTTGCAAATTGCAAAGCAATTCTATTGTCCTATTTTAAGGATATTTACATATTACTTCTACCAACTCTACCGTGCTTTCCTGAAAATAAGACCCTGTCTTATATTTTTTGAACCCTGAAATAAGCGCTTGGCCTTATTGCCATGCACTCAAAAGCCCGATTGGGCTTATTATCAGGGGATGTCTTATTTTGGAGGAAACAGGGTATTATCCTTAATTTTTATAAGCAAACTTCATGAGGCTGCATTTTTGTGAACTACTGTGTTTAGGAAGTCTAACTAGTTTATCTCAAACATTGTTGACCTGTGCTTCTTTCCTAGACTTAGTGCATTTTAATGCACATTCAGCCAGAACTAAGTACTCCAGACCTGATTGATCTTTATCTTTTACCTTCTTTACTTGCTCCTACACATTTGCTGTAGCTTTTTGATATTTCATGCCTGGACTAAAATCACCAAAATCACTTCAATCTGGTTTTCAAGTTTATCTCCTTTCAGAGTTTACAGTTGGGTCACAGTTTTTGTTTAGGAATATGACACATCCTTGATTATGAGTCTGCAAAAATGAATTCTGATATTTTTAATGCCTTTCTAATGTCACCTGAATTTGAAACTGCTGAAGAAGTGCCCTCAAACATCTATCTATCTATCTATCCTCCATCCATCCATCCATCCATCCATCCATCTATTCATCGCTAGCTAGCTAGCCAGCCAGCCAGTCATTTCTCACAGACTAAGTTTTAACACACTGAGACAGGAGAGAGAATAACATAACTATAAGAGCAACTGTTACAATCATCTATTTACCTATTCATTTTGTTACAAAACATAGTCATAAATTACGGTGTTACCTCGATACTCATCGTTAAACAAAAATTATGAGTACTAAACAATTTTTCCCCATAAGGAATAATGTAGTGAATCATAAGGCAGCTGACATCAATAAATTCTAGCTTGTGCGTTGAGTACCAAACAAACAATGAGTACCTGGATAAAATGTTCATGTCAAAATGTGTTGAATACCAAATTTAATGAGTTTCAAAGCAGCTTAGTACCAAGGTACCACTATGCTTTCAAAACATTTTAACTGAAGACACTGCAATTTCATTAACATTCATAAATATGTTAAATGTGTAGTTGACTCAAAACATTTTGTTAGAAGTTAGTAACTCTTTTTTTATTGAAAAAGTTTTAAAAGTTTTACATACATTCCCCCCCCTCCCCAACCACCACCCCCGACTTCCCAGAGCAAATACAAAATACAAAATACAGCTTAAATCCCCTAAATTCAACTCCATCTCTCACTTATCATAATCATTAAACAAATAAATAAAAGGAAAGCAAGTCTTCTTTCTTCTTATTCCATCTAATTTAACAGAATTAGTATCCATTTATAATTGCAGCAATTAATAAAACAGTTAAATATTGCCTAATCAAACCTATCGTTACTCAGTTTAACTAATACATACTTAACAGATTATTAAATCTATACAATTTAACAAGGTATTTTATAACTTCTTTCACTGAAAACAAAAAAAAACCTCATTCAAAAACCCCAAATTTAAAATAAAATATTATATAAACTCTTCCGTCCTCCACTTATAAACCATTAAGGTCCAATTATAGTTAAAACACTTAAAAAAATTTTTTTTTCTAACTAAAAAGTAGTAATCAAACCTCTTATTAATTTATCAGTACATATTAACAAATCAACTAAAAACATCATTTAATAGCTATATCAAACATTTAAATTCTTCATACTAAATTAAACCAGTTGTTAATCTTCTTATGTTCACATCTTCCAACAGCATGTAGAATGTCTTCATTTGCGTCTACCCACCTAAATAAAAATTGCTTCTTTATATAAACCCCCCCCCCGAGTGACTTTGTAATTGTATATCAAATAATATCCATCAAATCCAGCCAAAAAAATAGATTAATAAGTTCATCAGATGTATTAGGGAAACCACCAGATCAGCTGCAATTGCCCTAGGCCCATAGTCCTTTTGCCTTATATTTATTACCTTCAAACAGAAAACTCCAATTTACTATATTCAGTAAAACTTCTGCAATTACAATTAAGTCCAAATTTATTACCTTAATAAAATATTCCAAATCACTCAGGTCAAGGCTTATTTCACAACCACACACCAGCATTGCAGTGATCTGTTTATTCTTCTCAAAATATTCCAATACTGCTGTAGGTTACCTCCTCATCGTCGCTCATCGCTTAGTTAACTGGCATTAAGCTGTTGGATGTTTTCTTCCAAAAGTTCAAAATCTTTAAACACTTAAACAATACTTTTTAAGGACCATCATCTCATCAAGCAGGGTTATTTTCCTTGTCTCCAGTCTTTCTTCTTCTCCTTTTTACGAACTCTTTTCTTCACTCTGATTCCTCTGCCTTGTTTAACTCCGATATAATCTTGCATTTTTTGGGATTGCATATTATAAAATTTTTGCAAAAGTATAACTTCTTCTGAAAGCAGCTCTTTAAGTGCTGGTTGGACTTTGTAACAAAGAATTCGTATAGCCAAAGTCTCATCAGCTCCCAAAATTTCTTGCTCCTTATTCTGCAAAGCATCCATCTTGCTCTCCAAAAATACTGTAGGCTGTTGTTGTTGTTCTTTTCCTTCTCCCAGCTCTTCAATCAATCCCCCACTGCTAGATTGCAACTCAGTATTTCCATGTATTTCATTGTTTCCAGCTTGAAAAGCTTGAAATATAGTATCAATTTTTTCCAATAAAGCAGAGGTAATTGAGCTCAAAGCTTCCTCAAAATCAGACCATATATGAGGGTTAATTAACCCTTCTTTGCTTTCTTTGCTTTCAAAAAGACCAGCCATCTTGCCCCCCTTCTTCTTTCCCTTCCAAAAGGACAGGGAAAAAAATATCAAAAAGAAAAAAAGACCCTTTGCAATTTGTAATTTATATTACTGCTTCAATTATTATAATTACTTCCTTTCTTGGTTAATCCACTTTTCAGAATAGAGTTTTACGTTTCAAACAGGGGCTTGTCAATAATTGCTTTTAACTTTCACTTCTTCACGCCCCGTTGAAACTCAAACGCCATCTTGCTTTCACTTTCTCTGCATAAAGAAAATCTTTTAAAGAAGGTAAATCTTTGGAGTTAAAAAGAAAATACTTGCTGTTTTATTCTTGCTGCTTGTGCTCCGCCAGCTCAATTCAAAAATATTTATTTAAAGTTGGTTGCTGGGATGGTCACGACATCTAGCTCTGCAAAGCAGAGACATCCAGGGTCCGGAGTACTGACAGGCTTAGCGGGGAGCTCTCATCTTCTTACCTGGAGGAAAGTTTCCAAACCGCAAGATAGTCGCTGTTCTTGCGGTTCTACGGAGCCCTGGGTTGGCGCTTCAAAAAGAAGCGTCCGGCGATGTCGCGATCCCACCGGAAGTCAGAAGTTAGTAACTCTTAATCCAGCTATAATGTTTAAATCAGTTAAGGGAGAAGGGAAGCTGGGTGGAAATTCATTTTCCTTCTTCAAATACTGCCATAAATTTACTTTTACAAGGGAGAATAGTACACCAAAGAACCATAAAATTATATGTAAATGGAAGGATTTCATACATTGCATCATTACCCTTAAATTAAATTTGTCTAAACTAAGAGTTTTCAACTCCTAATCACTGAGCCAATAATTGATTAATTTGTCCCATTTTCATAATAGTTATGAAATAGGGGAAAAAAGCATTACCCTGTAATAATTGTAAAAACCCAAGCAAGCAGAACAAAAATAAAGGAAAAAAGAAGTTACTGCTGGGAATGAAGTGATTGAAACTACTGCCAATATGCAGTGGCTCAGGTTCATAAAAATGGATACATTTGTAGATAATAATTAAAGAATGTAAGATGGGGTTCTATAATACAATGAGTCCTATTCTAAGGTATTGAGAAGTTTGGTATGTAACTTCTATTTAATACAATTCATATTCTAAAACGTCTTTTGCAGTCATCTTATTTCTCATGAGACCTTATTTTTCTAGAGCTTTTTGTGGCATAAATGTCAGCATGACCATCTACACAGAAAATAAGGAAGGAGATTGAACTTTGAATCTAGTGATAAATGTAACCTTCCTAATCTGATAAACAGACTTCAACTACCAGTAAATTTGAAGAGCCATAGGAATAATTAGGCTTAATCTATTCATTAATTTGAAAAGGAAAACAGAGAGATCCACTCAGGTTTCAAACATATGACATATCTTTCATTTCTCTGCTGAATCTATATGGCTGCTAAGAGATATTAGGCATGAATTAATTAATTTAGAAATTCAAAGATAGGAAAATGCCAATAGAGCTGAAATAAATATAAATTCCCAATCAAAGTGGGGAATTCCTAATTTGGGCTGAATTGATATAGTAGGAAAATCCTGTTACACTTTTCTGTGGTATTTGATTGCCGACATGCTTGATCAGCACAGGAATTTTCCTAAAAACACTCCTATTGGAGAAGAAAAATATCAAATTATTCCCAAGGGACAATGATCATAAAATATAATGTTATTATTTAGGAAAAAAAATACCCTGCACAGTAATAAGTGAGGTAATCACTTTGTATTATTTTCAGGCCTTTATGGGAAATCTATGTTTTCCATCTTTCAGTTTCCCTGTGCGGCTTCTACTTTTCAAACAAATATTGCACACTGAATTAATGAGAAAAAGATAAACTAGCTGTAATGAACAATGTGGGGTGTTATTAGCCTAGACTGTGATGGCGAATCTATGGCACGTGTGCCACAGGTGGCATGCAGCATCCTGTCTGTGGGTACGCAAGTTGTTGCCCCACTTCAGCTCCACAGTGCATGCCCGCGTGCCTTCCAACAGCCAGCTGGTCGTTGGGTCTCTGCCACACATGTGCAGAGGGGAGGGGCATGTGCTATGCATGCATGCATAGGGGCGGAGCGTGGGGGGGCAGGGCGCATGTGTGGGTGAGTGCGCATGTGCATGGGTGTGTGTGTGAAGGGGCCATGCATGTGGGGTGGGTTGCATGCGGGGGGCACGCGCACTTTGGCCACTCAGTCCGTAAAAGATTAGCTATCACTGGTCTAGACAAATCCTGCACAAAAGACTGAAACAAATTCCGCATCATGATGGAAGTTTTTCTTAAACACATAATGTATTTATTTATCTGCACGAAAACATAAAGATTTTTATTCTAATTTATTATTGAATTAAGTTTTATAATATTCAAACTCTGATCAATGCAAGTAACAATGTCAATTTTGGGTTTTTTTCTTAGTCTATAAGAAGTAGATACAATCAGTGTCTCCTCTGTTTTGAATTTCTTCTTTTATGAGTCATTATAAATCATTCACCATCCAGTGATCAGTAGCGGTCCTTTTTTAACCTTTACCTTTGAAAAATACCATATTTAAATTCAATAAAGATCTTGTCTCCTATTACTGTTAGTATAAAAGAGCTTCAAAGAGCCTACTGAAAAACTATATTAATATTTTAGTGAAAGAAACACGTTTAAAAGATCTAATTATCTACATTTCTGCTGCTTTTTCTTACCTGTTATCCTTAGACACAGAATCCACTTACTTCTAAGCAAAACTAACTCAATGCACAAGTGTAACATTTCATAGTTATTGTTACTACCTATCCTTCTGTAGGATGTCTTTATGACATCATTCCCCTACCAACAGTGTGTGAGACAGTTTGCCTAAAGGTAAAAAAAAAGTGGGAACATTGTATAGTGCCACCTCTTAGCCTTTTGCATTTTAAGGCATGTTACTGGAGAAAACATAACCCCTCTTCTTTGGGAAATTAGACCAACATTCTAAGATGCCATTTTTTAAAAAATCACTATATAAAAGTAGATAAATATGACATGAAAAACTTACTTTATAACATAACTAGTCACAGGGAAATAATAAAAAATGGATAAGATTTAAATAAGTGCTATCAGATGTGAAAGCCAGAGTCATATGTTAAGTTCCAATTAAACTGATTTACAGTATTGCTCATGTATATGCATAGGAATCTAGTCAAGTAACAGCACTATTTTGGTATTAGATAAGGGTTAACAGAATTCAAGAAAGGTTGGATTTAGTCCACTTCTGGCAATTTAGGGATTCTAGGCTAATTCCTCTTTTGACTCCGCCCCCAGACTATTCCACTCCTTCTCCTACAGTGCTGCTCAAATCACCATGAGTCCTTCTGAGAAATCTTTTAAAAATACAGTTAAAGTTAATAAGATTCTGACCGTATCATATAATGCATGGATTCAGTAATATTATAAAAACAAGAGATCTCAATTTGATTCAAAAATACACTGCATAGAAACAATATATAAATAACAGCCACTATTTCCTATTACCTATACTGTATTGTTTTCCTTTTTATCTGTAATCTTTTGAAGTTTTCAAGGAGTTGGATGGCCCAGAAATTGGATAAATAAATATCAGAGACAAAATAAACTAAATCTTTAGCACACAGAGGCCAAACTAAAGTAAAACTTAGTGCAGGTGTTATATAACGTTTCCTATATTTTCAGAGAACAAATAAGGCTTAGAACACCACTATTTCAGCAACAATTCTTATTCTCTCCTTTCCCAATGCACATTTTTGTACTTTTCCATAGTCAAAAGTAGAAAAGATTCTGGGAAGAACCTGATTTTGAACCTGATCCACATCATGCAACTGTCCTCCTTGAAGAAGTATATTTCAAAACTGAAATGACTAAATGTAGATGGTTTTCAGCTATGGAGGAGATTAGCTGCCTGTTCATTATACCTATCAAATTAAATAGAAATTACCCCTGAGTAGCACATTTAAGGCTACTACTACTGAAAAAAATTCTTAAAAGTTACTATTGAATTATTCTATCACTTTGGCAAACACCTTGATCTACTGAATCTGTATGGAATACGGACTCCATAGCACAGTTATACCATATATAAACAAAAGAATTGCCAATAGTTTATTTTTCTCAATAGGTGCAAGATAATATTTATGATCAGATTATATTAGCAACTATAAGAAAGATAATTAAATGGGATGTAGCAGAGGTGGGTTTCAGCAGGTTCTGACCAGTTCTGGAGAACCGGTAGCAGAAATTTTGAATAGTTCGGAGAACTGGTAGTAAAAATTCTGACTGGACCTGCTCCCATCTATTCTCTGCCTCCCAAATCCCAGCTGATTCTTCCCCAGAGGAGAAAATTGTGATTTTGCAGTATCCTTCCCCTGCCACACCCACCAAGCCACGCCCACAAGCCATGCCACACCCACCAAGCCACACCCACAGAATCAGTAATAAAAGATTTTGAAACCCACCACTGGGATGTAGCAATTACTTTCTTACACTGATGAGTATCTGGCTTTGAAGTGCATAAACTCATATACTGTATAGATATAGATATAGTTATGCCATCCATCTCAATAGCAAGTAATTCTGTCTTGAAGTTATCCAAATTATCCATTCCTGGATCTTGTAGTGAGTGAGTATTATTATATTTTCTCCATTTGAATATAAGAATTATATGTACAAGCTGCTGTGATTATTTGCAGCAAATTTTTGCCTCTGATTTTACCCTTTAAACTAGATTATCACAAATGATGTGTCAGTTTTGGAAGCCATATTAGGCCGGAAGCTTCCATGCTGCCACCTTCTCATGTGTGGGAAAGTAGGAGGGGGGGATTTAGTAGAGGGGTTGTTGGTAGACATAACAGCGTTCTTCCTGTCGGTCAAGGTCAGGGCGATCCGGCATTTGGAGAAGGAATGGTTGGAGTGCTGAGTCGAGATGGGACGGACGTTGATTGGAGCATGTGATCAACTGAGGAGTGAGGGTCAGTTTTGGGGGGGGGTTTGATTTACTGAGAGAAAACCCAGACCTTTCAGATTCGGGTTTTCCCAGATGTGCCAGTTTATCTATTCCAGTAAAAAGAACTTTGGAAAATGCTTGCTTCTGTGTCTTTACTTGGAGTTGGGATTTTCTGGAACGTTGACATGATGTTTGTCCCAGCACATGTAAAGGACACAAATAAACTGTTTACCTCTTTTTTAAAAAAATGGATGAAAGAAACAATAATATTATTTCTATTACAAGAATGTTTCCTGTTCACCAGGGGTGGGTTCTAAAAATTTTTACTACCGGTTCTGTGGGCGTGGCTTATTTTGTGGGCGTGGCTTGATGGTCATGTGACAATTCTTTAGGATTTAGCAGAGGTACTGGTCTACCAGGCTTTTACCTGCTTGCAGAGCTGTACCAATCTACCCATTTATTTTTGCAGGCACTGGTCTACTCATGTATTTTTGCAGGCACTGGTCTACCCATTTATTTTTTCAGGCACCGGTCTACTCATTTGTTTTTGGAGGCACCGGTCTACCACCAAACTGCCTTTTACCACTGATCAGCTGTAGGGCGGCCCTTTGAAGCCCTGCGGCAAGAGTTTAAACAGTTTTTTTCCTTATAGCCCATCAGCTGGGGCTCAGGAGGCAGAAATAGATTGAGGGTGGGCCAAATAAAAGGTAAGAATAACGCAGGGGGTAGGGAGGCGCGGGGTAGGGGGCAGGGGGCGGGGGGGCAGAACTGGTTCGGTGATGTCATATCGTCACCGCTACCGGCTTGGGGGAACCGGGCAAAACCAGGAGGAATCCACCACTGATGTTCACCAAGCAGTTATCAGAGATGAGAAAGACAGATATAGAATGTCAGGGCTCTGCTAGGAATGGAAAACAAGAGTTTGGGTAGAGAACCATGGAGACAGCCTTGAAGGGCAAATGGAAATAGTATTAGGAAGAATCTCTGCCTGGCTCCTCCCTGAGTCAATGGATTATAAGGTGGGAGGTGGGGGAAGAAAAATGAAACATAAGCAGACTTGCAAGATCCTGTTGCTATACTCAACTTAATAAAATAAATAAATCTTCCTGTGGATATGCTCTCCTGATCTCTTTGACCTAATAGGGCTGATAGATAGTTACTATCTTGCTGTGCTGTTAAGGAGGTTTCTGGTTTATAGCAAAGTCTCAAAAAAAAAGCCTCAAATGTCATCTGAGACATAACAAAAACAAGCACAGTATCTCAATTGATGCATTGCAGATTTTGCCAGGCAAAATGGTCCAAAGAAAGCAAGCAAACAAAAAAAAAGCTTTCGGGAAATTAATATCAGAATTTTATGTTCTGTTTAGCATTTTCCAAGGACCAGGAATTCATAAATGTTTCAGGAAAATATGAACACAATTTCATAGTTTCATTTTATTTAATTTTTAATTTCAAAATATATACCACACCTTTCTTTCTATATAAACATTCAAGGAAGCTTATAATAATAAAATGAAATATAAAATCATAGTACACACTCATAAAATTGATGCAATTAAAATCGAATTTGTCTTTTACAAGTGTGGCAAAATTATGTGTTTTATCTCCTTGGGAAAGTTGGGGCCCAGCCAACATTGGGGAATTCATTCTTTAGTTGGGAACCACATACAAGAAAGTCCTCTCACACAAATAGCTGAGTTTCTCAGAGGCAGATATCTTAAAAGAGCTTTTCCTGCTATGACAGAAGTTTCTCTATCTGCCACTTGTTAATGTCTCTTGCCAGAAGAATTTGTTCTATGGTATGTAAAAAACTACCATTCAGGAATAGGGAAACAAAGCTGAGAAGTATTAAATAGGAAGAGATAGAAATTAGTCACTGAGTTGACAACAGACTACTATCCATGACAACAGCAAAATGGTTTACTGGGGGGGGGGGGGGGAGATAAGTTATCCCAAAGAGACTGAAGATGAAGTGACAAGGAAAAAAGATTACTGTTGAAGATGTGGATGTCAGCAATCCAGCAGACTGAAAGTTTCATACATTTCAAGCAAACTGACCTGCAAGAGAAGACTGGAGAAGATGAGGAAGAGCCATGGTGGCACAATGGTTAAAATACAATATTGCAGACTAATTCAGCTCACTGCCAGGAGTTTGATCCTGACTGGCTCGAGGTTGACTGAGCTTTCCATCCTTCCGAGGCTGGTAAAATAAGGACCCAGATTGTTGGGGGCAATATGCTGACTCAGTGAATTGCTTAGAGAGAGCTTAAAGCAGTGATGGCTAACCTTTTCCAGACCGAGTGCCCAAAGCACGCACTGCTCCCTGCACGTGCCCCACCCCACCCATGCATGCGCAGGGGGCCCACAGACATCCAGGGCCCTCACACACAAGTGTGCACAGGTCTCTCCGCACGCCCCACACCCTCCACATATGCGTGTCAGAGACCCGAAGACCAGCTGGCTGGTGGGAGGCGCATGCTGTGGAGCTGAACGGGGGTGGCAGCTCACGTGCCATCAGAGATGTTGCTGCGTGCCACCTCTGGCACGCATGTCATAGGTTCGTTGTCATGGGTTTAAAGCATTGTGAAGCAGTATATAAGTCTAAGCGCTATTGATATTGATATGAGACAGCCATGTCTTTCTCAAAACTGGTTTTATGCAAAGTCAAAGATGGTGATGGCTGCTGGACTCAAAGAAAGCATAATATGTAAAGAAGCTGAATAAATGCCACAAGGACTGGGATAAAAAAGAAAGTTGACAAAAGTGCTTTGTACATTCACCCCCAAAATTACCATAGAAGATATTTGCAAAAGGATGGAGGCTAACGGAGAGAAATTGCACCATGAGCAGGTGAACAATGTGATTTTATTGAGAGCCACCAACTCAGACACAGAGACTTCAATGAAAAACCTGATTGGAGCTATGCTGGGGAAAAAGAGAAGATGGGAAGAGAAAAGTCAGTATAGTAATAAAACAATAAAATAAGAGTTAAGCTGTAAAACAATAAGAGCCAAAAAAAAGTATTAATAATAGATAATCATGGTGAGGTGAAAACAGGGAAGGGTAAAGTGAACAATTTTGCATTCAGGCAGAGAACGTTGTTGATAAATACAGAGAGTTTTAAGGTAAAAATGAAATTTCAAGTTTAAACTACTAAGAATATTGAGTAATATCATTCCAAAATGACACAAATCAGAAATAATAGTCTTTAGGATGAGAACATTCATTTTATTTTATATATAATTGTATAATAAAGCCTTTTTTGTAATAAAAGTCTTAATCTCTTGTTTGCTTACTAGTTGTCTCATAAAAAAACTGAAGATATCTGCTGATAAAAGTAACTGGGCCAGTTTATGGTGAGAAAGATGGCTTCTCATGTTGTTATGTTGTTGGGATTTTAGGGGTAGAACATAAAATGAGTACTTACAAAATTTCTATTGAAATATAAGATATCCATTAGTGAGGATAACCTTGCACATTAGAAAGCATTTGAAAATCCTGGATTATTTAATTATAGTATCTTTCCGCCTCTGAATGTTTTCCAGATAGATGGGCCAATTTCAAGAAAACTCGGCAATGGCTGAGGACTTACTGAATGTTGAAGTTCACATATCTAAAAAAGCACCCAGATTGAGTAAAGTGGAATTATAGTATAATGTGGCAATTAAGACAATAAACTAAAAATATGTTGAACTACAACTATCATCATCTCAATCAACATGACCAATGGTCATGCTACAGTATTGATAACATGTGCTAGTGCTTTTGCAGATTGCTGAAGGTCGTTGTAAACTCTATTGAGATAATCTAAATTAAGAATTTTAAACATCCAACACTGATTCAAGCAACTGAAAGATTGCTAAACAAGTTCTTCTACATTGGTGAAAAAGAGAAAGTCCTTGAGGGTAATACAAAAATTATAGAGAATAAAGCTTGCTCTAATGAAATATTTGCACATGGATTCACCCCTTACACCAGCGCTCCCCAACTTTTGCGGCTTTGAGGCAGTCTGGCTGATGGCAGAGAGGGGAACTGGGCCATGCAAGTGGCAAGCCAGAATGCACATGCATGCACATACACATGCATGCACATGAGCAGTGGCCCACTGTTCATCCGAGCCAAGCTGCATGCATGCATGTGCACCAGCCCGCAGCCCAGTTGTAAATAGGCCACAGGGTTTGGGGATTCCTGCCTTAGACAAAGAGCAACAACTTACTCCTGCTGGGCATAAATTAATTTAACAGTTTATTTAGGTTTTCTGCTACATATTTTACATGTACCTAATCCCTGCTGGTTCCTATGTCCCTGCTTGATTCTTTTCTCACTCTAGCTTTGCAGGTTGTGCCTCATTTTCACTTCTAAATTGACTCATCAGTCTCAGGTCTCAAATCAACTTTGTTTTTATGTTCTGAATTTAAATGTGTTGGCCAGTGCCTTTGAACTTTAATTCGCCATTAGCAAGCTACATTGTATTCATCATTTTCTTTGCCCCTCTCACCACTGCTCATTTGCTTACCAGCTTTTTCTGCATCTAAAGTGCAGAAAGGGGTGTCAAACTCAAGGCCCACGGGCCATATTTGGCCTGCGAGGTGCTTAGATCTGGCCCTCAGAGCTGTCCTGGAAACAGTGAAGGGTCAGCCTGCAGTGCGTCTGTCAGCAAAATGGAGCTTGGGAGGGCCACACGCGGCCAATGTGCACTGCCCCCGAGCTCCATTTTCACTGGCAGAGGGCTGCAGGAGGCCATTGCAGCTGAAAACAGAGCTTGTGGGAGCTGTGCACAGACCCCTAAGCTCCATTTTCACTGGCAGAGCACTCGGGCCTCTAGCAAGGAGCACTGGCAGAGCACTCGGGCCTCTAGCAAGGACTCGGGCCACCACAAGCACCCCTGACACAAGTTATGTCAAGCTGGCCATGCCCACCTGGCCATGCCCACCCCAGCCCCCTGAGATCAAACACCACCCACCCCAGCCCCCCAAGGTCAAACACCACTGCGCCACCTCGGCTAAGAGCCAAGGTGGCACAGTGGTTAGAGTGCAGTACTGCAGCTACTTCAGCTGACTGCTAGTTCAGCAGATCAGCGGATCAAATCTCACCAGCTCAAGATTGACTCAACCTTCCATCCTTCCGAGGTGGGTAAAATGAGGACCTAGATTGTTGGGGGCAATATGCTATTTAGTATACTGTTTTTGGTGCAAGCCGCCCAGAGTCCTCGGAGAGTGGGCAGCATAGTAATGTGAATAATAAAAATAATAAAACCCTGATGTGGCCCTCAATGAAAAGGAGTCTGATACCCCTGATCTAAAGTAATACTTTTTCTAAGGAGAACATCAAGATTTACTCAATCAGAGAAATCAGAAGTGTCTGTAAACAGAGTTGGAAAAGGATTCAATGATTTTGATATATAACTAAAAATGGTTTTAAATACAACAAAGGAATTATGTTTTTGCAGCCAGAAAATTCCTTCCCAAAGCTAATGTTCAGAACTGTTTTGCAAGCAATCAGACAAATGCATCAGAAGACACTGCAAAATGAGAAGGGGAATCTAGCAAGGACAAAGCTGTCTTTGTGGGTATATATGTTGGAGCTAGAGAGATTTCTGTTGCTTCTGAAGTTTAGGAGATGGAGGGGCAGAAAGAAAACCAAAGTACAAACAATGAAAAAAATAACAAGATTCACAGTAAATGGTATGGAATATGAAATGTATATATACAATCCTCTGGGCAGAGAGCTTTATTTTGTTTTGTTTTTTTTGTGAACTCAGGACTTTCCAGATGTATTGTGTTTTTGCTTTGAGACTTGATTTCCAGGATACCCTGGGCAAATGCTAACTAGTAATTTTGAACACTGCAGCTTCAACATATCTAGATCTGTGGAGGAGTAAAGCTGTTTTCAAAAGTAGCTGCAGTCATGTAGACAAGCTTCATCTCCACACCCCCACTCTACTTCTTCAGGCAGTTGTCCATTCCCTCAGAACTGTACTCACAGGCATCCAAGCCTTCCTTCCAGCTGTTTAGCCAATAGAGCCACACCAGGTAATTTCAAGGGCAAGTTGATGTCCAGAGGAAGCCTCACCAGTCTTTTATACTTATAAAAGGAAATGCTAAGACGGTGCAAAAAGGGATGTGTGTGCCAGGAAAGGTGATAGCAAACAGCATACAGATGAGAGGATGTGGAGACCAGGTCTGTGGATTGACAGCTATTACAAGCAGGCAAGAGGACTTTCACTGAATTGCCAGGATCAGAAGCTGTGGCGAATAGCATGTCCTAGTGGGAGCCCTGCCTGGAGCTTGGAGATTTGCCTGAAGCCCAGCAAGCAAGTTAAAAAAGGAGCAATTACACTGAAATAGTACCTCACTAGTGCAAGAACGTTTAAAAAAAAGAAGACAAAGGCTGTATATTACTTTAAAGACTTTGAAACTTTAGTTTGAACTGAGTACTAAAAGAAAAAGTATGAAGGGACTGGATATTAAAGACATCTTTACATGGCAACATTACCTTGCAAAGCCTAGAAGAATGGAGTTTATTCAGAGCAATAGCCTGTTGTTGGGGAAGATGTGTGTTACAATAAAGCATTTTGTAAAGAGTTGCTATGCTATGGCATGTCCAGTCTTTGGAAAGCAAAGAACTTCACAAGATCATATCAAGATTCCCGTTATTTCACCATACTCATGTTTTGTTTTGTTTTTCACAGGTCCTCACTATTAACAGTTATATAATAGGGCAAGTCAATATGAATGGCAAAACCAGGAATAACTGTATCTACTGCAAATTAACAATATTTGATATGTTGGATTTAGCATAAGAAGTTAACAAAATTCAAACAGGATCAGTGGAAAAATGATTACAATATCTTGTATATGTATGTATGTGTATGTATGTATGTATGTATGTATGTATGTATGTATGTATGGTGTATTAGAAAAAGACTTGTATCTCCTTAAAAGAAGTTTTTTTAAAAAACTAAAAATGTCCTATCTTGCTTTGGTTGCATGTTGAGCATTTTGTTCTTGATGCAACGTACATTTACCCTAAATCAACATTGTTTTCATTTTCTTAATTCAGTTTGCCAATTTGAATTCCATTTAAGTCCACCTGGCATCTTCCAAAAACATTTAAATTTTAAGATATTAAATTGGAAAGCTATAAAGTGATTGCTCATCATCCACAGTAAACTTTAATTCCAAGATAAATTGTTCCGTATAGATTTTATAGGCATTATCTTTATTTTCTTAGAAAATATAGTACATGACCTTCATTTCATTTATATATATATATATATATATATATATATATATATATATATATATATGGCCCCAAGTGGGTAGGAGGAAATGACATGTGTTTAATTAAAAATATTGTTGCAGACTTGGAAGCAGTGGTGAAAAGTTTTTCAGGCTGCTATAATAACAGCAATTTATAAATGGGCAATTCCATTTTATGACAGCCAATTTATTGGGCATCCATACCATAGCATAATCTCAAATTACCTGGGTGAGTTCTGATCCCAAAGCATAAGAGAATCTTCCTCCTAAATATTACCAGTTTTTAAAAGAGGATTGTGCTGTTATTTTTAATTAGTTTTTGTCCCATGATAGCTTTAGCAGTGGCAGTACCTAGCTGACCTTGCTTGCTGTGAGAAGGTGAAGCAGTGTCAGACCTGATGAACTGTTAGATGAGATGAATCCTAGAGTGAAAGTCGAACAATCTGCTGGCAGTATCAAATCACATCCATACAATTGCCAATAAAATTATATCACTGCCAGGAGTCAAGCTTGAGTCAAAGGAAACTTTACTTTTACTCCATGATTTTATCAAAGAGCTGCTTTAAGGAGTGCTCAAAGTTTTCAAAGCACCACACAACATAAAGTAGTGTGTTTTACAAACCGTGCTTACAGTACAAATGAAACAAACAAACAAACAAACAAACAGGAAACAAATTGATTTTGGGGATAGATTGTACCAGTATGATGTACTTTGAATTGTGTCAATTTAAGCTCAAAATCGTTCTGAAACATTCCAAGTTCTTCGTTTCTATCCCAATCCCCATGAAAAGTGTTTCATGCCTGCACTGTCCAATCTCATTTTCTTTGTCTTTTCCAAAGTTTCCAGTACATGCTAATTTTGAGTTCTTGCTTATTTATTATGCCAGTGGAGAAATGTTTGTTTCTACTAATCCATCCTCAATAAACCTGAGAACACATTTCCAACAATTAGAACAAAGCAAGAAGAACTGAGGAAAAAATGTGAAGTATTGAATCAAGAAAAGAAAACCAAAACAATAATATGAGAATATCCTCGACTCAGAACTACAGGCTTTGTACTGAATTCTTTGACTTTATAAAGCAGCAGCCTAGAAATGTTATTAATTTATTCATACCTCTTATGTACAACTAAAAACAATACAGTACAGCCCGAAGGATCACAGCCAATAAGAAAAAGTCTAGTTGATCAAAATAAAAATTCTTATCCAGTAGTATCCTTACTTTGACTGCAAGTTTTTCTTTCCATGATTGCTTATAGGCAATATTTTGTTTATTCTTGGCATCCAGGTTAGGATATCATGTGACATTAATGCCATGAACAACAAAATGACAAGAACAAAACAATGGTATGGCTTTTTTTTTTTTTTTTTTTGCCAATTCATAAACTGTGTCAGCTAGTTTTTCTATTAAAATCTGTTCAGGTTACCTTCACTTTTCTTGCTAATTTTTTTTTCTGATTTGAAATTAAAATGTTGAAATCCACTGAAAAATTATTACAGTATTGTTCTGAAAGGGGAAAATTTGAAAAAAAGTGTTATTGAATATAAATAGAGCAACAGTTCATATAATTATCCATTCCATGTACTTAGCCTCTTCCATGTGTTATTTCCACCCACAAAGAGATATACACAATAGATGAAGCAGGAAAGTTGGTTAAAATAGAAAAGACATAATTTAGTCTCTATAATTAGCCATAAACTGACTGACAGAAGGGTTGCTTACTATGGCACCAAAGGCAGGCCAATAAAATATAGCTGAAAACACAGACATAGCTTCCTAAAAGCTAAAATGATCCAGATTGTTTTTTAAATGAACTTTTATTGCACAATATGCAAGGCTTATTGTTGGAGAATTTCTGAAGCATTTAGGCAATATCAAGCATCTTAATTCATTGAAATCTCCTTTTTGACCAGGTTTCTTTTCCTTAATAAGGATAAACAGAGATCTCAGAAGTGAAGACGGTGTAGATGTTTCTTGGGAAGGTAGCTTTAATTTCTGCATCAGTACTCATTAGTTCTCTCCCTTCTTCATAAGTGTTTATACGGATGAGTTTGCAACTAGCAGGGCTTTCATTAGATAATAGCATTATGAAAATCTGGAAGAGCTGATTGGTAAAAGAAAGGCCAATCATCTCCACAGGGAGATTGTTGCACAAGTCAGCATGCAACAGAAATACAATACATTCTCATCTCAGCCCCATGGACTGAAAAAATTGTATTTGCATCAGTTTCTCTCAGATAAATCTAATTATTTGGGCCAAACTGGTTGGGAAAGGTGGGTTTGAAGATATCTATATGCAAGCCATGAAAAAATATCACTGTAAATTGGACTCAGAAGCCAATTAACAATCAATGCTAATTCCAAAGATTCTTTAAGGCCAAGTAGAGTGCATTAAAATAGTTTAGTCCTGTCTAGACTATTCTTTCCCTTTGTTCAGCACTCTGCTCAGTTTGCTTCCTGATGGACCAAGCTGCTTGCTTTTTGTATCATTATCTAAGGCAGGGGTCTCATGGCGGTGTCACATGACATATTGGGATTTTTTCTCCTTTGCTAAACTGGGCATGGCTAGCACATGACACATCCGGCTGATGGGCTGGGAGTTTTCCAGCCCTGATATAAGGACATGCAATGGCAGTGAGGTGGAGAAGTGCAAAGAGAGGAGACAGGAGAATTTTTAGTAGACAAAAGTAGCTCCATATGAAAAAAATTTGAAAACAGGATTTAAATGCAAGACAATCAAGAAAGATATCTTGTGGCTATAATAATTCCACAAGCAATCTTAATCTTCACAGCTAGCTTCTTTTCCATGATTCTTTGTTGCAGGTGTTGATCTTCTAATATAGTATACGGTGAAGAATGATAGAATACAATGATGTGTTGTTGTTATTATTATTATCAATGACTTAATTCTGAATTTTAGATTCCATTTGAGCAAGGGTAGAACCAGTTTTCTTCTCAAGAACATGCAGAATCCCAACAAGACCTAGATGGAAATATTTTACTAATTCTTTGTTTATGAGGTGGTTTGTTTCTTTCTGTGCTAAAGATACAATCAGCATATCACAATTTTGGTTCCTTCCTAATAACTCACCCAGATAATTACTTTAGTTTTAATGATGAGTCATAGCAAACAGTACTATGGCAAAGTACATTATCAGTTTGTTGATATTGTAGGACAAAACGTCTCAGAAAACTTCTCAGAAAACAAGCCCACAAGGGCTTCCAGATATTTGGGGAATATTATGTTATTACTGATCTTCAATTCATCTTGCATTTTTCTCTATATATTTCATAAATATAATTTATTAGTTTGTTAACCAGTATGAGAGCCAGTTTGTGGTTAAGGCACTGGGTTAGAAAACAAGGGACTATGAGTTCAAGCCCCACCTTAACAATGAAAACCATCTGTGTGACTTTGGAACAATCACTCTCAGTCTAACTCACCTCACAGAGTTATTGTTGTGGGGGAAATAGGACGAAGATGTGGTGGGTATGTTTGCCACCTTGAGTTATTTGTAAAAATAATAAAAGTGGTCTACAAATAAATAAATACAAATACAAATACAAAACCAAAGAAGTTTAAAAGTTTTTCAAAAGGTGATTATAGCTGAGATGAGGGGAGAGTTGGAAATTGTCACAAATCAATCATTTCTTAACATCTACAATCAGCTTTTCCAATCAAACAGCTTGTAGCACTATGTGCATTCCCAGCATTGATTGTTTCTTGTATTAATACCAATAAAACAAAGGTTCTGACTAATAACCTTTGGCTAACTGCCAGCTGAAGTAAAAGAAAATGGTGGTATTTTAACCCAGAGTTATGCTAAACACATAGCATAGTGATTGGTCCATTTCTACAGTTCTTAAACTCACCTAGACTCAATTAATTTCGTTCCTGGGCTAGCAGTTCCCTCTAGTGGCTAATGTAGTTACCTGTCCTTTTTGAAACATGCCCTTGAAACCAAATAATTATAATCATTCAGCAAAAAACCCAGTATTTTTCAGTGTATAAGACGCTCCAGAGTATAAGACACACATTAGTTTTTGGGAAGGAAAACAAAAAAAAAAGTTCTGCCTCTGCCTACCAGCATCCATCGGTATTCATCGAACAGCAAACAGCCTGGTCAGCTTCAGCATGTTATTGCAGCCTGATTCAGCACGAGCAGCTGATTGGCGTTTGGATCAGCCTTCTGGAATACTGCGGGGATTGCCACAGCCCATCGCCGCCTTCGTGCATTGCATTTTTTGCCTCCGCTCATTTTTTTTGCCTCCGCACGTCACATTTTCGGCCTCCACATGCTCCATTTTAAACCCATTCCAGACTGTGGGGATCGCCACCGATTGCCGCTTTCAGACATCGTGGTTTTGCTCTCCATGCATCGCATTTTCGGTCTCCGCACGGCCCGTTTTTGGCCTCTGCACATTGCATTTTTGACCCATTCCAGGCGGCAGGGACTGTCACCACCACCACTCCCCACCACCTGGTTCTTCCCAAAAACGCAATGCACAGAGGCCAAAAACGGGACATGCGAAAATGCAACACCCAGAGGCCGAAAATGCGATGCGCGGTGGCGGTGATCGGCAGCGATGTGCTCTGGCGATCCCCACAGCCTGGAACAGGTCTAAAACAAAGCGTGCAGAAGCCAAAGATGTGATGCGCAGATGCTGGAAACACAATGCGTACAGGCTGAAAACAGCCAAAGGGTGGCGGCTGGCAGGTGGGCAGGGCTTCAGCAACATTTGCTGTATAAGACACACAGACATTTCCACCCACTTTTAGGATGGGAAGTGTGTCTTACGCTCTGAAAAATACGGTACTTTAAAAATTGCCAAATTCTATGACTGGGATATACTGTATACACAGATATTCTCTGCCACATCAACAATTATCACATGTGTACTAAAAGGGAAATTCAGATGCATTTTCAATGTCATATGAAACTAAACAGATAAACCATAATAGGAGAGTGATTGGATCTAGAGATTTATATGATTTCCTATGCCCTAGAGACAGCAGACTGATAGATCACAATGAAGATGTACAGATGATTATATCTGTTCTTTATCAACATTTAGGTTATGGAAAATGATAATTATTTAAACCAGCCTATCCCGTGTCCAACCACCAACATAATTTGCAACTGTTGGGATTTTTAGCATTTAACATAGTTAGTGCATGTGTGACCAAAGGGCAACTGATGTCAAATACTTTTCTGTTCTTAAAGAAGAAAATTCAATATATCCAAGCCCCTTCCCCTTTTTGTGACCCCCAAGTTGTCTGAAGACTTTGTCTCTCCCTCTCAATGTTTTTTTCCCCCTGGCCACTACTTTCTGTCCTCCACTTGTTGATGAGAGACAAGGAAAAAATATCTGAGCAATCAGCCTTTACTACAGAATTTCTTCTAAGTGAGGATTTAAAAAGTAAACAAAAAACAAAAAACCTCTAGTAGTATGCCACTTTTAATAGTTTAATCAAGATGGGATAGGAAACCTGGAATGGACCCTAATAGTCATGAATCATTCATGCCTTGGACTAGAAATTGGTCAGTACATTTAAAATATGACCAAGATGCATAAAAAACCCAGAAAGTTTCAAATTTGGGGAGGAGGAGAGAAGGAAAAGAAAATAACACAATTGAAATGCTACCCAAAATATTGTAAGGTTTTTGAGTGCAGTTCAGAATCTGAATTAATCCAATGAAACTCTGAACACTAGGCCACTGATATTCAGCTTTATTATTGATCAAGCTTAAGCTAGGCAAACTTTTATCTCCCACCTTAAACAGAGCAGGCCAAGAGAGAAAAAGCAAAAGCCATGCGCAAAAACTTTTTCTCAAACTTCTTATAGTTTAACACAGCTTGCACAGATCATCATAGTGTTAGAAACAAAATTACATATCCATTAATTCATGCAAACCTCATGATTTTCTCAGCGCTCTGAAAACAATGGATGTCAGAAAGGAGAGAAAAGATACATTTTCTGGCCCATCTTACATTAGGTTGCTGAGAATGCATATTTTAAGTTACTTTGCTAGGTTACTTAGCAATTAGCCTGGAGCAGGAGTGAAATTTACTTACCTTCGCTACTGGTTCACAAACATGAGCGTGCGTGCCTCCTCCATGCATGCGCAAAGCCTTCTGCCATGTATAGAGGGTCAAAAACGGGACGTGGGTAAGCGGAGCCTCCTGCCGCCGGCACTCCTGGTTCACTCGAGCCAGATAGAACCGGCTGAATTTCACCACTGGCCTGGAGGCTTTATCTTTGCAGTTGGCACATTAGGTTATAATCAGCAGCAATTAACAAAAGCTGAGTTAAATTACACTCTGTGTATGCTCTAATCCTTTTAATATCATTCAGAATTCAACATTATATTTATATGAAAGGCTAGATAGTGAATTAATGCAATACTTAGAAGTATTCTAATGAAACCAGGAACTTTCTAGTCAAAATTATCTTAAAATACAAATATGACTTTGCCTATTTTAAGCAATTTTCCATTAGCAAGGATGAAGTTTTCTCTACAAGTATCTTTAGCGAGGACATCTTGCATTTCAGCCATTAGGTCATAATGAATCTTAGCAAATAGGAAAAGTTACTGTATGATGCCTATATTCCATGACACGATACAAGCCAGGAGCCAGAGATATACCACCTTAAAGCAATTTTTGTCCATTCTAAACAATTTGTGACTATGCCTGTCATAAAAAATGTATCAATAATTGTCAATGTCCATGCTTCTGCATTAGAAACAACAGTATATTTTAGATAAGACTGTTTCAAGGACAAATTAAAAATAAACCAAAGAGCTTGACTCACTTTCAAATTGTATATAACCAAATGGATCTGTAACTTGATTAATCCATACAAAAATCACATTTAAATCATATGTTTGAAGGTTTTTAACATATCTTATCCTAAAATTATTTTAATTATATATGAAGCTAAAGTCTAGTACATCACTGTATAGAATGTCAACTTTGTTTTTTAAAAAAATTGTTTAAATCGCTTAGGGCATGAAGTCAGCTGAACTGCAAGAAATATCTAAGGATACTGTTACATTTGTTTGTTACAGCTTGTTTAATTTGGGCAATTGTTTACGGAAGCTTCAAGGATAGCTAGAATGAATTCATTTACTCTTTTGAAACTAAATATAAATAATGTAGATGATCCATCAGTTTATGTAAATAGAAACAACTGAACTGAATGGAAGCCCAGAAGAAATGCTACCCATCAATGTGGCTGAAAATATATTAAGTGAACAAATTACTTGATTCAATATATCTTTATGATCTAACAACAGAAATGAGATGTAACAGAAGCAAGCAATCTCAGGAAATCTTCTATGTCTCTGTTAACTCTTTTTAAAAAAAAAGCAGAGATCAGCAAGTGCAGCTTATATCTTTTAACCTTTGTATGGAGGAGTTTATTTTCATGGCTCTGATTCATTGTTGCTGCGTATTTTTGAAGACTGTATCATTACATTCTGAAAAGAGATTTTCTGTCATTATGAAAGCAAGTAAGAGTCTAAGAATCCAAATAGGCTAATGTAGCTCACTTTCATTTAGTGATAAATATTTCACTTAGATTAAAAATCCAGTTTGCAATAGCCACTTCTAGCCGACTTGGTTCTTAGTGTAATCAGTTGTGTTACTGATATAGCTAATAAAGGGGAGGAGGGACTTTCTTAATTTGCAAACAAAGTGGGTGAGGTAGGATTAGTGAAATGGATAAATAAGCACAGCCATATATGTGCATGTGTGCATATATAAACACAAAGGGAAGGGGGAAGGAGAGAGGAAGGGAGGCAGGAAGGGAGGGGGGAAGCAGGGAGAGGGAGAGATATTGAATTTTTTTATATGTCAATTTGGAAAGTGTTTACACATTAGTCTCAAACAAATGCAGTGATTCCAATCAAAGGTGTTACATACTCTGAGTAGAGAGGAGGCTTCAATGTGCCCAGTATTGCTGAATGGTGAGGAGTAGTGAGGAGTAGTGCTCACAGCAATAAAATCTATAATGGAGCTGTATAGTCTTACCCTGGGCTCAAAGATGAAACAAGGATTAAATAGCCCTTTTGGGGTATGGATGAGGATTGCATCCATGGGCAAGTGGTTGAACTGGAGGACCTCCAAAGTTCCTTCTAACCCTATGTGCCAAAAAGATACAGGAGAATAAAAGAGCATATCAAGTATCTGCCTGTATCAGCACTATTTGCTGAGTATTCCATCCCAAAGACTTCTGCCCTTAGAGCATAGCTAAGATATTCATGCATACAGTTATATGCGCAAAGATTTCTACATGGTCTGAATCTCAGCAATGCATGTTTCTTGTTTGCCTCAGCAGAGGTCAAGATCCTCTTCACATAAGAGAGAAGCTCAGAACTATAACAATCCAGATTCCAAGAAACTATTGCTATGCATAATGACTTTCCCTTTGCAAGTTGTTTTGAAATGGCTCAAGACATACAATATATAAAAGGGTCTTACGTATTTAAACTTCTGATGATAAGCACTTTATGTTAAAAAAAACCAAGGACAGTTTTATAGTATAGCTTTTCTGATAATTATCCTTAGATTTATATGACATATTGATTTTTTTACATTGTTCTGCAACATGCATTACAACATGAGCTGTGGGGGCACAGTAGTTAGCATGCATTACTACCGGCTATTTCTTGCTGACTGCTGGCTGCCTGCAGTTCAGCTGTTCGAGTCTCACCAGTTCAAGGTTGATTCAGTCTTCCATCCTTTTCAGGTGGGTAAAATGAGGAGCCAGATTGTTGGGGGCAATAGGCTGACTATGTAAACCTCTTAGAGAGGGCAAGAGGGCTATAAAGAACTGTGAAGCAGTATATAAGTCTAAGTGCTACTGCTATTGCTATTGCTATCAGTTATCATTTATTTGTCTGCTTGCTTGTTTATATTTCATATTTCTTAATCACCCAACTCCCTCAGACCATAAAACAATATCCATTCTAGATGGAAATCCTTGACTGAGTAAAGAGCTAATGGCTGACGTAAACTCAGATGGAATATTTATATCTCAGAAAACAACAACTTGGCAACTTATATTCTTAACAACTATATCACACTAATTCAATAACTACATGCAAATTCAATATGAAAGTCATCCATTCTAGGACTGCTATATTTAAAACCAAGGTAGACTTGATGTTAATCACATGTGGTATTTGCTTGTTTTATTTATTTGGTAAATAACAAAAGTGAGTGAGAAATTATCTTAGATCATGGCATAAGAAAGCAAAACCATGATTCCATTCCACCCCCTATCATGTTCACTCTCTAGGTTGCTCTTTTCATAACTTCAGGTGAAAACAGTCTATAAATTAACCTTGAGATGATTTACCTTGAGATAGATAAGCTTTTATTGGTGACATATTTCAATAAGAGGATGGGGAAAAAACCATAGAGGATAATATTTGAGCCTATCTATACTACAGTTCTAATCTTGATTGGTGTCTCCACACTTCTACTTGTATATAACTATTTCTATAGCAGGGAGTTGGATTAGAAGTCTTCCAAGGTCCCTTCCAACTCAATTATTCTGTATTCTAATCAATTCTAAACTTGAATGCTCTTTTCACACCTCTACTTATATCCAGGGAAAATGTATATGGAATTATATATTGCTTTTAATTATATAATTATATAATTCCTTCTAAATTAACATTTGATATCTTGAATTATGGCTAAACTATAAAGATACCATTGCCCAGGCACAGATATTTCACAAGGCACTATCATATTAATTAAGGTAAGAGGCAGGAGTGCTTTTGTTGATCAAATGCATGATCCCTTTTATAGGGATTTAGATATGGAATACAAACTGTAAGTAAGTATAATTTCTAATAATGCACAGCATCATTACTGTTCATAAGGCATGTATATTAATATAGAAATGAACAACCATTTTGTAACCTGTCCCTATATTTGGGGAAGGAAACAAAATGGACAATGGGCAAGGTGATAATGCAAACGATGGGCTATGATCACTTTTGCCCCATTTCTGTTTTCTGTGGAGGAAGCACTCATGTATACATTTTTTGTCACAAAATAAAAAAAAATAAACTTTTGCAATGATGAAACCAAAATCTTTGGGATGACTGAACAGGGGCAACAAAGGAAGAGCTTAGGAACCACATGCGGTTTGGGTCTGTAGCTTGTCTACTCTTACAATAAGACAGTAAAGCTTAGCCTTAAATCAGCATCAGATAACATTCACTTAAATCAGCTATCATCTTAAATCAGACATGGTTGTTTTTTTTTAAGTGAAATATTATTTTTGGTCATCATTAATCACCTGATAGCTGCCAAGACAATAATATTTTGAATTTACTTTTCATTCATCCAATCAATTTTTATCCCACCTTTCCTTGAAGCAACACAAGACTGCTTCCCATCCTTCTATGTCCATTAGTTAGATTGTGCTGAGAAACAGCAATGGGGCCAATGTCGCACAGATATGTTTGAGTTGTGACCTGAAGTCTTCAGTATTTTAAGAATTACATCCGGATGGTTCTGTGCTTATGTGCTTATGCGGCTATGTGGTTCTTCAATTTGCCCAAAGTTCAAATTTCATAATGTTTGTGGCTTACAAACTTACAGATGAACCTTTATGTCTTTCACATTTACAGATTCGTTTTGTAGCTTTTCAGATTTCCAGATAAATTTGGCCAATTTCAACAGTTATTAAAACTTCAAAGTAAGAATAATTAAATTTATATGCATGAATTTACATGTACAAAGAGGAAAGGAAAAAGAGAGGGGGGAAAATAATAGGATATTAATATTACTTCAGTTTCTATTTTTGTTCTTATACAAGGACACTATATAATGGCTGTGTGTCCCTGAAATTGTGTTATTACAAAGGGCAAGTTTATAACGAAATGCATAGACATTATTCATTCAGTATTGAACACATCAAGTTTTAGCTACCAGTGTTAGAATAACATATAGAAGTTCTGAATGGAAAACAAAATAAGCATTAATTTTTTAAAAAAGAAATCTTATCCATAACATTTTCCAGCAATGTATAAAGTAAAACAGACTCAGTGCTTTCCTTTGAGACATTTTTGGTCCAAATATAAATTGCTGGGAAAAATCTATTAGCAGCTAAAATGAGCGATGAAGAATGGATATGCTGTTTTAAACTATACCATTGATTGCCACTGTAAGTGTGTAATACCCAGGTGCATAGCTGCAGTGAATAAAAAAAAAAATTCAGTTCTGTGAATTGAGCCCTGGAACAATTTATACTCTGGTTTGGAAGTCCGAGTAGGTTAACAGTTGTGGGTAGAATTAGGCAGAGGATCCTGGAGAAATGATGATGAATAATATATATACAGTATTAAAAATAGAGTACACTTCAAACGTGTTCATCTGAAATCCACAAAAAAATCCTAATGGCAAATTCCATGGTAGGGATTACTATAAAAGAATTCCATCACTGTGAAAAATCATGTAATGGAAGCATGCAATTTCTATTCAAGGTATATTTAATTGGGACATACCTTTAAAGACAGCTGCTTTACAAATAATATACGATATCTTTTCAAAGTTGCTTAACAAGCCAAACAAGCATTCATAATCCTTCTTTCAGAATCAAATAAAAGAGCTTCTAGCAATGGTAAAGGTCTCTTCTGTTAATTTAAATAACCAGGCTGGTTCATACCAGGAGAGTAGCAGCTTTAACAAACAGCACCTAAACTTCAAAAGTCAACACTAGAATCTTAAATTATGCCAACCAATAGACATTTTTCAGCCCAAACACCTTATGTTTTGCATTTCAATATCATTTTTCACCAATTGCTTTTGGCAGAAATATTCAAATTGACTGAAATATCTTTTCAATATGAGGCTGTTATAGAAATGACCATACTCATTTAGAGTATGGTCTGGCTATGTTTAGCCATGTTTTATGCATAGAGAACTACCTGCACAGAGTTCTCTAAATTATGCAGTAGCCAGAGTCTTTCAAATCTGGCACAAACACTGCAAGCCTAAAATCCCTGAAATAAAAAATGAACTTCCCCTACAACCTTAACAACCTACAGATTTAGGGAATGAGGGGAATAGTGCTTCTGGTATTAGTTGGCAGAAGTAGCTGGTCCGTATCATTACATTAAGAATTACCTTCATATATGGCACTACATTTCAGCAATAGATTAGACCAGAGTATTTAACTCTACTATCAGTATACAGCAGAGATGCAGAATCTTTAAGACATCACTAGCTGGCTGTTCCTTAGACCTGTGTCATTGATCTGGATCCTGTTTCTCATAATTATTACAGAAGCTGGAGCTTTCAGTAGTTGTAGCACAACTGGAATCGGTACAGTAGTCAGGCTTTAACTGGCACACTAATTCTATGATAATGTTTTCCTTGACACCTGATATAAAATTCCTAAAGTATGCTTCTTATTATCTCACTCAGAGGCATGCCTCTTAATGAGCTCTGAAACAATGATGCATCACAATTTACCATAGTCACTGATACTGGCATTTCAGATATGAACTTATGGCTACCTGCATACTAGCAAAAATTCTATTATTGAAACTTGATTCACATATCATGCTAATAATGGCTTGCTTATCCATGATTTATTGAATGTGCTATAACTAACTGAGTTCATACAGCATACTAATCCGTAAACCATAATTAATAAATCAGAATAGGTGTATTCACAAAAATAAGAAACTACATTACAGTTAAGTATTATATGTGAACCTGAACTAGAAATTAGGGATAAGATCAGGGGTGAAATGCTCCCAGTTCGGACCGGATCGCCCGGTAGCAATGGCACAAGTAGCAAACATCCCTGCCCCTACCCCATGCCCAGCTGAGCCACGCAATTATCAGAGGCTTTTTAAAATTATTTTCAAAAGCATTTTTTCTACAACCTTTTTGACCGAAAAAATGCTTTTAAAAGTAAAAAAAAAAAAGCCTCTGATGATCACGTGGCTCAGCTGGGATCATCAGAGGCTTTTAAAACCATTTTTTCTACAACCTCTTCAGCCAAAGTGGTTGTAGAAAAAATGCTTTTAAAAGCCTCTGATGATCCCAGCTGAGTTGCCTGATCTGCAGAAGCTTTTTAAAGTATTTTTTTACAACCTCTTCAGCCAAAGAGGTTGTAGAAAAAATGGTTTTAAAAGTTAAAAAAAAAAGTTGGCCACACCCACCCAGTCACATTAACCCCACTACCATCAAGCCACACCCATAGAACTGGTAGTAACAAATTTTACATTTCACCACTGGATAAGATCCTAAACTTCTTTAATTCTTTAATGGAACATAACAATTATTGCTATGGATACAACATTTATGTTAATTTCGCCTAAACTATTTGTTCCCAAATCTGGATGACTACAGATAAAATGTCCAGAAGTAAATGTGACTGGATTAAAATAGGATCTATGGTTAGCAAATGTTGACAGCTTAATAAGTTGCTTGACAGTGCTAATTCATGCATTTATCTCTTTATGTCTAATTAAGGAGTTTGTGGCTGATTTGCATTGGTTAAGGCTGGCTATAATTTAAGGGCTTTAATTTCCTTCTGCTTTTTGACCTTGTAGTGGCACTGTTCTAAAATTAACTGTATTTTAAAAGTGTCATTAATAGAAGGGCCATAGTTTGAAACAAGTTCTGATGCTGAATTAAAGTATATTTCACTGATGATGAAGTGTTTTAATGTGGAAAGTAAGTTCAGCTAAGCTGACTCAAATTCACTAAGAATACTGCCCATATATAATTTTTTTATTATTATTATTAAATTTGTATACCGCCCTTCTCCCGAAGGACTCAGGGCAGTGAACAGCCACGAATAAAAAACACATACATACAGAATTTAAAATAGAATAAAATGAATTAAATCAATTTGGCTGAGACAATTTAAAATACCCAATAATTTAAAAAACCAATTTAAAATTTACATTTAACAGGGAAAAAGATTTAGGCCAGGCCTGCTTGATGAAATAGAAAAATCTAAAGTGCGCAGCGGAAGGTGCGCAGATCCGGGATCGTCCGTATCTCCGGGGGGAGCTCGTTCCAGATAGTAGGTGCCCCCACAGAGAAGGCTCTCCCCCTGGGGGCCGCCAGTCGACATTGTTTGGCCGATGGCACCCGGAGGAGCCCCTCTCTATGGGAGCGTACTGGCCGGTGGGAGGCTATTGGTGGTAGCAGGCGGTCCCGTAAATAACCAGGCCCTAAACCATGGAGCGCTCTAAAGGTGATAACCAAAACCTTGAAGCGCACCCGGAAGACCACCGGGAGCCAGTGCAGCTCGCGCAGGAGAGGTGTTACATGGGAACGCCACGTCGTTCCCATAACCACCCGCACGGCCGCACTCTGCACCAGTTGGAGCCTCCGAGTGCTCCCCAAATAGAGCCCCATGTAGAGAGCACTACAGTAGTCCAGACGAGAGGTGACGAGGGCATGAGTGACTGTGCGTAAAGAGTCCAGATCTAGAAAGGGGCGCAATTGGCGAATCAGGCGAACCTGATGAAAAATCCTCCCGGTCACGGCCGTCAGGTGCTCTTCTAAAGACAGCCGTGAATCCAGGAGGACGCCCAAGTTGCGTGCCCTCTCCGCGGGGGCCAATGATTCGCCCCCGATAGTCAGCGATGGCACCAGCTGACTATATCGGGACGTCAGAAACCACAGCCACTCAGTCTTGGATGGGTTGAGTCTGAGCCTGTTCCTCCCCATCCAGATCCGCACGGCCTCCAGGCACCGGGACATCACTTCAAAGGCATCGTTGGGGTGGTCTGGGGTGGAGATGTACAGCTGGGTGTCATCTCACCCCAAAACCATGGATGATCTCGCCCAGCGGCTTCACATAAATGTTGAACAGGAGGGGCAAGAGGACCAACCCCTGTGACACCCCGCATATGAGGGGCCTCGGGGTCGACCTCTGCCCCCCTGTCAACACTGACTGCGACCAGTCAGAGAGAAAGGAGGAGAACCACTGCAGCACAGTGCCTCCCACCCCAACTCTTCCAACCGGTGCAGCATGATACCATGGTCGATGGTATCAAAAGCCGCTGAGAGGTCTAACAGGACCAGGGCAGAGGAGCACCCCCTATCCTGAGCCCTCCAGAGATCATCAACCAACGCGACCAAATTATTTTAGCAAAAGGCAATTGTTGTTTACAATATGCAATTCCTAAACAGACTCACAAAAGAGTTAAGCAAGACAGAAATATGTGTATTAGAACTATAATGGCCATTGTTTTTAATCTCTCTTAAACTTTTTGTTGATAAAATTAGTTGCCAGCCAAGACTGCCAAAGAGAACTGTTAATTACACACCCTGAAATTTCCTAAATCTTATGCCAAAATGCCGGCTCTGATTATTCCTTCTGATAATTTCCAACAACGTATGACAAAACATAATATTGTCATATTCTTTCAAAATTTAAATCAATGTTTTGCATTTCAAAGGATAACGGTATGGGAACAGGAATGATTGTTCTTTCTTTATAACCCAGAAGCAGTATGGAATTTATACTTGTTCAATTAAAGTATTGTAATATGTAGTTTGGGATGTGAGGAGCATTTGCAATGGGCTGAGATTTGAAAGAGGAGGATGTCATTTATTTCTGCACTCAAGAAGCAACCTTTACCACTTGATGGGTCAACCAGAAATGGTGAATCTGCATCTAGTCTCAATAATTAATTTGAATATCTTGATTACAGCCTTTAAATTATCTGTTCTCCCAATGTTTTTCAAAAAAACCAAGTCCCTGGTGCCATGTTTTAGGATTAGGGCGTCATGGAAAAACTTTTTTTTTTAAATGCACCAGATCAGGTTTAACAGGTACAAGCAAGAAACAAAGCTGACATTCAGCTACCAGAATCACAACCAGCATATGTAGTCAACCATGCTTGATTCCTGCCTGAAGCTTTACTTGTGCTCCAACAACAGCATTCTGAATTCATTTCTTCTCACCTGGATGGTTAACCTTTGTCCTTATGCTATTGTCCTTCTCTGAGTAGTGACTATTCTCAAGGGTGCACTTCTTACTCTGTGTTTGCTTTGTTTAAGGCTACTTCTTTAGAAAAAATACAGGTTAAGAATTATTATTATTATTATTATTATTATTATTATTATTATTATTAATTTGATTTTTATACCGCCCTTCTCCTTTTGGACTCAAGGCAGTGAACAGCCAAATAAAAACATTGTACATAAAAATTAAAATGGTTTAAAAGGAACTAAATGAAATTTGGCCCATAATTTAAAACATTTCAATTTAAAATCAATATGAACTTTAAAAATGACATGGAGTCAGGCCAGCCCGGCTAACTGAAAAAAAAAAGTTTTTAGGGCCCGACAGAAAGTCCGGAGGTCGGAGATCACTTGTATCTCTGTGGGTAGATCGTTCCAGAGGGTAGGTGCCACCACAGAGAAGGCTCTTCCCCTGGGGGTCGCCAGCTGACATTGTCTGGCTGACGGCACCTTGAGGAGGCCTCTCTGTGGGAGCGAACTGGCCGGTGGGAGGCTATCGGTGGCAGAAGACGGTCCCGTAAGTACCCCGGCCCTAAGCCATGGAAGGCCCTAAGCCAATTAAGAAGGATCACTCATTAAAAATTCCCAAACCGTCCCTATGTACTTCAACATGGGGACAGGTACATCAGATCTTCTAGAAAAATAAGCAGCAGCATAAAAATCCTGACATTAAGTCTCAGAAGAAGTCAAGGTACAGCTTTTCTGACTAATCATGCTATTAAATGACATAAGCTTTTTTGAACTGCATCTCACTATCAGTTCATGAAACTATGCCTTTTAATAACTTTTGCTAGCCAGAAAAGGAGCTAATAAAATGGACTACCACAGCTCTCCTCACACATGAGAACAGCTCTGTATCTATTAAATGTATGTTCCACTTGAGGGTCGAATTACAGCAGCCTACCTAGCCCAATTTGGTACCATCCAACATGTTGATCTACAATTCCCACAACTGCTAATCTGTTCAAGAATTCTCTCTTCTTCATTATTACTATGACAACCGGTCTTGACTTCTTTCTGTTCATAAAAAGCTTTGGAAACAATTGTCCAGTGAGGAAAAGGCACAGTGTCTAAAATAATGGCCAGAGAGCAATGACTGCAGCCTCCCTAAGTAATCTATTTCCATCTTCATTGGCCATTATAGAAATGATGAAACTATAAACTTGAGAATCTTATTTTCTTTTTCTTTCCCCATCTTTTTTGCTTCTACCCTGAGCTTTTTAGACTGAAATCTAAATCTGCTTTTCATACTTTACAAACCATTCTGGAAGCCCTGCATATTTGTACAAATGTTTTAAATAGATCTGTCTGCAGAAGGTTAAGGAAGGCTAAATGATGTGTTGTATTAATGATACAGAATGTAGTTCCATACATTCATTACCTTATTCTTGGGTCCATACAGCTGATGTGTCTGCTGCCTGGTACAGGTATTCCTCAATTTACAACAGTTCATTTAGTGACCATTCAAAGTTACAACGACACTGAAAAAAGTGACTTATGGTCATTTTTCACACAACCGTTGCAGCATCCCCATGATCATGTGATCAAAATTCAGATGCTTGGCAACAGGTTCATATTTATGACCGTTGCTGTGTCCCAACTTCATGTGATCACCTTTTGCGACCTTCTGACTGAGCAAAGTCAATGGGGAAGCCAGATTCACTTAACAACCGGGTTATTAACTTATCCACTGCAGTGATTCACTTAACAACTCTGGTAAATGAGGCAAAACTCACTTAACAATTGTCTCACTTAATAACAGAAGCTTTGAGCTCAATTGTGGTTATAAATCAAGGACTACCTGTAATCATTTTCATTGCTGCATCCATAAATTATATCAAAACAGTGAAATTAAATAGTATTTTTTGAAACATCTCATTTTTTTCCACGAAAGAAGCAGTGAGGTAGAGTGGGGAAAATAATAAATGTTAAAAATTTTAAGTGCTGTAGCCCAATCTGGACAGGGGCCTTGTTCAGTTTTAAGGAATAAAAAATCTCTAGAGTACAATACATTTTGCATTGGGTGCATCTAATGTAATAAAATTGACCCTGATTGAATCTGCTGATCTATTCATCTTTACACAGACTTTGGACACTTTGTTTATATCATCATCAACTGGGAACAAGGAGCAGTCATTTATCATTAACAGAAAAATCTGATAAGCAATCTTTGCTGATTTTCCACTTTATGTAAGCTAATTAGTTCTAATATCTGTAACAAATATTGCATTTCTCTAGTCTAGGCTCTTCAGATGAATCTCAGAAGTCTATTAATTAAATTAATTTAACAGTCTCCACTCTTACCATTACTGAGGGGATAGAAATCCAAATAGTAATGAAACACAACCTCATAGTAACTATTATATATTTTTGAGGGATGTCTCTTTAGTATCTATGGGAACTTGCCATAAATAAATGGTCCTATGTAGTTCCTGAGTCTGACTATGTTCTGTAGCTCTTGCATAGCTTGTCACTGCGTTTTTTAATTTGCCAGCTGTGCTTGAACTCTGCCAATTTCCGTAGATGCTCAGAACTCTTATCTTTAAGCTAACCGTGCATGTCAACATTCCTAACTCTTCTTCTAATCTTCTTTTGTTCTCCTGCCAAGAGGTCCGGCAGGAACGCTGCCAAAATGTAACTAATTAGCCAGTAAGATGTTTTCTTATTTTCTTTACAATAAAATGAGTTTCTTAGAATATATCTCGGGCTTATTTTGCTTATCAAGCTTATTTCATATACTTCAAGAGAAAGGCCACGATCCACCTCTAATTAAGTGCAATTACCCCAGGAGGGGAACAGGGTTTGAATGCCACCCTGACATAGCTCTCTCTCTCTTTTAAAATATAATGAATGCAGTTATGTATTATATTTTAAAACAGAGAGAGAGTATTAATTTATTTCACCGCATAACAGCATAGAGCAATATTAAGCATCTTAAGCATGTTCAAAATCTTTCATTATTTTAAATACATTATTTTAAATATGCTGTCTAAACCAAAGGTCTTCAAACTTGGCAGCTTTAAGACTTGTGGACTTCATCTCCAGCTATGCTGGCTGGAGAATTCTGGAAGTTGAAGTCCACAAGTCTTAAAGCTGCCAAGTTTGAAGACTTCTGGTCTAAAGTTTTACACTACAATTTGGCATATCTGTGATCCTTCAGATCTCCACTTCCTACTTATCACAAAACAAAGCTCTTATTCAAGAATATCTCAGAGGAAAGTGGCTCATGAGGCTAGAATGCTGGGCTGATGATTTGCAAGCTTGCATTCAAGACCCTGTTACTGCTGCGGGGTGGGGTGGGCTCCCATCACATGCTCCAGCTCCTGCCAACCCAGCAGTTTCGAAAGCAGGTGACCACGAGTAGATAAGTGGGTACCGCTTTGGTGGACAATTTAACAGAAACATGAAAGGAGCCTCCAATTGCTAGGCAACAGCACCCGGAAGTGCTTCAGTGCTCCTGACATAAATGTAGTTGTATTCAAGAATATAAGAAGTGGAATCAGTTTCCCAAACTTATTGTTTTAACATTTTTATAATATTTTTAATAATCTTCCCATTCTGCGATCAGAGAATAATGATACTAAACTATTACTGATAGATACTCATTTCATACACACTGGATATAGTTCAGCAAATTATTTCTAGATCCTCAAGTAGTTTATATAGCAAAATGGCAAAATCTATCAACAACTGCAAGGCACATTTATGGGATCACCTATATCCAACCTAATAGCAGAAGCAGTAATGCAGAAATGTGAACGCACAGGCCAGCCAAATGTTTCAGTGCGTTACATGGATGACACTTTTGCCATCATCAAATGCACCAGACTAGAAGAGACACACTATCTACTCAACAACATATTTACTGGGATCAATTTTACACATGAAGAAGAAAAAGAACAATGACTCCCCTTCCTAGATATTGACATAAGGAGACAAGATAATGGCGAACTAACAATCTGCATATCCACATGCACACAGACCAAATTCTAAATTTCACAAGCAACCACCTCATTGCACACGAGAAGAGCTGCATCCAGACCCTTTTCAAAAGAGCCAAAACACACTGCAGCACTGAGTCATTAAGAAAAGAAGAGAAACACCCTTTCAATGTTTTCCACCGCAATGGCTATCCAAAAAATTTCATAATACCATCCCTGACATCCAAACCTCTACAAAATACACCGCCAACCGCAACACAAAAACAAGTCCTGCCATACATCAAAGGAACATCCGAAATGGCTGCCAGAATACTGCAACCCCTAGGAATAATGATAGCTCACAAACCCACATTTACACACAGAAAAGAGCTATCTAAAGTCAAAGACCGAATACAGAAGGAAGACAATAGCAACATAGTATACAAAGCCAATTTCAACAATTGCAACCAATTCTATGTGGGACAAACAGGAAGGCAACTGAGAACAAGGGTTCATAAACATCAGCTAGCAGAAAAACGGCACCACCAAAAATCTATGATCTCAAACCACATTGATAATGAAAAATACCAGTTCGATTGGGAAGGAACAAAAATCATTGGCCATGCTAGCACCCGCCATGCATGTGAATCTGTTGAGGTCTGGTATTCTAAGGAGCAATTAACAAACATATTGACCTAGATCCAGCATATGAATATATAAGAAACCAGACCATTCAAACAACCAATCAATAAAAGAACCAATCAGCTGCTCAGAATTTAAATATCACTCTAAACGAACAACCAACCAAATGACGAACTGACCACACTGGCACACAAGACATTTATAAGCTGAGAAGAATAGGACAAAACAATCCTGCTGATGATGTTACCTAGTCTGGTAACGAAACGTTCAGAAATTAAATTGAAAAAAGCTTATATAGTATCTATAAATGCGCTCAGTGAAGAAATAGTGCCTGTGCTCATTTTTTAAAAATATATTTTTATATTTCTAAAGAATGTATAATGAAATAGTGATGCTATCTCTTTTTCTTTTCTGTTTATTTCTGTGCTTTGCTTTGCTTTGCTCTGCTCTTCAGCAAAGAAATCATTTTTTTTTAACAGCATGAATTTGACAAGAGGCCTGCCAAGTTTCTCCTCCTAGTTCAAGTGACAGGAAGAACCTAAGAATGTTGTGGAGTTTTTTAAAATTATTTTTTGGTAGTCCTCAGAATAGAAATTAACTGGGCCTTGACTTCATGACATGGTAGGATAGGAAAAAAGAATAAGAGGAATTGATTAATGAAGGCTCTGTTATCTGCAATGGACTAAGGGGAGGAAGATAGTGAAATCCAAAAGAGGGTATCTTAAGCCAACTTCATTACACCAGAGCATAGAGACTAACAATTGAAAGCTGCAGAGAGGAAAATCCTGTAGACTATTCAATGTATTATTGCTTAGAAATTAGCTCCGGTGATTTTCATGCAATTTGTGCTCCCTTACACAATTGTGTTGCACTGTATTGCTGGCTATTGTTAATTAGAGCATTTAGAGGAATTCTTTGTGGCATCCATGCACAATTTAAAAACAAAAACAAAAAAGAAACGTGGTGGTAGGTTGGCTTCAGCTTATGTTATAATGAAACAGGGGAAGCAGTCCTGGATTGCTAAATATCCAGATGACCACTAAATGGCAACATAGTTTTACACATTTCAGTGTCTCTCTGCTTCCATCTACTAGTCATCCAGATTTGTGAAGCCAAGATATGACTGCTCTGAGCATGGTAAAACTAACAGCACAATAGTTAAAGCTCAAATCTTATTTGCATTTTTCTGGGGGAGAAAAACAGCAGTAGGCTGCAAAAGCCACTTAGGAATCAGCAAAGGCAACCAAATTGTGTGATTAACCTATATCCTAAATGTATTAGAACTTTCAATAGTAAAGGCACTTTAGTTATAGAATCAAACTTAGCTACAATCTGATCATAACTATTTCATAATTATCATCTTAGTAGGCAGAATTGCTTTATTGTTGCTTATTTTCTTCTGAGATAGAAATAGGAAAAAGAAAAAGGGAATAAAGGAAATGGGGGGTTTCCTTTTTCCTTTTTTTTCTTGTAGCCTTCATTCTCTCACAAACATTGCAAAAATGCTTATGAAATATTACTAATTACTAATATTACTTAGTAATGTTAGTAATTAGTAATGAACATTACTAATATTATTACTAATATTAAATACCATTATTTCAGGAAAAAATAAAAATGATCCAGAACACCACCATAAAGTAAGGATATTCAATCTCTGAGGTTTCAAGAGCCACTAACATTTCAAATAATGTTTGAATATCACACTTTCAGAAAATGACTCTAAACTACTGCTGAATTGAATTAAGGTTTGTTAATTTTATACAGTAAGATCTAAGATATAAACTCAGTGATATCCTGCCTCATGGGCATCTGGAAGAGCTAGAACATGTGCTAACAGGGCACTAACAATGCTTGTGTATTTCTTAAAGTTGTACAAATCAAAATGATTTTAATCAGAGGTGGGTTCTACTTACCTTTACTACCAGTTCGCATCGTGCCTGTGCCCGCACACTCGCTTCACTTATGCACAGATCTACTTTGATGACATCCGGGTCAGTGGGCAGAACCTGCCGCCAGTTTTACTACCGCTTCTTGCAAACCGGTCTGAACCGGGGGCAACCCACCACTGATTTTAATGTTCTAGCATCATTATTGTCTAAGTTTTTAGGAAGAATGGTTCATATTTAATTAAATAAATCTTTTAATCTTGGGTTCCACTTATAAATACTTCTTAACAAAAGTTAAAGCATTAAATCACTGATGTGATACAATAATTTTATGGCTTTAATTCAAATAGCACAAGCAACCCTAAATTATAAATATGCGCAATATGAAAGCTTCACCTAGCCAAAACTTTGAAACAAACTGGGATGGGATTTTTGCTTCAAGATAAGGAAATTAATGTCTTTTCACCAAACAGTACCAGGCTATCCTTCATCAGCAAATGAAGCTATCCTTCTCCCATAAGTAAAGCTAATATATTTTGGCTAATATCCTGGGTTAGCATACCTAACAAATAACAAAAAATAAATTACAGATAATTTTTAAGGCTTATTTGGAAAACTGATATCTCAGAGGTTGAGCAGACAATGCTAGCAAAAACTTTTAGTGTGGGCTGGGCTCCAGCACAAGTTGGAAATCTCAGAAGACAAAACCTCTGGTCCTGGTGATTGACCCAGATTGGATCATGACAGTGGTGAAATCCAAATTTTTTTACTACCGGTTCTGTGGGCGTGGCTTGGTGGGCGTGGTGTGGCTTGGTGGGCATGGCGTCGTGGGTGTGATGTGGTATGGCATGGTGGGCGTGGCAGGGGAAGAATACTGTAAAATCTCCATTTCCACTCCACTCCAGGGGAAGGATATTGCAAAATCCCCATTCCCTTCCCACTCATGGGGGAAGGATATTGCAAAATCCCCATTCCCTTCCCACTCATGGGGGAAGGATATTGCAAAATTGCCATTCCCACCCCACTCTGGGGCCAGCCAGAGATGGTATTTGCCAGTTCTTCCTGCTCAAAATTTCCACTACCGGTTCGCCAAACTGCTCAAAATTTCTGGTACCGGTTCTCCAGAACTTGCTGGATTTCACCCCTGGATCCTGACATTTTTTCAGTTTATAAACCTTAAAGATTAGCTTCCTTTTTCAGGAACAAAGAGTGGCTCATTTCTAGTCTCACGGTTAGGTATAGTTTCATATATTCAACCTCATGTATTCAGTTTTGCTGATAACAGAACCGCAATATTTGCATTAGAAATGAATCAGTCAATCAATAGCCTTCTATTTTTAATTGGATAAAAATCAGTTGTAATTGAGAGACCTCAGGAGAGAGGGAGAGAGAGAGAAAGTTTGTAAGATAGAAGCAATTTTAAAATCACATGAAAAGTCATTTTGTGATATTTTACTCTTTCTTACCTTAAGTAGTGTGATAAAATGAAAAAGGAGATGGGCAAACTTGGAAAGCTTACAAATGGAAGATAACAAGATCTGCACTGTGATAAGCAAGCAATACATTGTTTGTTTTGTGGGTTAGTTTGTACAGAACAGAAACACATTGTCTATTATAGAAAATGGAAAGAGAAGAACGTAAAAGTTCCCCGGTCACAATTAGGTCTCCAATCCAGCATCATGTTCCCACATTGGTCAACTAGATACTTTTAGGCTTGCAAACAAGATGTTCAATTCCTAGGTATTCCTCACTGTTAGATCCTAACAACTAATAATTGATGGCCTTATTGTGTCTGAATTTCAAGATTCAGTCCCCATCAATGACAATATTTCCATTTTCAGCTGCTTAATGTACATATAAAAGAAGAGAAAGGTTCTTCTACAGCCAGCATGGGAATTTACCAAGTGAATAACTCTAAATCATTAATAAAATAACATGTTACACATGTCATTAAATTTAGAAGAATAATATAACTTATGAAATTTATTTTATGTTTTTATATAGAAACAACTTATTCAATGGATTCCATTCAGACATTGCAGTCATAACTAAGTCGTTTTAAGATTAATGTGAATTAATGTTGCCATTATAATCAACTGATTTAAATAGTGCTCATCATCAAAAGCTTAAACTTGATTCTATCCCATCATAATTATATCATAATTTAAGAAGAAGAAGAAATAAAAATTTTGATGTGAAAACAGATGGTCTGTTGCCATGGTTTTTTTTTTTTTGCACTTCTGATGTGTGCAAAGGCTTTGGCTTTCTAAAGCCAAAAAAAGGGAACCAAATTGTGTTTGGTTCCCTTTTAACTAGCAAAAAAAACCCCACATTAAATTTAGAATCTAAATAAGGATTAGTTATTTGAAATATGGAATAAAACAATTTTTCCGTTCAAGCTTATACACACACACACACAAACACACACACACACACATATATAAAATTTAAAACTGTTTGAAAGGAATTAAATAATTTGTCCCATTTCAATTAAGACAAAGACAACCCATGTAACTTAAAATTAATCTTGATATTCAGGCCAGCCCTGTATATATATATATATATATATATATATATATATATATATATATATATAGTGTGTGTGTATGTATGTATGTGTGTGTGTGTGTGTGTGTGTGTGTGTGTGTATAGAGAGAGAGAGAGAGAGAGGGAGAGGGAGGGAGAGAGAGAGACTTTGATCTAGTAATGCAAGTAATCATACCACTACAATATTGATGGCCATTTTAGAACAACTACAAGATTACTTGAATTCTTTTAAATGTTAATAATATAACAGATGAAATTAGTGAATTCAAAGAAGAAAGTGCAATACATTTGAACTGGAGATTAGTGCTGATTGGAAAGCAAAACAATTTTTGCCCCTTTCTATTTTCAAAATAAACACAAATCCTTGGAAACTAGATAGGGTTTCTTCAGTACTAAAATCCTTTGCATTTTCTTTATTATACTCCCCTATCAGTTCTGCTAAACACTAAAGGCTTGTTAATTGATTCAGTAAGAGACTCAGGCTTAGTCTATTGTAACAGGAGTGAGATTATATGCTCAAAAGTGGAAAGACTCAGCATTATCTGTGGAGGCACCTGCCCTCTGGAACGAATTGTCCCGGGATTTATGGATGATCCCTGACCTACGCACCTTTTGTCGTGCCCTCAAGACGCTGTTGTTTCAACAAGCTGGGCTGGCCTGAATACCAAGATTAATTTTAAGTTACATGGGTTGTCTTTGTCTTAATTGAAATGGGACAAATTATTTAATTCCTTTTAAACTGTTTTAAATTTTATATGTGTTCATTTTTATCTTTGGCTGTGCACCGCCCTGAGTCCTTCGGGAGAAGGGCGTTATAAAAAATAAAATAAAATAAATAAATAAATTATCTACAATGGAGGCATGGTTGGTGAAGATGCTGGAACTTGCAGAGATGGCCAAACTAACTTCCTTGATTAGAGAAAAGACAACATCTATGTTTACTGCTGACTGGAAACTCTTTATAGTCTTTGCATGAAACCAAAAAAAATAATCCTATGGTTTATGGCTTTGAAAATTAGGGGAAAAAATCAGGTTTCTTTGAAGTAAAATATAACTTTTACACTTATATTTGCTGCAAAGAAAACCAGAAATTACTTCTTTTTTTATTATTATTATTTTTTGCATTTTTTGTCTTTTTTCCTTCCTTTTTTCTCTTTATATTAATTCTGGTTCATTTTTATCTTCTATTCAAAAGAGAGACAGAGACAGAGACAGAGACAGAGACAGAGAGACAGACAGAGAAAGAGAGACAGAGAAACAGAGATGGAGAGATGGAGATGGAGACAGAGAGACAGAGAGAGATGGCGGCACAGACACAGACACAGATACAGACATGGCTTAGACTTATTCTTAGCTACATAAGGCAGCCCAGTGCAAGTTTCAGTGTAGTCCATGCCACTAACCTTTTTTTACTCGAAGCATTCTGTGAAATTTAATCGTAATAATATTATCTGTCCAAAAAAAATGGAATTCATGACAAAGGCACTCCTAGTAGTAGTGGTGGTGATGGTATTCTGCATCAACAATGTTTCTGATACTGAAAACATTCAAAGCAGTAGTCTTCGCCTGACATTTTGCATTTCTTCTCTGATATCTAAGACTAAAATTAGGAATTCTGCCAGGCCTCAAGAGCAATCCCTGAACTGACAAAAAAACAAGGAAGCAATCTGATTGGTATTTTCATGAAGGTAATGCTCCTGCCCAGGTGAAGCAGAATCTAGTCACAATGCAAATTTATATTGGTTTATATCCATTTAAATAGGTAAGGGATTAAAAATTCTCTGTTAATATCAAGGGAATAAAGTATTTGAAGGGAGAGCTGCTGATTATCTGGGGGAAAAAAACTGTAGAATTTGTTTCTTCTGTGGGACAAAGGGAGATCTGAGAAAGTGTAGAATCTCAGAAACTATGGAGGTTCTCTCTTGCAGTTTTCATTTGCACTCAAGGAAAGAAGGGGAAAAAAAAGAAGGGTATGGGGGAAGACAGGAAAATGGTGACCTAACCGTATGTTAATCTAATTATTATGAGATTAGCAATTCATTCCAAGACTTTTATTTCACAGAGTTCTTTGTGGACAGGTTATCCTATTGATTTCTGTTTGAATCTGCATAAACCAGAGGTGGGCTTTACTACCGGTTTGCAACGGGATCGCGCACACTCACTTCACTCGTGCACATGTCTTGCTTCTACACGTGTGCAGAAGCTTCTGCGTGTGCACAGATAATTTCTAATGACATCAGGGTCAGTGGGTGGAGCCTCCTGCCGAACTAGGGGCAACCGACCACTAGCATAAGCCTTAAATATTGACAGGTACTTCATGAATTAAGTCAATGGCTTTGGTTGAAAGCAAGTGAAGTGAGTGAGGGAAGATGTGGATTTATCTGGCAACAATACGGTCTTGAAGCTAAATGGAAGCTTTCCAGCTGAGACATTTGCAGAGTGCCTTGGCCTTGCAAGGTACAGAATAGCTCTTTTTATAATGAGTAATCATTTAAAATGAGTATTTTAAAGTGTTACTGGAAGTGCTAATTAAACAATAATTGCTTTTCTAAATTTATATGGATCTCATCTTTGAAAATCCAATTTTTTCAATAATTGAAACCATTTGTGTGTGCGCGCATGCGTGTGCATGTGCCAAATCATAATATTTACATATTCAAAATTAAGGATATATCTATTTATCTTTCCATTTTTCCTATCTAATCCTTTCACCTTAATTTTGTAGGGTCTCCTTTGGACATACTCTATTTCAAACTTACAAGTTATGACAAGAAGACAAGATTGACGTATTATAGCTTGGATCATCATAAATATGTGGGAAAGGTATCTGATGAGCTAGCCAAAGACTCAGAATGATGAGTATTTTGTGTTGGTGTTAAATTTTTATCGTATTTCTTTAAGGTGCTTTTCATTTTTTTACTCAGGTCTAACAGAAGTTCTGCATCTACCCTTCTCTCTGTCTCTCTCTCTCTCTCTCTCTCTCTCTCTCTATCTATCTATCTCTATCTCTATCTCTATCTCATCTAGCTGGAGGGCTGACTGATGGTCAGGTATTTCTCAGCAGAAATCCATGTAAGAATGAAAATATTTGTAATGATCTCTGAACTATTAGGGAGGGATCCAAATTGCCAAGAAGAGGTCAGTACTGCTTAGCTAAAAGTAATGAAAAACTGGTTATCAAGGAATGTGTGCAGTGAAGCCCTGTTAAATAAATCATCTTTTAATTCAACCTTTGTTCATTCAAAGTGCAACTGTGCTTGCAGTTCAGAGCATGAGATACTGGAGATCATTCTGAAGACTGTGCACTATATATGCAGGTAAGACTCTTGTTGCCTTTTTTTCCAAATCTGAGGGGGGAAGGACAGGAAGGGAAAGGAAGCTGAAAGTAATTTTTCCCCTCAAAATATTAAATATAGTCTTGCATAAAATTAAATTATTGACAATATTTACCAAATATGCTTTTAATGTATGAAGATTGGAGAGATGGGTGATGCTTGTTGGCTCTAATGCTCATATTTGGAAGACCATTGAGTATATCTATGTACAGAATAGGATTATGCCTCCCTGCACAGAGGTCTTTCATGAGTCATATATTAATTCTTCCTTATTCTGCCTTTATGAATTATCAAGGAAACACAGTTATGAATCTCGCCTCATTTTATAATCATAACAGCAAACCTGTTGCACAGCTAGAAAAAAACTGATAGTGATTGTCCAAAAGTCACCAGTGAAATAATAGTGAACATATTTAGAGGGTAGGTCTCTAGAAGAAATTCTACTCCTACCTGTATACATATTCAGCATAATGTTTCAGGGTTTGATAGAAAATGCTCCAAGAAGTCTAGGGATCTTTTAGGGGGCTAGGATGAGTGGGAGGCTTTTATAAAGGAGTCAATTTATTTTATTTAACAATCTTTTAAGGGGACTAAAAGCATCAGTTATCTTAGTCATTGTACAAATGGAAAGAACAATAGTGAAGAAAATCTGAATGCCACCTAGTCAATTCAGTTCAATTTATCTGTGGCCAAAAGTCATTCGGTAAAACAGTTCAACAAACAAAACATTCTAATTCTAAATAGTCTAATATTCTGATTCTTGTTAACCTCACCTCTTGACCTAAGAAAAATCTTCCACATATTAACCATAATTCTCAATATATTAACTAAGTCAACAAGATTATCATGCATCCGGAGCAAAGGAAGAGTGAGCAAAGTACATATTATTGCAAAACACTAAATTAGCAATAGGATTACTAGCAATAAAGTTTTAGAAGAGAACGGTGTAGACAAATATTGTCAGCAACACATTAAGCTATTTGTTTCCCTTGAAAGGTGCTGTATTTGATCTTTCACTTCACACTGTACTTTAAAAATAAGCAAAAAGGGTTTAAGAGAATCACTTTGGCTTTGGCTTGACTTCAGAAAAATAATAACTTAAATTAAAAAACCTGTTCCACTCAATTCTCTGTAGAGAATTCACATGGCTATCTTAGGTGAAGTTGAAGAAATCCTGAGGTATAAAGTTAGTAATATGCCTTGCTCTCCAGAAGTCATGAATAACAATATAAGAACTAATGGGATGTATAATAAGTTATGCTTTCCTGCTTCCTAAAGGCTAAAAAATGTTGACTTAGAAACTAAGAACTATAATTTCAACCTACCTGGGAAAGACTCCACTTCAGCATTTCTCAGTTCAGTTCACTGCATAATATCTAAGTAGTTCATTTTACTAAGAATGCTATCTTCATCTTACTACTTTCATCCCCTTATCTAAGTGTACAGTTAAGACAGGCATTGAATTGATTATCTATATTTTCATAGTTTGATTCCTAGTAATTTCATGGGCAAACGTCATAGCTTTCTCTGCAACAATACAGCAATTATTTTCCACTGCTGTCTGCTCTGGATTGTTGGCAGCACAAGAAAACAACAGCCAACAACCTAATAGTTGGTCTTTGGGGTTCCATCAACATCCCAATCAACAACTAAAAAGCCACACACAACCAGGAACCATATAAATACCACACACAGAATAGCCCCAAGCACAAACTCTGCTAGAGAGAAGTTCCCTGAGGATGGGCTCCAGCATAAGTCTGAAAACATGAAAGACTAAATCTCTGGTCCTGGTGACTAACCCAAATTGGATCCTGCTCTGGATTGTTTTCCATTTTCCATTTCCCAATCTGGTTTATAGTCCTGGCATTTCCAGTTTGTTTCTCTTTCAACTACTAATCAAGTTCAACCCAGTTTAGCCTCTTGAGAGCAGCCAATATTGTAAAATATTGTGCAATACAGTACAGATATAATTTAGAAGAAGGTATGTGCCAGCCATTATGAAAATGCTAACTTAGTCCAGAAAGAGATGAAGATATCAGAAGGAAATTCAAGATTATCTTGCCTTGATGTGTGTGTGTGTGTGTGTGTGTGTGTGTTTGTGTATGTGTGTGTAGAAATAAATTCAAGTATTGTACCCTGAGACAATATAGTTCCAATAAGTCTGAGCTGACCTACTTTGAAGAGCTGACAAATATGGGCTATGTACTGCAATAAAGGCAAAATATTAGGTTTAAATTATATTGAATGCATTCAAATTTTCTTCTAAGAAAACATCTGTAAGATGTTATGATAAATTCATTATATGAGATGACCCCATCAGCAGTACTTGTACATTTTTCCTATGTCAAAATGCTTTCTTTTCTCCCTCTCATTCCCTTTTATCAGTGGCTCGCTTGATTCATTTTATTTGAGCAATTTCCTTCAATAAAGTCTTTCTTTCTTCATATGCATGTTCTGGCAGATTTTTTTTTATACACTTCTTTTGACAGAAATGATGTCACTTCATCCCAGAGAATGCACACTGGTCAAAGAAGAGAGTGAAAACTATGGATTCTGCCTGCGCATTGAGAGATTCAAAACAGGGCATCTTATCCGAAATGTAGAAAAGGATAGTCCAGCCGAGAAGGCAGGACTAAAAGATGGAGATAGAATTCTGAAGATTAATGGAGTGTTTATAGATAAGGAAGATCACGGAAAGGTGGGAGATATTGTATTTTGGGTTTTTTTCTAATGCAAAGCACATATTTTCATGCACCTCATCAACCAATTTGATCCTTGTATGCATTTATTCAAAATATTTTCTTCTTCCAAAGATGAATACTTCCAAAATCTTCTGCCAGCATCCAAACCATGCAAAAAAAAAACTTCTGCAAAGAAAATCTTGCCTTCTTTCAGAGAAAAGCAGAGAATAGTTGTTTTCATTCTCCATATGAGCAAAAGAATTCAGTTTCCCCTTTCCTTAACCTTTCCACCCAGTCAATAATGATAGGGGAACTTAAATGACAACAACTTCTAAGTACTTTGAAGAGACTTATGGCTGATTTAATGTCATGGCGTTTTCATCCTTGTACAATAGAAAAGATGAGAATGCAGTGAAGTCCTGAGAGCTACCATTTGACAGCATTTACACGAGCCTGTAATGGCTGATCTTAGCTAAGCCAGCAAAGTTCAACTTTCGTATTTTCTACAACATCAGATATGAAATCACTACTCAAACATCTGTCACATAAGTACAATTGTCAAGAGAGTAAATCCTATTGGTAGTATTATAAAACAGTGATTACTATTTTCAACAAATTCTCAGGGTCGTAATTTTCCCTCTCCATTTTAGCAATCAACTTGATGAAAATTCTGCTTTTTCATTATTTTTGTGTCTGTCATAAGCTTCAGGGTAAGGTAGGTGTGCAAATAATGCCAAGTTGTATGCATATCAACAAGAGGTGGGATTTTGATTGCATAGTCACAACAGCTATTCTGACTTTTTAATCCTCTCTGTAAGAAACAGCTGTATGGCACAGCTCTGTGACCTAGCTATCCTCTCTTGGATGTATTTTTCTAATTCATGTTCTATGCCATTTAACTATTTCTTTTAGTTACCTCTTAGTCTTTCATTGCATCAATTATAGGTGGCTGATTTAATTAGAAAAAGTGCAATTCCTATATTATTCCTTGTTTTGGATGACCATTCTTATGAAACTGCATTAAAAGAAGGAATCAGTCTTGAAGAGTTGGCTAAAAAGTCACCAAACCAAGAACAGACAGAAGAACCTCAACTTGTGCAATCTGAAGAATTGGATTCAGCTCCACAACCCCGTCTCTGTTATCTGACTAAGGAAAAAAATAGCTATGGTTTCTCTTTGAAGTCTTCTGCAGGTAAGGATAATAAATAAAAATAGCATGTAAACCTCTTGTGTAGGAACACTTTTAGATACCGTCTATAACCATGACATAATTTTGAATGTGTATTTAAAGCCCAGATTTCTAAACCATCTATTAAAGGACATTAATAGGATGGTCAATTGTTATACTAATTAAAATAAGTAGAAATAATGAGTCAAAGCATCTATAAATGCCAAATTTCTGGATATATTAGACTGTAGGAAGTTAGCACCCACCCCTTTCCTAGAAGAATGAAATATTTTGGGAAATATTAAAAAGGCAGAATATTATGTTTCCCTGGATGAGAAATGGAGAAACATGTTTTAAAGACAAAGCAACTCCCACCTTCCTGCCTCTCCCCCTTTGTTAATGGGCCAGAGGCAGAAACTCAATCTTTCAATCTTTGAAACTCATCTGCAACACAATAGTAACAGAAACTAACACAATGGGACCCATCTAGGACAGAAACTCACCGCATGGCACCTGGGAAGATTACATCAGCCAGCAAGGCTAGCTAAGACCCCCACCCCCTGGGAGTCTGACAACCAATCAGGATACTCTTTCAGGGTCCCAGGAAGTTCAAAGCCAGGGAGAGCATAAAAACCCGGGGACTCGCTGTATCTGGCCCTTTTTCTGTTCAGGAACTCAAACCATGTGAACCTGCCCACTATTAAACCATCTTTCCAAGCAATCTCCATGTTTCCAGTGTCTTTTTCCCCACTTGGAGCTGAACCCAGAAGGATATTTCTTCCTACAAGACCATATTTGTATGTATTACTCAAATATAGAAGAAAAATATTTGAATACTTTTTGATTAAAGGTTGGTCACCACCTTTAAAGCGCTCCATGGCATAGGACCCGGGTACCTTCGAGACTGACTCCTGCCACCAATAGCCTCCCACCGGCCAGTTCGCTCCCACAGAGAGGGTCTCCTCAGGATGCCATCGGCCAAGTTGTGTCGGCTGGCGACACCCAGGGAAAGGGCCTTCTCTGTGGGAGCCCCAGCCCTGTGGAACGAACTGCCCCCGGAAATGCATAAGATCTCCGACCTCCGAGTATTTCGCTGTGCCCTTAAGACCCTGCTATTCTGCCAGGCCGGGCTATCAACGTAATAATTTTAAATTGGGTGTTTTAAATTTTTGGGGTTTTAAATTCAGCCAAAACTATTTAATAATTTTAAACAATTTTAACTGATGTTGTCTTGTGCTTTTAATAGGCTGTACACCGCCCTGAGTCCCTCGGGAGAAGGGCGGTATAGAAATAAAATTATTATTATTATTATTATTATTATTATTATTATTATTATTATTATT
>WNWU01000016.1:21340075-21372236 GCA_012654045.1 Ptyas mucosa | reverse complement strand
TTATTATTATTATTATTATTATTATTATTATTATTATTATTATTATTCAATGTCTGGGTGCTCATCCACTGAAAAGAACTGTGATTTTTAGAGATACATGGCAGATAACGCTGGCATGCCCATCTCAGTCATTCTGGTTATAAATCCTGGGAACTGCACTCACAATTATATGGAAGTGACAGGTTGCAGGATTCTGTTTATATCCTACTTGGCAACCTATGCCCTATTGAGTCATCTTTTCAGAGATACTTCCTTACCTAAGCAAAGAAACAATTACTTCAGGTGAACAAAATGTAGTGGGAATGGGACAGGGGTGGGTTTTACTTACCTTTACTATCGGTTCGCAACAGGGCCCCGTGCACGCTCTTCTGCAGATGCGCAGAAGCATTTTGGTGGCATCGGGGTCAGTGGGCAGGGCCTCCCGCCGGTTTTACTACCAGTTCTATAGAACCCACCACTGGAATGGGAGCAACTTTCAACTCCTTCTCTTTCTTCCTCCTTCACTCCTTCTTTCTTCTCTCCCCATTCTTTCCTTCCTTCCTCCCTTCCCTTTCTAGCAGGCAAGTAAGTGGCAACTGCTGGATGGGGAAGGAACAAGGGATTGCAAGACTCGCTGAGAAATTGTCACAGAATGTTGAAAATGAAGATCAGGTGACTTGCAGCAGCAGCTAGCTATCACAACTTACCCAAATTTTATTGCCTCAGGACAATTTAATTTAATTTAATTTAATTTCAGATTTATATACCACCCTTCTCCCTGAGGACTCAGGGCGGTGTACAGCCAAAATTAAAAAACATAGAATACAAACATTAAAAACAATTAAGAATATATATAAATTTGGCCCCATACATTAAAAAGTGACTAACCAATTAAAATATTTAAAATTATTTTTTAAGCCAGCCCGGCTTGCTGAAAAAGATAGGTTTTGAGGGCACAGCGGAAGGCACCGAGGTCATGGATTCTCCTTATCTCTGGGGGCAACTGATTCCAGAGGGTAGGTGCCCCCACAGAGAAGGCTCTCCCCCTGGGGGTCACCAGCCTACATTGTTTGGCTGATGGCACCCTGAGGAGGCCCTCTCTGTGGGAGCACACAGGTCGATGGGAAGTCATCGGTAGCAGCAGGCAGTCTTGGAGATAGCTAGGCCCTATGCCATGAAGTGCTTTAAAGGTGATAACCAACACCTTGAAGCGCACCCGGAAGACCACCGGAAGCCAGTGCAGCTCGCGCAGGAGCAGTGTTATGTGGGAGCACCATGCTGCTCCCATCACTACCTGCATGGCTGCGTTCTGGACCAGTTGGAGCCTCCGGGTGCTCTTCAAGGGGAGCCCCATGTAGAGAGTGTTGCAGTAGTTGAGGCGAGAAATGACGAGGGCGTGAGTGACTGTGCACAGGGAATCCCGATCAAGAAAGGGCTGCAATTGGCGAATCAGGTGAACCTGACAAAAGGTCCCCCTGGTTAGAGCTGTCAGATGTTCCTCCAAGGACAGCTGCCTATCCAGGAGGACTCCCAAATTGCGAGCCCTTTCCATAGGGGCCAGAGACTCGCCCCCAATAGTCAGTGATGGAGTCAACTGACTATATCGGGATGCCGGGAGCCACAGCCACTCAGTCTTGGAAGGGTTGAGCTTGAGCCTGTTCTTCCCCATCCAGATCCGCACAGCCTCCAGGCACTGGGACATCACTTCAAGGGCATCGTTGAGGTGGCCTGGGGTGGAGATGTACAGCTGGGTGTCATCAGCGTACTGGTGGTATCTCACCCCAAAGCCACGGATGATCTCACCCAGCGGCTTCACATAAATGTTGAACAAAAGGGGCGAGAGGACCGATCCCTGTGGCACTCCACAAATAAGAGGCCTCGAGGTCGACCTCTGCCCCCCTGCCAACACAAACTGTGACCGGTCAGAAGGAAAGGAGGAGAACCACCGTAGCACGGTGCCCTCCATCCCCAACTCTTCCAACCGGTGCAGCACGATACCATGGTCGATGGTATCAAAAGCTGCTGAGAGATCTAACAAGACCAGAACAGAGGAACAACCCCTGTCCCGAGCCCTCCAGAGATCATCAACCAACGCAACCAATGCCATTTCCGTGCTGTGCCCAGACCTGAAACCCGACTGGAATGGATCTAGATAAGATGTTTCCTCCAGGAATTGTGGAAATTGTCATGCGACCACACTCTCAACAACCTTCGCCATAAAGTGAAGGTTGGAGACAGGATGATAGTTGGCCAATACTGCCGGGTCCAGGGAGGGCTTCTTGAGGGGAGGCCTCACCACCGCCTCTTTCAAGGCAGCAGGGAAGTAACCCTCACTCAATGAAGCATTGATAACACCCTGGAGCCAGCCTCGTGTAACCTCCTGGGAAGCCAGTACTAACCAGGAGGGACATGGGTCCAGTAAACATGTGGCCGCACTAACTCCCCCCAAAATCCTGTCCACATCATCGGGAGTCACAGAGTCAAACTCTTCCCAGGTAACATTCTCAAGACTATTCCTCATCACCCTGCCCTGATCTACCCAGTCAGAGTCCAAATCCCCCCGGATCTGAGCAATTTTGTCATACAGGTATTGTCCAAAATCCTCAGCCCTGCCTTCCATTATAATTCGAACAATGAGTTCGACACATTTTTAATTAATCTTTTATTAGGCTATTGCTTAACGCATTGTAAGCCGCCCTGAGTCTGCGGAGAAGGGCAGCATATAAATCAATTTTTTTAAAAAAAATTAGTCCATTTCAGGTATCTTGGTTGAAAAATTGTTGCCCTATGACGCATCATTTCAACCAGTTAAAGATCATGACAAAAAAAGTTTAATAGTTTTTAGATAAGAATTTCCCCCATTTTAAGTGTTAGAATTTCTCACATTGATTCTTTTGTTGCTATGGCATCAAGGTTTAAATCATAGGGAACAGGAAAATGCCTTTTTTGTCAAAACAGTTGGGAGTCAGTCATCACACGAGCAATACAAAGTCTAGAAATTTTGATTGGGTTTTGTCAGCTATATAAATAGGCTGCTTTAGATCATCCACAGCCTATGTTGCCATGACCTTCTGATATAGGAATCCAGACTTTTGTTATATTGTTAAACCTCTATAAGGAAGTCATTCTATGACAACGTGAACAAAAGAAATGAGCAGAAAGCTGCGTTATTACATGATTCTTTACATCCACGTTTGAAAATATATCGTAAACAAGATATTTCTTCGGGTAGTTTTATTTTGCATGCCAGAAGCAGGGCCACCAGAGGATTATTAAGTGCTGGAACAAGACTAATATGGCCCTCTTGCCCCCCGCCCACCCATTCATGTGCACACAGCCCCCCTGCATGCCCCCTGTGCATGTGGGGTTCCCTACATGCGCCCTTCCCTACATGCACCCTGCGCATGCACAGCACAGACCCACGCATGAGAGTCAAAATTCAATAAATTACACTGAGTTTCAGATTAATAAAAGTTATATCAAACAAGGCTGCAAGGCAGTTTTGCTATACAATGTATAGAGTATGAAGTATATAACTAATATTGTTTTTCTTATTAAAAATTTGGTTTTGTAAAAAAAAAAAAATTCCCCTTATGAGCCCCTTTGAGCTCCATGAGCCCCAGAACAATGTACTGGCTGAACCCCCCTCTCTTCAGGCCTGACCAGAAGTAGCTAATGTATTTTGGGAGGGAGGGAGAGAGGGAGAGAGAGAAAGGGAGAGAGATTTGATACTTAAAAGTAGGTGTAAAATTATAAATCAAGTTCTAATAAACACTGGAAAAAGTCGTAGTAGTTAGTAAGTAACTGACTACTCCTAATCAGTCACTTATACCATTATAATTGCAGCCCCACTCCCACCCCAAAGCATCTGACAAAGCATAAACTATTACTGGGTTACAGCATAATAAGTTTTTTTTCAATTTCTGAGGCACTGAATGGGGATAAATGTTATTGCCACATTTCTGCTGCCATATTAGTGTTGTTTGAACTAGACTAGATGCACTGCTACCCATGCTGTGTTTACCATGAGCAAAATGAACATATTAACAAGTAAATAATTATTTCTGTTTTTCCCATTTGCTTCTCATTTCCAGGACAGAAAAGTTTATTCATTGTAGATTTGACTCCACTGGGTGCAGCTATAAAAGCTGGAGTGCAGCCAAATGATCGCCTTATAGAAATCAACGGGGAGAATGTGGAAAACAATACACATGAAGAAGTAGTTGAGAAGGTACTTTAAACCTTAACATTATTTGTCAGCCAATTCTTGTAAATAATTCAGATCAAATTAGAATGGTAATTTGATAGAATATAGATAATTATTGCTCCAGTTGCATCTTGCCACAGCATGCGCAAGTAAATCACCTTAGACAAAGACTGGCATGCATGGATGGAAAATAAAGTTGCACGCAGTAAGTAGGAAAAAATGTGTTTGAATTAACTCTTTCATATTAAGCAAGGTGAATTACATGGTCCCTAAAGTTAAATACAACCTCTTCCTAATAGTGTCTCATCCTTTCAAATTTGATCAAGTCATATCTATCTATGTGCTTTGTATTTTGCATTATAAAAATTTATTTCCAAGTTGAATAATAACTCTGAGTACTAATAGTATTACCTGATATATTAAGTGGTTAGTTCCAAAATAGCTAAAATGCTGTGCACACCTGAAATATATAAGAATAAGAAAATACTGTAAATATCAATTTCAGAAATGTGGGATTTATAATGATAGTATAGAACAATTCTAGCTTCATCAATGAAAATACCATCAAAAACAGAATACTGTTATGCACTGGTTGTATGTAGTTGAGATTGTTTCAGCCTGCACACAGGGTGAAAATATAAATTCCATGTCTGTGTCCTCAGGTAAAAAAGTCTGGGAATCGGGTTGTGTTTCTACTGTCAGATAAAGAAACTGACCAGTATTACTACAGATGGAATATGCAGTTCATAAGGGAAAAGGCCAATCTGAAATTATTACCTCACAAGCCCCGAAATCTTGAGCTCAAAAAAGAGAATAATGGTTATGGATTTTACCTGAGAATGGAGCAAAATGGCAAAGGTAAGAATTAGGCCACAGGGTAGTATAACTATGCAATATGGACGTTACTTCTTTAACAGATGTGTAGTAGATTCTCAAGCCCAAGCCATGTAATAATTAATAGGAGAAATAGCATTTAAAGAACTCCACAATTTCCTTCCATGTTTAGCCAGTTATCTCCTTTGTAGTCTTGCATAACAGTTGTTGAAGGGAAAATCTCCCATTCCAGTTTTATGGACTTGGTCTGGCCTCTGATTTCTGACGCATAATTTTCTATTAGACTGTCCACAACAGAGGGCATATATCAAAATGAAAGGGCCATGGTCAAGCTTAGTATCTGCCATAATACTAGAGTATGAAAACTAAAGTACAAAATTAAACATTGGCTATGGGCCAGTGATGGGTTGCCCCCGGTTCGCACCGGTTCTATAGAACCAGTAGTAAAACCGGTCAGAGGCTCTGCCCACCAACCCCGATGTCATCAGAACGCTTCTGTGCATGCACAGAAGAGCATGCGTGCATGCGAGTGAAGCAAGCACGGTTGGGCGGCCCCTTTGTGAACCAGTAGTAAAGGTAAGTAGAACCCATTCCTGCTATGGGCCTATGCTTTGCTATGATATTAGCAGTGGTGGGATTCAGCCAGTTTGCATCACTTTGGGAGAACCAGTTGTTAACTTTCTGAGCAGTTTGGCAAACAGAGCCTGTAGTACAGTGGTTTAAAGCACCTGTTATTAACATCTATTAACATCTGCTGCTTGCAATTACTGCAAGTTCAAATCCCACCAGGCTCAAGGTTGACTCAGACTTCCATCCTTTCTAAGGTGGGTAAAATGAGGACCCAGATTGTGGGGGCAATAAGCTGACTTTGTATAAATATACAAAAGTATGAAGGCTATTGCTTAACGCACTGTAAGCCGCCCTGAGTCTCCGGAGAAGGGCGGCATATAAATCAAAAAAAAAAAAAACCTGGTTGTTGGAAGAAATCATTAGGGCAGAGAACCGGTTGTTAAATTACTTGAATCCCACCACTGGATATTAGGTTTTTCTGATATATTTTTTTTATTTGGGGAGGCAGGTCACTTGATTAAGGACATCGATTCAGACAGCCCTGCAGCTAAAGCAGGTCTCAGGGACAATGACATCTTGATCGCCGTAAATGGAGAGCCAATTGAAGCACTGGATCATGAAGCTGTGGTAGAGAAAATCAAACAATCTGGTGAAAACACAACCTTACTAGTGGTGGATGAAGAGACTGATACCATGTATAAAATGGTAAGGTACACAGCTTCAGTGCAAGAATGAGTTAATTTGGAAATTATGTAATGAGCTGTGACATGGAAGGGGGAAAGAGCTGTAGCTGTTGTAAGGTTGTCCTGATGCAAATGTGTATGCATAGCTAACATTCTAAGAATATCAGCTTTAAATCTTTATATATACACCTGTTCTTCTAGCCTTTCTGGTTACAACTTTGTGTTTGTAGCACTTGAGCATTAAAAACCAAAACATAGTTCTGGTAGCTTTACAGAACCAAGTTTGTCTGCATTATTTTCTCTTGCCATGACAAATGAACTCATGGCACTTAATCACCCTTTTCCAGAAGTTGAATTCTGCTTCTTGTAATAAAAAGAATACCCACCCTGGAATATTTCCAGCTCAATACCCAGGTTTTTTTATGACAGCAATCAATCATAGCTACCAGACTACTTCTGCAAAGTCAGAACTAGTTAAAGTCGAAAGCCAGGATTCTGAAATATGGTTACTAATGAAAAGATGCACAATGCAGCTAGATAACTTCAAAAAATTGAAAGTTCACTGCAGCAATTTTTGACATTGTAATCCTGCTTCCATTTTAGGGATGAGGAAAGGACAACACAGCAGCCTTCAGTCTGTCCAGTTGTTAAAATAATATTTGCTTTCCAGGGTGCCCAATATGTTGTCATGGCAAAATTATAGGCTAAATAATCTCTTGGAAAAATCAAGCATTATGTTTGACTCTTTTTATTTAAAAAAAATCTAGAAGAGCATGCATTAGATCCATTACATATATAGTAAATTCCAAGTTGTTGCAAACAGCACATTAATAGTGTTGTTTAGGAGACAATTTCAATATTTAAATGGCATGGTAGCTATCTGCCTTGTAATCTGGATACTCATAGCAATGTTTGCACATTATTCTTTGGATTCTGAAACGAATGGGAATGGAACAAATCAGTTCTTTTATATTATTTGGCCCCTAAGAGAAGTTATGTTGAAGTGACCTTGATTTCTCCTCTATTTAATTTTCTTGGGAACAATATGGACATGATTTGCTATTGTCTTCTTTCAGGTATGTTGTTTTAACTTTCCATTGATTTCCAGGTTGATCTTTTATCCATATAATAATCAGGTCTGAACATACTTAACTACTCAGCCCTGGTTGATTAGGTGTTATTTCTTGCTGTAATGGAGGAAATGCAAAAAAAGGACTAAGACGAGCTGAAGACATACAGGACATGATATTTATAAGGATTATAGTATTAAATCGCTATCTACCAGTTAACTTTTTCCTACTTAATCTAATTTCCAGTCTCCATGAGTTTGAAGAGAAAGAGTTTGGCACAAATGCCATGCCACTTTGCTGTATGAGATTATATTGTTATCTTGATTTAAAACTTTTCTATACAATTCATATTTAAAATACAGTTGTCCTTCTAAACCTTATTTCCACTCTGAATGTCATAATTACTTTTATGAAGACTTCTGAACAAATCATGTCATATTAGATCCATACAACATGTACAGCTTTAATACAATATAGAAGCCTATATTTAATAAACGGTTTGATGGAAAACAAAAAAATCAAATAAGATAGCAACAATAAGAATTTCATAAACTGCTCTCAATTGTGTAATCCTATTTTGGCCATAAGGTCATCTTTCAATTTGCTATCTATCTTAGATTGAAACAAATGACAGTTGATAGAGATTTATTTATGGTACTCTCCTCCTCTTGAAACTATTGATCCCTTTCAAGACAATTGTCTTAATTTTTTATATTACAGGTAGACCTCAATTTATGATAATTGAGCCCAAAATTTCTGTTGTTAAATGAGACATTTTTAAGTGAATGCCCCATTTTATGACCTTTCTTGCCACAGTTGTTAAGTGAATCACTGCAGTTGTTACATTAGCAATACGGTTGTTAATGAATCTGGCTTTCCCATTGATTTTGCTTGTCAAAAGTTGCAAAAGGTGATCACATGACCTTAAGATACAGGAACAGTCATAAATATGAACCAGTAGCCAAACATCTGAATTTTGATCATATGAGCATGGGGATGCTACAAAGATCATAAGTTTAAAAAATGGCCATAAGTCACTTTTTTCAGTGCTATTGTACCTTTGAACAGTTACTAAATGAACTGCTGGAAGTTGAAGACTATTGAAGACTATGCATTATGGTTGGTTGTATAGTCAGCCAGATATTTAGACTGAATTTAGCATTTTTGTTTATCTATTGAGTCCTTCCCAAGGACTTGGAGTAGGCAGATATTATTGTTTGGTAGTGTTAAAGGTGCATCACAAGGTATAAGTTGTTCAAAGTAAAGATGCCTACATTCAAAGTGGAACATAAGTACATAAGCAATGATAGGACCTTAAAGTGACATTACCATATCAATCAAGAGTTTCAGAACTATTTTTGCATTATTTTCTCTAATTTTTGGTCTTTTGGCAGGATATAGGAACAAAAGAGTAATTGAAGGTGCAATCTACTGATAGGCAGGATAAATTATATACTGTGGTTTGAGATTGTCTTTATTTTGCGGATCTGACCTGCAAAAGGCTAGGCTACTCCTCAAGTTTCTAGTATCTCTTTCGTGATATCTGAATTTGTTTTAGTCCTATTTTAGTTTAATTCCTTTTTAGATGTATATTCCACCTTTCCTTTAGGAGCTAATGGCAGCATACGTAGTACTCCATTTATTTTTCACAACAACCCTGTGAAACTTGAATTCTGTTAGAGCAGCTGCCTCATTACAATCCCGAGCCTCTTAGCACATTACCTCCCAAACTGCATTCCCTCCAAGAAAGGGGTCAGAAGTTACACAGTGGTGGTAGAATGGGGCAAAATAACAATGAGTAATGTTTAGGCCAGAAGTGGGCAAGACAGATAATTTATTTTTAAGCTTTATAATTTAAAGTTTCAAAAAATGCTTTCTTTTGATATATAATTTTATATAATTTTATATATTATGTAATTTTCCTTCCTATTTAGCTTCTCTCCAACAATGGGGAAGTGCTTCAACTTGTCTATGCTATTATCCACCTCCCTCAGACCCACACAAAGTCCCTCAGTTGATTGAAATATGCCAGCAGGAGTCACAAAGGAGTCATTGCTAAACTCCAAGGGTCTGTCACCAAACTACCTTTTCTTACAACTTAGCTGCCTCCAGCAACTGAAGCCTCCTTCCTTCTGGATTGTGAAAAACTGTAAAGAGCTGGGGGAGAGGAGACATCTATGGCATCTGCGCCCCCAGTGCTGTTCCACAACATGAAGAATTGTGTATCATCATGCTCCAGCTCATATTCATTATGTTTCAATTCATGTTTCTTTGTTCTTGATTAAGGCTAAAATATCTCCTTGTCTCTACTACCATACAAGACTGGAGCCACATCTGAGTATTACAAAGAAAGCCATGCATGCTGAGGAAGAAAATCAGAAGCCCAGACTCTGTAAACTCATAAAAAGTACCACTGGATTCGGCTTTCGATTGAATGCCATTAACAATATACCTGGAGTGTTCATCAAAAAGGTATTACTCTAGAATCTTAGAATCTTTTCATTGGCAAACAAAACAAGTCGCCATTGATCAGGCAAAAAAGCACAACCTTCTATCCTGTAGTGTGAATGTACTCAGCAGAATATATATATATAAGTATATCTTTGTTCTGTGTCTTACCAAGATACAATAGCTGCTGAATAAAAGGAATTTGAAACTGACACAGTAAAATATGTTCCAGAACCAAACAGACTAATTTATTGATGCTCATTTTTGGATTTAATACGTAGAACAACATAATACACCTTTATTCTCATATTTTGATTCCATCTAAATGTTTTTCATCCCTTCTCTGCTAACTTTTTGTAGCAAAAGCAATCTTAAAATGGGATTTAATTAAAATTGATTGAATTAGCATTTTATGCACTTTAAAGAAATTGTCATCTTGTTAATAAACATAATTTTTAAAATAGTATCAGATAATTAGATTCAGACTAAGATTTTTTTTTTTAAAAAGTGTTAGTCTTCAGGAAATGGTAAGTATATTTACACGGTTTTTTTCCTAAAGTCTAAGTATTAAAATTTTCCAGCAATTTTATTTCCCACATTGATAAGAGTGTAGAAATAGATAGTCAGTATAAAAAATTCACTGTCTCAATTATTTGCAGAAAAAGAAAAACAGTAATAGGAATTGATATAAATTCTGAAGTTATGTTCAGTGTAGCTTAAGAGGCGACTTTGTTTTTTCAATTTTCACCCAAGTAATCTTCAAAATCTCGGCATATATGATGATGAATGATGGGGAAAATAATATAGAACCATTATTTACAGAGACAATGAATATTTGTCTATTCATGGAAACTGCGGTTTTGTTTTTGAGGCACTGTTACTTTAAAAGCAGTCATTTAAAAAAATTGATTTGCATGTACCTATAATGATAATAAACATATCTTGTCATTAGTATTTCACTAAAGAGCAGAAAATATAAAATATAGCTGCAGTCAGGTTAGGTGTGTCCCTATTTTATCTGGACCAAGAAGTATAGTTTGTATGTAGTTCATTTTTTCAGAAATTGCAATACCCTCTCCATAATGGTGCTTTTTCATGTTGAGGAGAGAACATTATTGGACAAAATAGTTAAAGTTTCTGCAGGCATTTGAGATCTTAATTCAAATGTGAGAGTTAAGCGCTCACTTGTAACACTCCCCCGCAAAGGAGACATTAACCGGTTCTTCTGTCTCTCTTCTCAGATGACCAGCCTGCCCGGTCCAAATATAGCAATACACCTTGTGGGATTTGTGAGGCTTTAATTAAGATAATAGTCCTCTCCAGTCAGAGGTGATAAATCCAGAAACTGTGACTGGATCAAGAATGCAGCCACTTCTGAGTTTCACCCTCAACTAGGATTGTCACCTTTCGGCAGCAGAAATGTAGTCACATCCCAGAATGCCCAATGGCTCAAAATCTGTCAAATGGAAGTCAAAGCATTGCAATTGACAACATACCATTTTTGCACAAAATAAATGGGCTCCTATTTTAACACCATACTTGCCATCTTGCAGGCACTCTCTCCATGCACATCCCCCTCCCCAAAGAGACATGTCTTTATCCAAACAGCAGCACCAGGCTACAACCAGCCCTCAGACCTTTGAATAAAAAAAGTAAATTTGTATTTGTATGTATGCTGCTTACCATGGACTGCCTGCTGCTCTCAATCAAGCAGAACAGCAGCTTCTATTACAGTAATTTCAGTCAATCTAATTGCAGGTAAAGAAGGATGGGCCTGCTCACATAGCTGGGCTGCAAGATGATGACATTGTGATAGAAGTGAATGGTACCAATGTAGAGAATGAAGAGTATGAAGATGTAGTAGCAAGAATCCAAGACAGTGGTAACAGCCTGACACTATTGGTGTGTGAAGAAAAGGCTTATCAGCACTTCTGCTCCCAGAATAAGGCTGTTACAGCCTCAATGGCTGACCCATTAAATGGCGACCATGGTGAGCCTCCTGCTTATGCAGAGATACAAGCAAGAGAGCCAAAAAATGTACTGGCAGAACCACGAGAAAGGGTGAGTTTCCTCGAATTAACTTCAGAAAAATCTCACAAGAATCTGTTACATCTGGTTATCAAACCAATATGATACACTGCAAATGATTGAATGATCTACCCTAAAGAATTGGCTTAGAAAGATAAGCTGAGCTTTTGCTCAAGCTGTGCTTAAATCACAGAACGATTAAACATTTGTAATTAACCAGTTAGATGATTTGGTTTTTAAAAGATTTTTATTGTAAAATTTTAAGCATTCATAATCAGACCATCAATTCATCTCACAGCTCAATCTATAAATCTATAAAGTTTATGATATACTGTAATTTATTCCCCTTAACGGTGCTATAAATCTATTTGCAGTCTTTCTAAGTTATTGCTTTCTTTCATTAGGCCAGCTCATCCTCCTCTGAAGATGACACTGCATTGTGAAGATAGCAGAGCCCAAGTCTTTTTCCATATTGTACCTGAAAGGGGCTGCTATTCTGAAGTAAATGTGCCAATACTGCCAAAATAAATATTGACTGTAATCCTATAATACTTACTTGAAACCAAGTCATACTGAGAATTACTTCCAAATGAATGTACTGAAAATAATATAGCTAAGCTGTTCTCAGAGCACAGTCCACTATATCACACTGGATGCAAAAACATCACAGGATTAATTTCAGCCAAAGATGGTATTAGAGTACAGTACTAAGACAGTACATGATACCGAGTTCTTGCCCTTCATTCCTAAGTGTGTGGGTGTTTAAAATGGGGGCAGAGATGTGATTTAGATATACAAATAGATGGTATGAACCAAGGTTTTTTTCCCCGTGTTAATTTGAACATGAGTGAAATCTCTGCAACCAGAGTTTTTTATCAGAAACTATGGTCATACTAAGTGAAATCACAATGAGAATTCAATTGTATGAAAGGAGACATACGGTATTAATTAAAACTAAAATATATTGCATTTATTCTGTAATATTTTTGTCAACTACATCCAATTTTAATTAAGTGCAGAATTAACTTAGGTCTTTTGGCTGAGCATTAGGTTCTGCAAAGAAACCAAAGAATACTACAGTAGCTACTTATTAGGATGTCTAGTTTCTGATGGATACCAAGTTTAAAAATAAATTGTTTCATTTTATCTCATTTAAAATGTTGCAAATGAAAATAGGAGGAAAAAGGGAGTGCTGTATTAGGTATGTTCTCCACTTTTGAGTTATACAAATAATAAAGATGGTAAATAAATAAATAAGTCAGTTTGTCTTTCGCATACAGCTTGACTTACCAGCTAACATGTCAGAACACATTATTCCAATTGCACTCACTTGTTCCACTCAGGAGCAGACTGCTCTAACTTACGTACTGCAAGGGATGCCAATGCTTCAGTATCACAAGACTGGGGCACTGAATTTTAGTAGCAAATGATCAAATTTCAGCAGTACAATTTTCCTCCTCATCCCCAGCACCCTCCACCTCAAATTCAAGGTAAAAATTAAAATTAGAAATTATTTCCTTCCAGTGAGGTTACAGCATTTCCTGCTGTAGGAACCGAACAGTCCTATAAAAGAAGCCAAAAACCAACCAATGCTGTATAGGCTTTTGTTGTGAATTTGCAAGCAAACACTTGAGTGTAACATTCACACAGTTGTCTTTTTTGTGAAAGAATAATGAAGACAAGAAGCTCTTTCAAAGTAAATGTTTTTTCAAAAAATCAAGATTTTTCCTATGGTTAAGGTAACAAAAGTATGTACACAGTCTTGGTTGGTGTTTCATTGTTATTCTTTCAGCATACCTCATTCCTTTTTCTTATCTACTTAACGGATAGAAAATGCTGCTGAGTTCCCAAATCCACAAAGCTTTTTTGAACTATGTAATGCCAATATAGATCGGTGTTTCTTAAAACTTTTTCCTCATGATCCTTTCCCATTTTGAAAAAATTATGGAAGAACCCTCAAACCATTTTTCTTTATATGTTTTTATATTTATTGTATATTGGTGTCTTCCAATCAGTTGACTCCTGACAACTGCCAGGACAAGTCCCTTAAATTTACTTGGTGAGATATTGGAAGCAGTTTGCCACTGCTTGCTTTCTAAGTTGTGACAGACTTACTGGTCCAAGGTCACCGCACTGGCTTTCATGCCTAAGGCAGGACTAGAACTCAATAATCTCTCAATTTCTTGCCTGGTGCCTTAACCACTACAACTAAACTGGATGTCAATATTTATCATATTAAATTTGACAATTTGCTGCTACTGTGGCTTCTAACAATTGTTCAGTGAAATTTTAATATTGTATTACTTTTCAATAAAGGCTGTGAAGTAATTTTGATTTTGTGGACCCAAGAAGAACTGAGGAGAAACTCTGAATCCTTAGGATCACAATTTAAGAAATACTGATCTAGATTTTAAAACCAGTACCAAGTCCTGGCAATATTTCCTTACCAACAAACCAAAAGATACTACTGATAATCTGAAGTAAGGCTGATGGATTCTCTTCGGTGCTCCATATATTAAATTATTATCAAGATATTTACCTATCCTACATTCTTCATTTTACATATTGAACTTCCATGTTTGTACAGGGTTTTTCAGCAATATTGAAGTTACTTGGGATTTACTGAGTCATACAGTTCTTGGTTTCTAAGTAGCGTGACAAGAGCCTATCAAAAAGTGTGTTAAGTTTTTCATTGTATTACATTAAGACTTATAACTGAGAAATAACATTCGGAGGAGTCCTGAGAGCCACATTAACAGTTTTGGAGATGACCACTTTTAATGCTGGACCTGGCATTGTGAATGCTGATTTAATGGAATGAAAGGGGGAAGTGATTAGCAGTGCTAGACAACGCTTGTATTTTTGAGTTCTAGGGAGATAGTGATTTTTTTCCCCATTTCAGTCAGAAATTAATAATTCTTCAAATTTTGTTCCACTTCAAAGAAGAAACTTTACAAATCTATAAACTGTAAGAAAATTATTGGGAATTATTACAAATATTGTTTTATTTAGTCTTCAGAATCATTATCTTCAAGGTAAAGACAATGAAGCAAACATTTTGCCAACTCCATTGAATAAAAATAGCAGAATGGTGTCATCATATCCAGCCTTTTGAAAGGTCTCCAATATTCCCTTTTATTTTTTATTTTTCTCTTTTTTATGGAGCTGGAGGCTGTCCTTGTGAGACAGCTTGTCACTCCTTGTCTATAGTGAAGCATCTGATTTGAACCAAAGAAATGAGCGTCCATCATTGAAGAGCCATCTTAAAATGGTGATATGCCAAATTCATAATTGCGAATAACTTCAGGCTGTAGAATTAAAATAAATTCAGAGTGTCATATGTTTCTCAGGAGCCTGCTTATGTGCCAGATAGAGAAACAGGATGCTTGAGAGAGCGCTGACAAGAAATATAACATCAAACCATCGGTGGTAGAAGTTAAACTGTAATTCTCCTAAAACTTCGGTAATGATAGTACGATACTCTAGAGGCATACTCATTCGAATCAGAAGCACAGAAGACACAAAATACATTCCCTGCAGAGAAGATAAAAGAAACATTAGACTTCATTTTCCCCACTGCTGACATAGCTGAGAGAGCAAAGTTGATACTCAAATGGGTTAAAATACTCACCATAATCTGTGCCAGCAACAGAACAATAACATTGGAAGACTTGCTGCTTGAGATAGCATAGAAAAACTAAGAAAAATAAACACAAAAAGTCAGCTCATACGCTGATAACAATATGGTACAATGATAACAATATGGCAAACATGATTTAATAAATGTTTTAGAGCTAAATTAAAAAGAAGTCACGTTCATAGTAATGATAGATCTTCATGCTTCATGTGCACCATCATTAGAACTGCTAGTTAGAAACAATATAAGGTGTAGTAAAACCCTTATTTTTCCATTATACATATTTCAGCATACTTCACATTCCACTCCACATTCACCCAGAATCACCTATACCAGTGATGGCTAACCTTTTTGCCGTCGCGTGCCAAAAGCAGGGGGAACGTGGGGGAGTTGCACACACACGTGCCCATACCCATAATTCAATGTTCCCGTTCCCCCCACCGCATGCACACATGACCCCCCCAACTCCCCCCGCTTTTGGCACACAATGGCACAGTGGGCCCATTAGGCCTGTTTTTTGCCCTCCCCAGGCTCCAGAGGCTTTCTTGGAGCCTGGGGGGGGCAAAAACGGCCTTCCCCAACCCCCCCAAAAGGCCCTCCAGAGGCCGGAAACGGTCCGTTTGCTGACTTCTGGTGGGACTGGAAGGCCTGAATACCAGCTGGTCGGCACACGCATGTGCACTGGAGCTGAGCTAGGGCAATGCTTGCGTGCCCACTATTATGGCTCCACGTGCCACCCGTGGCACACGTGCCATAGGTTCGCCATCACGGACCTATACAATAATAATAATAATTTGTCCTATGTGCAAGCAGTCCTGATAATCTTCAGACATGCATTTAAGTGAACACTTAGGTTAACACCCAAGGAACTGCAGAATTTAGATGAAAAATACTGTCATGATTACAGAAACGGCAATCTATATTTTTGCAAATCCAACACAAATGGCATAGCCCAGGGATAAATGGGACTGTTTAAGTAATAATTATAACATTTCATGTAATTCAACTATAAATAGTGGCACTTGAGCAGTGTGCAACTAAACAAATTGCTGATGTGGCAAGATTGGCCAATGATAACAAACTCCTTGAGATGTTTTCTAGTGTGCATAAAAAAATAGCATTTCATAAGAGCACGATTATCATTATAGAACAGAACTATTATGTATATAAAAAGCATCTTTATATCAGCCTTGTACTGTTAAAGCTTATCTAAATGAAAAATGGTAATTTAATGTTAAGCAAATTTATTTCACTTCTTAATAAAACCAATATCAATGTTTTACTGTGACTTATTAAACAATCATATATATCCCCACCTCTGGCCTTAAAAACTGTAAAGTGATGCAGAAAATGCATCTGTACCATATCTGAAGTACCGTAATTTGGGTTACTACAGGTCTTAATGCTGCACATCTCTATAAGGCTGTATACCAAAAGTTAGAACTTCTCAGAATAACAATACTAAAACAAACTCAGTTGCTACTTTCTGCAGTGATTCCATATTTTTGAAGTTTACAATTCAGTCATAACACTTTTACAGAGATATATTAATATGCTCTCTTCTTTACTTCAACACAGTTCATAGAGTAAGATTGCACTCAGGCTTACCTTTGTGAGTGTTATTAATAAGCCCCTGATAGAGGTGACAATAATTATTCCAACAAGAATAAATGAAATATGCTGGGACCAGAATTTTACCTATAGTAATAAAGATAGGAAATGGTTAAACTCTCAGAAATACAGATAAGTACACTGACCATGTAGGACATGAAAGGCTATTTAACTTCAGTTGCTATTTATGTGCACAGATCCTTTTGAAGAGTACAAATAGTGCTTGTTTAACAACCATGGTGAGGAAAAGGTAACTTTGGAACCCAGGGCTGTCAAACTCCCAGCCCGTGGGCCAGATGCGTCACATGCTGGCCACGCCCAGCTCCGGTTTAGCAAAGGGGGGGGGAAAGTCCCAATATGTCATGTGACGCCGCCATAACGATGTGAGTTTGACACCCCTCTTGTAACCAGTCCTCGATTTCCAACCTTCACAGGTCTGTAAAGCAAAGGAAATAAGACTATAAGCAGTCACAGCTTCACTTAGTGACCAAGGTGCCATCCCAATTGTGAGTGTTAAATAAGGACTTCCTCTATCAGCAAGAATACTTTCAGAAAAAAATAACTGTTACAGAACTGTGACATACAGAAACAGTGCAGAGTTAAGGCTGAGCTGTTTAGAACTGTCTCTTGCAATTCTGGAATCTTAAACTGTCTTCAAAACGTAAGTTCCAATAGAAATGGCTTTTGAGATGAATATTGTCTTCTCACAACATATTACCTTAGCAGCAGCTATAGACAAATAAATTACCCAAGACTATACTTTCAACAAAAGTTTAGTATTACATTACCAAGCTCTCTATAAAACAGAAATTAAGAATGAATATGGAGATTAGTAGGTAGGATTAAATCTAAAAGAGCTCTTACATCAAACTGTATCCCCAAATAATTCACAGTAATCTCAATTCCTCTTGTTACTGGATCTGTTTTCCCAACTCGGTCAAAAACAATATTGATTGTTGCCTGAAGAGATGAAAAAGAAAAATATAATAGATATTTTCACTAAAACTATTGTAAGATCTATTGTGTATATATAAAATGTGTATATCTATTGTAAGATATACACATTTATCTTTCATAGACGTTTCTGTATGAGAAAAAATGGCCATTCTTGCTTAAAATGTGATTGTATATGTAATCAACAAACACATTTTTTAAAAAAAATAGGTTTTTTTTTAATTAAGCACATATTTTGTCACACTACAAATTATAAATGATTATACCAACAGCAGCTTTACATACCATAAAAGTTTTCCAGACACAGTAAATGGAGAAAAAATAACCCAGAAAGTTGAAATATTTCCCTTGGAATGTTTTAGAATATTCTATTCTTTCCTGCAAATAGATTTTTTTCAGAGAGAGAAAACATTTAGATTTATTATTTTAACTAGCATATGGTTTTATATTCAGTACAGATCATTTCTACAGATAGTGTAGCTTCTTAATAGATAATGAATCTATGGAATTGCAAAATCAACATTTGTCTAAGATAAATAAACCAAAATTACAGAATACATGAACAAAACCAAATTTCTGGTGTTCTAGGCCTGCCTTTTGAGTCACAAAACATAATATCTATTTCTGGAAAGTTTCAATATGTAGAACATTCATGAGGAATGTTCTACATAAGCATTTTTTTTCTATAAACAAGACTTTTTTTTAAAAGGTGTACAAGCTTTTGACATTAAAAAAAAACAGACCAGTATCATAAAGTCATAACATTTCCCTTAGCTCATTTAATCTGTATTTTCCAGTTTTTTTCACATTTTCCCTCATATATCAATCCCAGTTACCCACCCATCAGATTTGGGAACAATGCCCTTAGTTTGCACCTTGGTAGCATGCAAATCAACTGTTTCCAAGAAAAGTTGCCGACTAAGTTCTTCTAAAGCATCAATTTCTTGCTGGATGAGTGTCAAATCTTAAAACCAAGATAGTCAAGATCAAAATCATAAATAGTTTTGAAAAACATATTTCTTTTTTAAGTGTGAAAGATTTTATTCCCCAAACTCAAAAATCAATAGAAAAACAATACTATATCTTTTTAGATTTTTTTAAAGTTAAAAAGGGGGGGGGGAAACAAAAGCACATTTTATACTGTATACATGTATCAAATCTTGCCTATACAAAAATATTAGTGTATCCATTGTGATGAAGAACAGATTAATAAACACCTGAAAATATATTTCAAATTTAGCACATAGTAAATCCATGATTTTTCTAGATCCATTTCAATTTGAGTAAGCATCCAAATTGGGTCAGAACGCAATCATGCTACAGAATAATCTTTCCTGAGCAATAGAAAACAGGACAATGCAGTCTTGTTGATTTCCTGGCTTTCTAATTAGTTTTTAAAACAATTGACTATGGTATCCTTATAGAATAACCTTTGAAGAGAAAGTATTATTTTATAGTAATTATGTTCCTATTTGATAGGCTGTTGCCAGAAAACATTATAACGGAATAATTATTACATAAATAAATAGGTTTTATTTAATCCCTGATTTTATTTAATGTGTACCTGAAATAACCCGAAAAGATTATCCAGGGAACAGACACTGAAACAACATGTAGATTTGTTTTTATTTTCTGCCTATCCTGGTAGATGTTCTGAATTAGACCTAGGGTAATGGACTGAAGACCAGTAAATTGAAACTTATCCAAAATAATTGCTACGTTACTAAATTAAAGAAATCATGTCAACAATATAGCCTGTAGTTAATTTCAGGCTATTATTTAAAGTAGGGCAGACATTTAATGTCCTGAAATAGCAATAGCACTTAGACTTATATACTGCTTCAGTGCTTTACAGCCCTCTCTAAACAGTTTACAGAGTCAAGTATATTGCCCCCAACCACCTGGGTCCTCATTTTATCGACCTCGGAAGGATGGAAGGCTGAGCCAACCTTGAGCCGGTGAGACTCGAACTGGCGAACTGCAGGCAGCTGGCAGGCAGCAGAAGTACCATAGCCTGCAGTACTGCATTCTAACAACTGCACCACCACAGCTCATGTTGAAATAAGAATGTTTAAAAGAAAGTCTCTTTCTATATATGCATATCTGCTCAGGATTTGGATAATTTCATTTGAACAATGACGTTAAACAGCTGGCTACATAGAGAACAACTAACTATAAGTAAAATGACTTTCTCAGTTATTAAGTACCACTCTGCAGTACCTTCCCTAGGGAGGTACACATGGTATTCATATTGCAGCAGATATTTTCTCCCCAGGCATTTTATATATTTGCTTTAATTTGAAGTGCCAAATGACACAAGAAGAATGGCTACGGGGGATGTTCTTATTTATCCAAATTTTTAAAAAATCTGTGGCAACTTTATTAGTACCTTATGCCTTTCATTAGGAAACAGAAAATGCCAAGTACAGGTAGTCCCCAACTCATGATCATAATTGAGCCTGGAAATTATGGTTGCAAGTTGTGATGGCTGTAAAGCGGATCACCATGTGACCAGACCCACTTTTATGACTTTTGCTGCAGTTGTTAAGCATACACAGTGGTTAAATGAAACCACTGTTCACAATGGGCCAATTTTTCCTGGAAACCTGAACTAAATATGAGTTTTTCAGCTAAACAGCTAAATCGCAGTCACACGACTACAGTGCGCTGCAAATGAAGCTAAATGTGGACCAGTTACTTAGCGCCCTAAATGCAGTCCCGTGATTGCAGGAAAGAAACATAGGACTTTCTAAACTGGATTGTAAATCCCTTTTGTGGGATTAATTGACTTTCCATTCTTGCATGCTGACAGTTATATAAATGTATTACTTAATGTCCAAGTGGCCATAAAAGTGTCCTAGCAGGTTAGATCACAGTGCTTAACACTTACAAACTTGGACTGATATTGTTCTCTTCAAATATATGATCTCCAAAAACTGAAAGTAATTTACTACAGCCCATTAATAAAATATTCTACTTTTTTTTTTCATTTATTGTAAAAGGAAACAAGCTGACTTTTGGGCCTCCTTCTGCAAGTAAAGGATACTTTCACTGCCTGGTGAAGATGTTGCGACACTTTTTATCATTCCCCAGAAACCAGTGGGTTTGTTGTGCACTTCCCCTCTCTGGAACATGTTTCTGTGAACCATTGCTATCCTGGTTGGGAGACAAAGTTAGGAACGTAAAATCATGAAATATCAACTAGAGTCAAATCACATAATAACTAAGCTAATCTTTAAATATTTGTATTTTTATGTTTCATAAAATCTGGCATTCAAAATTTAAAGAAAAATTCAGAATTCCATTCAGAAAGAAATCAAACAGGTATTATGATTTCCACTTGGTATAGAACTGTGCTACTGCTCATGCTATTATGTCAGACTAAAAATTGCTTCCAATTAAGAATAAACTACATTACATTCTATGAATTACATCTACATGTATTCATTACTGGATGTGACTCATTTAAATCAGGGATATTCTAATGAATTATTCTTAAATTAGATCTAACCTTTAACCTTGCTAGCTGGTAATGAAGAAAGTTGAAACTTTTTAAAGTATTAGTCAAGAGAACATCCATATTGTTCTTCAAAATATATTATATTAAGTAATACAGTACAACTGAGGTATAATAAAAAAGGTAAAGGTTCCCCTCACACATATGTGCTAGTCATTCCCGACTCTAGGGGGCGGTGCTCATCTCCATTTCAAAGTCGAAGAGCCAGCGCTGTCTGAAAATGTCTCTGTGGTCATGTGGCCGGCATGACTAAACGCCAAAGGCACACGGAACGCAGTGGTCCCTATTTTTCTACTTGCATTTTTTATGTGCTTTCGAACTGCTAGGTTGACAGAAGCTGGGACAAGTAACGGGACCTCACCCTGTTACGCGACACTAGGGATTCGAACCATTGAACTGCCAACCTTTTGGTCAACAAGCTCAGCATCTTAGCCACTGAGCCACCACGTCACTTTTAATACTTAAAATAATTAATAGGTTTAATACTATACTATACATCTTATATTAATTTTAAATTCTAAACAGAATACTAATCCCAGATAAGTACACTAAGTACACAAATCGAGAGAAAATTTGAATCTGTACTTCACTCAAATTTCATCCACATTTATATCACAATCTTATTTTATATAAATTATTGTTCAATAGCAAATAATTTCTTGTTGGACACTAAGATGCTCTAATGTCTTTATCTTACCTTTTCTTTTTGCTGATGATCATGTCCATTGTCTGGAGGAGTCGACGTTCTAGAGATAGAATATCAGCATCTGTGACATTCCTGTAATAGATGTATACATCTAGAATTATTCCTATGATTTCTAGGACAGTCTCTTCTCAATTCTAGCTATTCTCTGATTCTTCTCCACTAACTGGACTATAGCAAAAACCGCAAATTGATGATGATGCAAAACAATGGTATATTTAAATCTAGAACCTATATTATTGAGGTAAAGAAGATAAGGACAATTATGGAGAAATCTGTCCTGAAAGCAGAAGAATAGAGCAACCAGAATTAAGATTAATTCTTAATTGATATGATACATGATAGATATAGAGACAGACATGAAGAAAGTGAACGAGACAGACAGACAGACAGATTTTAAAACTACTTTGAATCTCTTTTGAGGAAAGGAGATTTACCTGAGAAAGTAAGACATATAGGTATATGGACAATTCACTGCACCAAAGCCAGAGAGCAAGGCCATGAGGGTCACCCCAATCACTCCCACCCTACTGATGAGTTGCTCTATGGATAGAATTCCTGGGGGGGAAAATACAAGGTTAATGTCATCATTACATTTACTGAAAACAACAGAAAAGCAGAGTCTCACTACTATATTATATCTACACCATTTTGTTTTAATTATTTAGACATTCCTTCCTAAGAACTCTCAAGTGTGTTTACAATAGAGCAAAAACAAATGTGTATTTAACAGCCCCCCAAAAAGTAATAATTAGAAAAAATGAACCATAACTTTTAATATAGCTATCATAATCTTGGAATTATTCTGGAATTAAGTAAAAGCTTCTTCAACTGAAAATGAGTATTCACAAATTGTGTTTAATTTTCATTAGTCAATAATGCTTCCTTTTGTTTTATACCAATCTAAAATACATAGTAAACTGAATGGAAGCAGATAACCAGGTTGTTGTGGCTTCTAATCTCATTATCAGTGAAAGAGACAAGTCACACTTGAAAACTGGCAAAGACAGCAATATAGTTCATTCACTGTAGCACATCTTACTGAGTCTGAGTAAAGCTTATTGATAACTTTGTTACCTCAAATGGCAATTGGCGTATATGAAAGTGAAACTAATTCCACAAGGTCTATACTTAATCCTTTTCACAGACTCCATGTAACATTTTTAGATAGCTGTATACAGTTAACTATATTAACAGTGTACAATTGTAATGTGGAAAAAAGCTCTGATAGCCTTTCAGACTATTCCTATTTTATCCCAGAATAAAATAACCCCAGAATTAGTTGGCTATAAGGGGAAAAAAAGCTATTTTGACAAGAAAGTAGAATAATATGTTATTATGGGGAACATAATTATTATTGCTATTTACAGTCATGGCCGTAAATGTTGGCACCCCTGAAATTTTTCCAGAAAATGAAGTATTTCTCACAGAAAAGTATTGCAGTAACACATGTTTTGCTATACACATGTTTATTCCCTTTGTGTGTATTGGAACAAAACCAAAAAAGGGAGGGAAAAAAGCAAATTGGACATAATATCACACAAAACTCCAAAAATGGGCTGGACAAAATCATTGGCACCCTTTACTTAATATTTGGTTGCACACCCTTTGGAATAAATAACTGAAATCAGTCGCTTCCGATAACCATCAATAACCTCCTACACCTCTCACCCGGAATTTTGGACCACTCTTCCTTTGCAAACTGCTCCAGGTCTCTCTTATTGGAAGGGCGCCTCTTCCCAACAGCAATTTTAAGATCTCTCCACAGGTGTTCAATGGGATTGAGATCTGGACTCATTGCTGGCCACTTCAGAACTCTCCAGTGCTTTGTTGCCATCCATTTCTGGGTGCTTTTTGATGTATGTTTGGGGTCATTGTCCTGCTGGAAGACCCAAGATCTCCAACACAAACCCAGCTTTTTGACACTGGGCTCTACAGTATGACCCAAAATCCGTTGGTACTCTTCAGATTTCATGATGCCTTGCACACATTCAAGGCACCCAGTGCCAGAGGCAGCAAAACAACCCCAAAACATCAGTGAACCTCCACCATATTTCATTGTAGGTACTGTGTTCTTTTCTTTGTAGGCCTCATTCTGTTTGCGGTAAACAGTAGAATGATGTGCTTTACTAAAAAGCTCTATCTTGGTCTCATCTGTCCACAAGACGTTTGCCCAGAAGGATTTTGGCTTACTCAAGTACATGTTGGCAAACTGTAGTCTTGCTTTTTTATGTCTCTGTGTCATCAGTGGGGTCCTCCTGGATCTCCTGCCATAGCGTTTCATTTCATTTAAATGTCGACGGATAGTTCGCGCTGACACTGATGCTCCCTGAGCCTGCAGGACAGCTTGAATTGCTTTGGAACTTGTTTGGGGCTGCTTATCCACCATCCGGACTATCCTGCGTTGGCACCTTTCATCAATTTTTCTCTTCCATCCACGCCCAGGGAGATTAGCTACAGTGCCATGGGTTGCAAACTTCTTGATAATGTTGCACACTGTGGACAAAGGCAAATCTAGATCTCTGGAGATGGACTTATAACCTTGAGATTGGTGATATTTTTCCACAATCTTGGTTCTCGAGTCCTCAGACAGTTCTCTTCTCCTCTTTCTGGTCTCCATGCTTAGTGTGGCACACACAGACACTTAATGAAAAGACTAAGTGAACTTCTCTCCTTTTTATCTGCTTTCAGGTGTGAGTTTTATATTGCCCACACCTGTTACTTGCCCCACGTGAGTTTAAAGGAGCATCACATGCTTGAAACAATCTTATTTATCCACAATTTTGAAAGGGTGCCAATGATTTTGTCCAGCCCATTTTTGGAGTTTTGTGTGACATTATGTCCAATTTGCTTTTTTTCCTCCCTTTTTTGGTTTTGTTCCAATACACACAAAGGGAATAAACATGTGTATAGCAAAACATGTGTTACTGCAATACTTTTCTGTGAGAAATCCTTCATTTTCTGGAAAAATTTCAGGGGTGCCAACATTTACGGCCATGACTATATGTCCTCCTTAATTCTAAATAATAAATAAATGAGGCTATATGAGTCATTGAAACTATTCTTCAATTCATTCCTTTTTCCATGGACTTGCTAAATATATTCAGTAGATAATCAAAGAAAAGAAAAAGAAACACATTTATAAACATATTTGGATATAGGATCCCTGCTTTGATAGGAGTTCAAGTATTCAGAATGAATAAAGTTAAGGCATTCAAAGTCAGAGTCCTTAAATCTGGGAAGACAAATCCAATTCTGTTCTCAATCACTTGTTCAGAAGTAGTTCATAAAATCAGCCACAGAATTCATCATTCAAGCCCGGAAACAGTGACCTCAGCAGGTCACTTGGAGCAAAGATATTATTTATATAGATTCAATGCCACTGTCTGTTTCAAAAACAGATTTACTTAAGATTAAAAGCCTCATTCTCAAGCAAAGAATGCACCGTCGTATCTTGTGGACAAAAAGTGAAATTTGCGAGTAGTATGAATCTACAATTTGGGTGCAACAGTGTAGCAAACAATGTCTAGTTATATTATGTAACCCTGATTTGTAATTCTTTGAATGATTTTGGTCCCAGTACTGACAATATTTTATTCTCAACCTTGCTTTTTTCTGCACATCTAAAACACTGATTTTGAAATTTAATTCTGCTTCAGGAGCTCACTATGAATTTTGGTTTCTTACTTTATTGATTTGATTACATACCAATTTAACTGAAAAATCTTCCAAGTCCTTAAAAATGGTGAAACAAGAAAAGCCAGAATACAGTAAATTATGAAGTCTTTGTCTATTTAAAAATAACTTTTTATAAATTAGGGCTCCCTTCATCACGTGCAAGCAAATGTTAGATATAGTGGGAATTCCAGTACTTTTGTTCTGATCCCTATTATTGAAATATTGGGCATGAAGTTGTTCCAAACCATTAATTCCATTATTGCATCATGATTATTTGCACTCCCAACTTGCGCATTACTAACATACGTGGATGTCTTGTTATCCAGGAATGCCAGTAGCTGCAGGAGAAAGATGGTGAAAGTCAACTGGAGATGTTGGGGGGGGAGCACAGTGGTAGGCAATGATGGTGTACAGGGTGGCCAAAAACAGAGATGTGGGTAAATAGGCAGGTGGGATGTCACTAAGTGGTGTGATCACATGATGTATCACCTAACAACAGTTCTGCTTGGTGATGGAAATTCCACTCCCAATTACGGTAATTAAGCAAAGATTACCTAGTACAACCAAGCCAAACCAGTGTTCTCAAACACTGTAAGAAGAGCTTTTTTGCACTCAAGTCAGAAGCACTGAGGCACTTCCAGGTTGAAAGGATTAGCCGGTATCATCACCATTGCCCTAGGAACGCTCAGTTGGGGGCTCCTTTCATATCCCCAGCAGGAGCTGGAATGAAGAATGAGAGCTTAACCCTGCCCCAAGGCAGCTTTCGCATCTCGGACGCGGGCTTGTTAACCTCCTGCCCAGCATTCCAACCACTGTGCCACTGTGCACTTTGCAAGAAGAGCTTATCCAACACCATAGCCCAATGGTTGGAAGAGAGCCATGTTTTCAAAGCCTTATGGAAAACTAACAGAGTCAGGACCATCAAATTTGGGATGTATTCTGTTCCAAAAGTCACAGCAACAGAGAAGGCACCTGAAGTTCCCATCTATAACTGCACAGATTTAAAAAAAACAGTCAGATGTGCATTTATAAGTTAATGAAATAATAAAACTCACCATGTTTTGGACTTAGGATAGGAAATGGATCTCCCAGTTTCCAGAAGAAATACATAAATATTAGCCAGACAACACAGGCAAAAAGAAGTCTATGTCTGTGTACTGAAAGTGACATAAAGAAAATTAAGATTTTATGTTAATTACATTGAAAATATTATTTAAACGTGATAATGCCAGTGTAATATTTATTTTCAAGATTAATTATACTTACATAATCGAATGTTGCTCACAACAAAGTAACCAATATAAAAGGGCACCATGAACACCAGAACAAGCAAAATCACACAAAGATTTAATTTCCAATGGAAATATCGAGAGCTGGAAGTAATAGAAAGATTCATCACTAATCATCGTCATAAAATAATTCTAGTTTTATTTTTTGTCTGTTTTCATATAGTAAGCAATATCTGTATAAAATAATCTGAAAGATTTATAGTTTTAGAAATATGCACAGTAATAGACTATACAAAGTTATACATTAAATGTTCTTGTCAAAATTCTGTAAATTATTGATACACTTATATTTGATCTCTTTTCTATAAGTAATTTAAAAAAAATCATTATATAGTTATATAGTTTTCCATTAGTGTAATTTCAGAAGGCACATTTTTTGATATATATTATTTGTCTAAAAGCATGCATTTTAAGCTTTGAATTTGAAAAAGAATGTAAAGATTTTCATTAATGCACTTCAGAGGGCAAGTATTTATTAACAAGGAAAGATACTTTAGTAAATAATACATAAATTATTGAGAAAAATATGTCTTCACTGAACTGGAATTATACAAATAGAATTATGTGCATTTGGGGACCATACATATCTTGGCATTTGCTGATACTGCTTGGAAAGCCTAGTAATTTTAGATCAGAGAACCAATAACTTATATTATACCACTTGTAGCAATTTCTTTAATGTGTCTTTGCCATTAGGAATGTTGCCAGTACTTAACAGCAAACATTTTTGAAAAGAAACAAATTAAAAAATAGCCTAGCCATCATTTTTATACTTTTTTTTAATACCCAGCTGCACACTCACTTATGTTTAAACATACTAAAACATTAAATGGTCATGAAGTCACAGACAAACAAGCAAATCTATCAATTATACTAAGATCTCAGTGCTATGTTATGCAGCTGGATGTTAGTGTCACTCTTACCTGCTGCTTAGGATGCCTAGAATCTCAAAAATTATAAGTTCAAACATGGTGCATGAAAAAGCAAAGGTTACAGAGAAGACAACCTGTACAACATACTGCCGAACCTGTAATAAAACAAACATAAACATTTTAATGTAATTTTTATGTAATTATTATGGATGTAATGGACATCCATAACAAAAATAAAAGATCAGACTATCCTAGAATTAAATATATACAGGATGAAATATCAATTCTGAGATAAAATCTGTACTAATAATATGTTTATATTCCCACTGAACATTTTTATGTTCAAAAAGATTTTTTAAATAAAAATATTAATCTAAGGTTATTTCCTTAGCATTAATTTCTCTGGATGACTGTTTTCATATGGCAGAATTTTAAAAAATCTTAAACATATCTATTTTAATTTTTTTAACAATTCTCAAATGCCTTGTCCTATTAAATGTCTACTTTATTTATTTATTTATTTTATTTATTTATATGCCGCCCTTCTCAGGAGACTCAGGGCGGCTTACAATGTGTTAAGCAATAGCCTTCATACTTTTTGTATATTTATACAAAGTCAGCTTATTGCCCCCACAAACCGGGTCCTCATTTTACCCACCTTAGAAAGGATGGAAGGCTGAGTCAAGTTTGAGCCTGGTGAGATTAGAACTCGCAGTAATTGCAAGCAGCTGGATGTTAAATGCTGCCTTAATAGGAGGCATTAGCCTGCTACGCCACTCAGGCTCCACACAGACTTCTGTGTAAGTGCACAGTTTGTGCATTCTCACAAGGCATGTGATTTTTTACATATTCTATATTAGTGGTTTTACTTTTAAATCACAAGGAAGTTTCAATTAGAAGTCAGTGTTCTGATTAATTCCTAATAGTCCAGTTGCTGTTAGCCTTGTGCATGGCACTAAAGATCCAGCTGTTCCCCTAGGTATTTGGGCTAGGAGGTTAAGTGACCTCTTCCAGCTAATGATATTTTTATGGTAAAATGGAATTTATTTTTCCAATCATAAAAATTCCAACTTCCAATGAAACCCGCTATTTTTACTATCGGTTTTAATTGTTTAACTGTTGTAACTATTGGCTTTTAACAAGTACGTTGCCCAGATAACTGCTATTAATTTATAATTTAAATTTCTCGCCTCATAGTCTTTGAAGAGCCGGCGCATGAAGAACAACCATCCAAATCCAAAAAACAGCACCTACAGAAGCAAATAGAAAGAATATCATCAGTAATTGTAAACTCAGTGCTTGGAATAAATACTTATCAATCATCCGACAAAAATTAAAAATATTTTATATTTTATAAATATAAAATATAAAAATAATAAATTAAAAAGAAAACAAAAAAGCAAATAAACTCAAAGGACAGACTCAATGGACCACTAGGTCTTTTTCTGTCATCCAGTTTTCTAATATTTCTAATACATAATGGCTAGAATGCTATTTCCAAAATGTGGAAATCTCAAAGCATATTCGCTAGCATATGAAAGATGCTGGGGTTTTCTTGTTATGAAGTTAAGATAACCTGATAAACTGAAACATATTTGTGTGTGTGTGTTTAATTGTTGGATAAATGAATTATTTGCTTTAACCATGAACATTTTAAAACAATCATTGTACCAAAATGTAGCTACATTTTCCTAATTACCGTATATACTCGAATATAAGTCGACCCGAATATAAGCTGAGGCACCCAATTTTACCACAAAAAACTGGGAAAACTTATTGACTCGAGTATTAGCCAGGGGTGGGAAATGCAGCGGCTACTGGTAAATTTCAAAATAAAAATAGATACCAATAAAATTACATTAATTGAAGCATCAGTAGGTTAAATGTTTTTGAATATTGATTTCAAAGAAAAACAGTAAACTAGCTCTGTAAGTGGAAGAGGATCAACAAAAACAAAAATCTTGTCACCATGGTGAAGAGAAGCAGTTGTGAAATGAATGCTACAATGGGCATAAATGATGACCAGTCATAAGTGCGCAGACCGGTCAAAAGTGCGAGGACCTGTCAGAAATCACTTTTTTCAGCCCTCTGGGTATGTGCATATGGACTACTCAGAGGGCTGAAAAAGTAATTTTTGACTGGTCCTCGCACTTGTGACCACTCCTCGAACCTACGACTGTCTTCACATTTTATGTTTTTCCCCAATCTTGTCACCATGGTGAAGAGAAGCAGTTGTGAAATGAGTAACACGGTTGTTAAGAATGCTGCACGGGCAGAAATGTGAGGATGGCCATAAGTGTGAGGACCAGTCACCATCCGGAATGAATGGTGCTGTTGTGGCGGAGGGGAGGGGAGGGGAGGGGAGGGGAGGGGAGGGGGCGGCAGAAGCGGGAAGAAGCGGCGTTTGTGATGGCTGGAAGCTGCGGGAGCGAAGCACTACTTTCATTTGCACGGCAACAGCATTCCACCTCGGTATATTTGTGCCAGGCAGTGGCGCAAGGCAGCCCTCCTCTCCTGCCACTTGCGACTCGGAGTGGTAAATGGTGACTGGTCCGGGGAGCAGCTGGATTTTGCTCTCCATTGCAGATGCCAGCTTCCGCAAAGCAAAATCCAGCTTCTTCTCTCTGCTGTAAGTGTGGCATCAGGATTCCGCCTTGGTATATTTGCGGCGCAAGGCAGCCCTCGTTTCCTGCTGCTTGGGACTCATAGCTGTAAACAGCATCTGGTTTGGGGAGCAGCCGGATTTTGCTCTCCATTGCGGATGCCAGATCGGTCCCCTGCAAACTCTCGTCTCTCGAGGAGCCCAACCAAAGTTTCCCGCACCACTTCAGGGAGCGCTCCTCAAGAGATGAGAGCTTGCAGGGGGCCAATCTGGCATTCGCAAAGGAGAGCAAAATCCGGCTGCTCCCCAGACCAGTCACCATTTACTGCTCCGAGTCGTAAGTGGCAGGAGAGGAGGGCTGCCTTGCGCCACTGGCTGACACAAATATACTGAAGCAGAATGTTGTTGCCATGCAAATGAAAGTAGTGCTTCGCTCCCGCAGCTTCCAGCCATCGCAAACGGCGCTTCTTCCCGCTTCTGCCGCGCCCCCCCCCTCCGCCACAACAGCACCATTTATTCCGGATGGCGAGGGCTCCACTCTGTTTGTACCACCTGGGAGCTAAAAACGGGCATGGGGGAGGGGTGCCACACCCCCCCCCCACTCCATTTTGGCTTTAGCAAGCCTGTCTGCAACCCCGGGAGCCAAAACGGTTGCAGGAAAAAAGGCATTTTTTTCGTCACTCCATTATAAGCCAAGGGGGGATTTTTTCAGCCTGAAAAACATGCTGAAAAACTCGGCTTATATTCGAGTATATATGGTAAAAGCCCATTCTAAACCTGAGGAAAGTTACGTGTTTTATGGAGACTGCAAAAATATATCTCTGGGTCATGAAAAATATTGATTTAAAAAAAATAAAATAAAATAAAAAGGGTAAAATAGGACAAAATTTCACACAAGGCTCATATCTCATTGTTATTTACATAGCATTTATAAAAAATAAACTTGCATAAAGCCATCTTGGTTCTTGAAACTATTTCAAATCCTAGTATGGATGCTGGATGTTTTATAACAATGCTACATTCTGTATGTCTTGGGGAATATTAAATTTAATCATTTAATTTAAAAAATGCAGCAGGCAGAGAGATATTAGTGTTAAGCATATAGTTGATTTACAATTGGCTTCTTAGTGGCTGTTCAGTTACAATGAACATTCCTGGGGGGTATTTTACAAACCCCTTCTGAAATTCTGATGGCTATGCCGCCCATGTAATTTTAGCCCTATATTGTTATATATTAAAGAAATGACATCTCAGGATACAGGTGTTTCCCCCCAAAAAAGGGAGATATCTTGCATATTTTCTAAAATAGAGAATTAATCATTCTTTGCTTTTGTTTCTTCATTCCAGTAGACCTTAAAAGATATTTAAATTGGTTGTAAATTTGTATTGTTGTAAGTCGCCCAGAATCTTCAGAGAGTGGGCGGCATAGAAATAATAATAATAATAATAATAATAATAATAATAATAATAATAATAATA
>WNWU01000016.1:21301438-21340065 GCA_012654045.1 Ptyas mucosa | reverse complement strand
TAATAATAATAATAATAATAATAATAATAATAATAATAATAATAATATCATCTAGCTATCCCAAAATGTTACAGAATCAGTATTTGGGGTTTTTTTTCCTTTATCTGTTTTGTTCTGAAGAATTAAAAACCTTGAGTTTCATGATCTTAAAATTATTGAAGAAAGATATCACTGTAAAGATTAATGTTGACTTCTTTGGAGAGAGAGAAACTTCTAAACAGTTTTACAAACTTAAATTGCATCAGAGTGTAGAGCTCAAAATCCCAACCTGTTCCTACTAAAACTTTGTATATAATTTATAAAGGTCACTAAGAATTGCTGCTACTCAATTCTAAGTGTTAATATTTCAACAGATGTAAATGTATTAAGATTGTGCATAATTTATTAAAGTACATTTATTAATTTAACTGAAATTTATATTAAATGATATATGCTTAATAGAATTCTTGAAAAGCAGCCATTCAAATCCGGGACTGAACAAACTGCTCACCTTTGGTACAGAATATCTGATCTCAATATATACTATTACACAGAATGGGGGGGGGGGGAGATTGCCAACCAATATTCTGCTACGTTTGTCTTAAACCAGGAGTCCCCAACCGCCAGTCCATGGACAGGTACCAGGCTGCGCAAACAAGCGAAGCCTCATCTGCCAGATACAGGCAGCACGCAAAACCACACCCCTCCAATCCGCGGAAAAACCTCTCTCCATTGGACTGATCCTTGGTGCCCAAAAGACTGGGGGCCATTCTCTTAAACCATTCCTACAAATAGCATTTAAAGCATATTTTGCTGTGCCTGCATTTGTAACACTTTTTTTTTTTTACAATAAACCAGGTGTTGTTATATATAGAAATTTTAGGCTGTAACAAGTTTTTTATCCATGTATGTAATTTAGAGAATGTTTATGAATACCTATCTGAAGAGCATATAGAAAGACAATACTTTTGATTATTCTGTAAACTTTCAAAAATCCTTCACCAAAAGTGAAAGCTCAGTCACTTTCACTTTTTATGGGCAGCAGATAAATTACAAGCATATCAAGCATCTCTTCCAAAGATCACTTTTCTTAAAGCAAACTGGATTAAACGGGATAGTTTGCTACATAACTTCCTTGTACAATGCATTAAACTGTGTCTTAGCCAACAGGCATTTATGATGGGCCTCAAATTATCCTATTTCGGGCATTAACATTCTAATTTTCTAGAAAAGGCATAAATGTTTGAAAAGGTGGAAGAACACAGAAGAGGATGTGGGTGGACTCGGTGACAGTAGTGACGAGTGCACTGTTGGAAGACCTGAAAAAGGCTTGGGTAGGCACAGTTCATCACGTAGAAGATTTATGTGTTTGCGAGGAGTCCAAAATAATTTGAGAGGACATAATCACTTTTGTGAGCCCAGGCTTTACAGTTCATAATGGCTTAAGATGTCATGCAAACAACTGGTCAAAATTGACCCAAGGCAGAGTGCTTTTTTTTTTCCAAGAGGCAACTGGACTTTGTTTTTCTCTGAAGACCTTTCACTTCTCATCCAAGAAGCTTCTTCAGCTCTGACTGCATGGTGGGGAATGGAAGGATTTATACTCCTTGCAGACAGTATCCTTTGAGAGTCGTGGAGGCTACCTGGAGGTTTATCTGTGTGGTAAGCACCTCTGTGACAACCATGACCTGGATGACTGAGATCAACGTTGGGCAGACACACCATCATGGCTCACTTAATCACGGTTCACCACGTCACGCTAACCCAGCCAGTTAAGAGGGACTCCAGGCCTCCGCGCATTTCCCGAGGCCCAATTCGCAGATGCAACCCCAGTACTTGGGTAAGGCAGAATTAATTCCAGGCAGATTATCCATTCACCTGAACCCTCTGACGCGCGATAACTCCTCTAAAAGAAAATAAAGCATTTTCTAAAGGAAGAGCCGGACTTTCCCCAGGCCCCGCGATTAAGGCCCGGATTTAACAGGAGGGCCGTGCTCGACTAGGGGGAAGGAAGCAACCGAATTCGCCATCCCACCCACCCACTCACACCCGGTTGTGCCATGCAAGCCCAGGCTTTCCCCTATATCCGGAAAGCAGGACTGCCCCTCCTGCCCGGCTTCTCCCGCCTTTCGCTGCCTAACCTGACGCGGGACGGAGAAGGCCGGTACCTGGGAGATGACCATAATGCTGGAATCGATTAAGAAACTCATGGTGCACAGCCCGTCCGAGAGGGGGGGGCGAGATGCCTCTCCCCCTCAACGCGACCCCTCAGCGGAGCTCCCGCCTTTCCTGCAGCAGGGAGGCTCAGCCCCGCCCCCATTCGCTCCCTCGGTCCTGAGGGGAGAGCTTGGATGGGTTTGCAGAGATAGGAAACTGCAAGAGCAGCCCGAGCCTTTTTCTCTGAGGGAGAAAGAGAGCGAGGCCTCGTTTGCTCCGCTTGTTTTGCGCGCTGTCGGTCTGTCTTCTCTCTCTCTCTCTCCCCTTCCTCAATTTATTCCTCCCGGGAAGATTCAGGGAATTGATGAGGGGAGGGGAATCCCAAAGGTGCTTCCCCCCCCCCCCCCCCAAGAGGCAACTGGACTTTCTGATTTTTCTTTGAAGACGTTTCGCTTCTCATTCCAAAGGGGGGGAAAAAGCTTCTTCAGCTCTACCTGGATGGTCGGGGGATGGATTTATATTCCTCGCAGACGGCTGGTTATATGCATTCAATATAATTCAATATAAATCCTTCCGTTCTCCACCGTCCAGTCAGAGCTGAAGAAGCTTCTTGGATGAGGAACGAAACGTCTTCAAAGAAAAACAAGGAAGTCCAGTTGCCTCTTGGAAAAGAAAAAGAAAAAAAAAGCACCTTTGGCGACAACCATGACCTGGATGACTTGAGAATCTCCGTAGACACGTAGAGAAAGATACCTCCATTTTTTAAAATCTCCGTATGAAAATGAATAAAACGAGGAATGAGCAGCATCTCTTCTAACGCCACTAATTATTTTATTCCTCCTAAGAGAGTGAAGGGGCAGGCGGAAAACGGGTTAGAATTAGAAGTGGGTTAGACTTGGTCCGTTTTACAGTGGTCCGTTTCATGGAACAGCAAGAGTCGACCTCTACGACAGGGGTCTCCAACCTTGGCAACTTTAAGCCTGGCGGACTTCAACTCCCAGAATTCCCCAGCCAGCAAATTCTGGGAGTTGAAGTCCGCCAGGCTTAAAGTGGCCAAGGTTGGAGACCCCTGTTGTAGAGGTCTCTTCAGGGCAATAGCTTTCACTTTCCTTTATACTGGAGTCTAAGACCTCTCAAGCGCCGCTAAAAAGGACTCAGAGAGCACGTCATCGACTAACACCGAAGCGTATTAGTCAAAGGCAACCAAGCGGAAGGCAACCAAGTTTATCCGCAGAGGCTTGAAAAAGGGGATTCACGCGGTTCAGCTGGACTTCCGGTATCTGGAATCTAAAGCCGGCGCTTTGGGATGGTGGGCGGACCTAAAATGGCCTGTCGAATTAGGGCGGGGGGTGGGGAAGTATGGCCCTTGGAATTCTGGGAATTGAAGTCCACAAGTCGTATAGGGGCCCTAGTTCCCCAAACCTCTGAATTATTAACGGAAAGGGAATAAGAGAATTGTCTTGTTTTCATTGGCTGAAGCGCGGGAATGACGGAAAGGCCTGGTTTGAGGAGCTTCTTGATAGTATTTTTTAAGCGGGCGATTCCGAATTAAACATCCTGTGAGAAAGGGCGCCTCGACGATGACGTCAGTTTTACTAAATTAGAGCCTGTTAAACAGCTAATAAAGGAGCAGGCCCGAAATATAAATCTGTTGGCAGTTAAGGAATTATGGCACCTCGATGGAGATTTTTTTTCTTCTTCTTTTGGGCAGGAAGAATAAATGGCTGTCGGAGTCGAGAGTTTAAGATTAGCAACTGCGTGGAGATCTACCTTAGTGGTGCCTCTTGAACACGGGATCATAATTTATTTATCCTCTACTATGGTGTAAATACTTGTGACACAAGTATGACATCAGAAGTGCCAATATACCCAGGCTAGTGGGGCAGATATTTCAGTTCCCTGGGAGATTTCACTAATCTCAAAATGGCTATCTTTATGAAAATCAGTTACAAAGATTTCATCACTGAATAGTTGAGTTCACTAGAAAATGTAATGCCATGTCTCACAGATTAGACAAAGGCTTAAATTGATCAGTGTAAGAATATGTCACTTCTAGCTCTTGTCTCTCATTTTTTACCTCCTCTCTGGTTTGTCTGTCAAAAGTTGCCTCTGCACTTAGTCTACATATCTGGTGAAATTTAATCCATAACAGTTTGTGTGATAATAAATGATCAATCTGTGGTGCCCACAGACACCTGTGGGGTTCTATAATCAAGTCCATTGATTTTTAAATAAAGATTCCTTACACAATCACTGGAAGAAAGTTTCTTCCTAAGGACTTGTTTTATATTGACGCAGTCCACAAGGTATGCTTAAATTTATGTCAGCCTTTTTCTAATCTTCCAATTACATGCATTCTGACAGGCCACTTGTTACAGTACATACCAGCCGTACATGGCTTGAATAAATGCAATATTTCTATGCTAATAATATAGATGAATTGACCAGCATGTTGTGAGTGGATTTGCATGTAGTATCCATAAAAAGTAGCTGAAAAATAAAATTGAAGAATAACTGAGCTAAATATGAAGAGGTCTTAATATAAAGGTTTGGGGAAAGTAAGTCCAAAAATTATTAGCCAGCCTCTGAATATATCTGACGACTGATTTTACAAGGATGTGCTAAAACCTTGCCCAGATAACTTTTGTTTTGTTTTGTAGCTGGTTTTGTTTATAGCATAGACTCTTATCAATTAAAAACATCACTTTAAAATCCAACCTGAAATGTATTTTACCTTTTCCTGTTTGTTTATATAAAAATAAAAGTTATTAACGCACTGCATAGCAAAATAAATATTGATGCCCATGGTCAAAGGACTTCAGATTTATAGTGTACCAGTAGAAAAACATCCTATCAATGGAAGAAATGAACATATCATTATCTTATTTACATCTACATAGAAACTATGGTGTGTATAGACTTTAAACATAAATGGAAAATGTATTCTATCTTGAATAGTATTTATAAGGAAAAGTGAGAAAGCAAAACAACTAGAAAATCACACAAATCATATTTCTGAATAATTTTCTAATCTGGACTCATTAACTGAAAAGGCTGCAATTCAGTGAGCTCAGTTGGACATGCTACTAAACAAACTATATACTGCCTAGCTATTAGGATCACATTGTTTTAAATGTGCTATGCTTCACATTGATAAAACACAATTGAAAAATGAATTGATAAAAACACAAAATTTATAATTCAGATAAGAAGGTATAGGGATATTGTACTAAATATAATAATTATGTATCTGAACGAAATAACCATGATCTTAAATCTTATAACATTTTTGGATTTAGTATACATGTGTGAATCTACAGACTCCTTTGACTTGTAAATAAATACCATTTTACCAATGAAAATTAAAGTAACTGACTGTGAGTTTATTTGCATTATTGTTTATTACAGTATAAATTGAGTTATGCTGTATTATTCCCATTTTAGACATAAAAACCAGCTGAGTTCGGTTAGTGGCTCACTGTCAGCCCAACTCACCTCACAGGGTTATTATAGGGAAAAATTAGACAAAGAAAAAAGTATTACATTTGTTAAACATCTTGAGTTATTTATTTAAAAAAATAATGGCAGGTTATATAAATTGTGTGTGTATGTGTATATATATTTCTATATCTGTCTATCTTATCTGTCTATCTTATCTACCTATCATCTATCTAAATATTTTATTCCAAGAAGGCAATTCATCTTGCTGTAAGCTAATACAGTAAAAAAAATAAACACAATTTTACATTATTTAGACCTAAATGGATCTGAATAAATTAATGGCCCAATCAATTATATTGAGTGAGATGTAAATCCTATTTTAATGGTGTTTCCCCAAGGTTTTTTTGCATAGAATTTCAAGCTTAATTGGTTTGTAAGCCAATTTGCTTGCAGGTTTGTCATGGACATTTCTTATCCTGATCTAGATTACTAAGGTGTCTTTTTCTTACTCAGGAGTTTTATGCCATAATAAATATAAATTACGAATATTGTTTTCCAGCACTACTAGGCCTACATTCACATTGATCTATTAAGTATATTTATTAAACATATCTTTTTTTCTGTATTACTATTACTGTAAACATTACTTTGCCTAACCTCTGTGCAGTACAGTTGCTTAAGAGACTAACATTTTGATTTCTATCACTATTTTTATCATACAGCTCACATTAAAATTACTGTCCATCAAGACTGAAAAGTAGAGAGCTTCTGTTTGATGTCACAGTGAGATGATGTGGATTAGTAGGGCTCCGCAAAATCCAACCGATTTCTATCTGCCAGGAGGTCCTTCGGGGCCAAAGTCACCCTGGAGGGGTGATGAAGAGAGGAAGTATCCTTTGTTGATGGCGATAGGACGGCACACTCAATTCGAAAGAACATTCCTGACCAGCGGAAGAGAGGATGGCCATTATGGCCAGACTGAGGCTGTGATAACCAGAACAAAGAAGCAGGAAGTAATGATTTTACAACAATGTGTCTGATCTGGTGTGATTTTTTTTTCTAATTTCTGCAATGGAATTAAATCCCCAAGAAAGTACTTTTGAAAAGTGAGACTCTACAGAGTAGGAAGAAGGGAATGCTCTCCCACCTCTGAAAGAATAGCAGCAAGTGAGATTTGGAGCCGATGACAGATCCAAAAAAAGAGAATCATAATGAGAAGGAAAATCTAAAACTAAAGGGAAAAACTGAACTAGTCATTTTCAAAACGTTATAAACTGTTTAAGATTTTTTCTTTTTTTTCCCCTGTTTCTTGTAATTTTGAGCAACGAAGTTTAAAGGACTAAACTTTTGGATTGTTTTAAAGTTTGCTGTAAAAATGAAGAGAAAGAACCAGGGTGACACCTACTGGCTGGAAAAGACATTACACTAGTGGAAAGAATAGCAAAATATTTTGAGTATTACCAATAAGAGAACAGAGACAATAGAGAATAGAGACAAAACAGCAGCTGTTGTAAAATTGTTTTTGCTTGGTGTCTGGAGAAAGATAATGAATACATTTCAAGCCTTGTGAATTATAAATACTCTTGATGGCCTGAAACAGTGGAATAGCTTGGTTTTCCTTTAAAACCAAATGAAGTGGCTTTTTGATTTATTAGATATTTTGGGCTATTGGATTATTGAATTTTTGAGGACTTGGTGGGCCCTTTGGATTATAAATATCAACTGACAGAAGATAAAGAAATAACCGTAGTCACAAAATGGACTGATTTTGTGCACTGACCCTAAGGATTACAAATACAAATAACTCTGAGAAATGGTTGGTGACTGAGAGAAATAGACTTTTGATTGGTTTCCTAGCCTACTGGGTATGTGGGACACTGTGGTGATTGTGGGCTGTTTTGGACCATTGTGTTCTTTTTTTTGTTTGTTTCCCTTCTTTCTCTTTCCTCTTTTAATAACTCAACTGAATTGTCTCTCTTAATATTAGATGCTGAAATGACAAGTATTCCAAATTTAACTAGAATAGGGAAAAAAACATCATCTACAGCATCATTAGCTTCCTCTAATCCAGGGATGTCAAACTGATAGACACCATGCTACAAGAAGAGAAAACGAATACTTCTCAAATACAAATGATGCTTCAGTCTATACAGGAAACTATAACAAAAAATCACAATGAGATGAAAAATGAAATGGGAGAGATGAAAAGTGGTATGGGAAAGATGAAGAAAAAAATACACAATTTGGATGAAAGAATAGGGAATTTTCAGCAAATGATAACAAAAATGAACAAAGGATTCAGAAAACAGGAGAAATCAGAACAAGCAGAAAAAAGGTGGATGAAATAAATCAAAGACTGACAGAGGTGAATAAAGAACTAGTAGACTGATAGTGTTCCAAATGGAGAAGGCGGCTTATTATTTACGATTTCATAATATTGAAGAAGAAAAAGGAGAAGAACTTCTAGACATGATGATAGAGTTGTTGGCAGAGGCTCTAAAGTTAAATAAGCAGGAGATGGATAACGAAGTAGATGAAATGTTTAGAATACATGCGAGCTGTGAAAAAAGGCACAGACTCCCAAGAGAGGTGGATGTGAGATTTGTCAAAAAATCAACAAGGGATGAAATACCTAGCAAGGCAAGAGATGAACCACTGCAAAACTGAAAAGTAACTTTGCAAACAGCAAAACCAACTTTGTCAATTAAAAGCTAAGGACTATTTTGAAATGCAAAATTGCATGTTTAATAAATAAATAAAGAATGCAAGATAATGCAAATCTTACATACCTTTTACAAAATTATTATATAATGTGTAAGGTTCGGTACTGAAAATGTTGGCACAAATAAGTGTAGTGCATTGAAATTTGACTTACGAGCCCAATCTGATAGGATTACTTGACCATAACTTTTTGAATAGCAAGCTAACACTTACCAGTTTTGCTGCCTCTTTTGCAGAGCTTGCAGAAGTAAGGCCTGGTATTAGGCAAAAAGGCTTAAAGTTCAGATTTGAGACCAGAAAGAATCACACACTGCATAGCAAGCAAACAGGTTTTATTTGCTCCCCAAAGAAAGATATAAAGGTACACATGAGAGATCTTACATTCCTTTTATCTGTTGAGAGCCCCAGTTCCAGCAATTAAACACCACCTATGTACTCTAATTCTGGGGTTAGCAATAGCAGAATGGTTCCTTCAGGTGGAAACATAGCACATTTGACCAAGTCTGCCTATGGTAATGCTTTGCCTAACCATATTCATTTCTGACAAGGCTTATCATAGCTCAAATAGCCAAAGCAGCCCTAATAAACCTTACTAAATTCTGATGTGAGAAAAATTACAACTACTTAAAATTAGCACATTTAAATTAAAAGAAATACCTGGTATCTGTGGCTCACAGACATGCTGTCAGCATTATGTATCAAAGTGGGTTACATGCTAATTAGCCTGTTCAAGGACTTTGATGTTGGCCAAACTATGAGTTCTTGTCCTCCTAGAGATTACAATGGTCTTCTGATGAACATTCTGTACACCTGTGGTGCCTGAATAATAGTATGTCATAAAAGTTCTATGGGAATAAATGAAATACAATTAAGACATGTAAGCATTATGGCTATAAAGTTAATTTAAGAATTGCTTCAGTTCAAATTCACTTCACTAATTGGAAACAGTACAAAATCTAATTTAATACACTCATCATAAATCTTTCAGAAAACCGATTTTGTTCTTCACCAAAACATGAATGGCTTAATTTCATTGGTCCTTTTCCACTGGAGGAAAGAGAACCCTCCAGTGTCTGTAATCATAATGGGGAGAAAACCCTACAACCTAAATATATCATTCTCTAAACATTGTTTACTTCACAAAACGTTGTAGTTTGTTTAGTAGAAGTCAACTCCAGGAATGATTGCATTTTATAATACAGTACACAACTGGTAATTTACCTATAGTCATTTCCTATATTTGAACTAATATAATTTGGCAACCGTCATATTTTTATTTATATTCCTCATATGGCATCTATGGCCTTTGTTACAGATATGATATTTCCATATTACATATTACATATATGATACTTATATTTCTGTGACCCCAGAAAATCATTGATTTATGACACTGTAATTTGCAGCTCTGAACTGATGAAATGAATTGTTGCTCCAAGGAAAAGGCCATGAAAGTAGGATTGCAGGGTTTTCTCTAGAGCTGCAGGGTGAGTCAATTCCCAATGGCAGAAATGTCTATTCCTGTCTGCCAAGTCCTTTGATTCTTACCTCCAAACTGAAATCAAAGCCATGGGATCCCTTGCTGTTATTCCCCATCCTCCCCAGCAATTCAAGGGGTAGCTTTGCCACTCTCTCACACAGAGGCCCTTTCGCAGCACAATAAGAATGCCAAGGTTAAGAAGAAGATAGACACAAGGGACTGACTGAAGCACCATTTTTGCATTCGTCCACTGAAAACCTGAAAGGAACATTGGTCAGTCCACAAGGTTTCTTAGCACTTGGTGTCAACCGTCAATAAGACATTCACGGGGACACAAACATAGTTTTCAGGATTTGTGGAGTGAAAATGTGTCTGTGTAATGTTGGCACATATGTGAAGGGCGAGCAAGCATTCTTCGCCTTCAGCGACACCTTTTTACATTTAATAAGCATGAGTACATAAGAGCCACTGGAATTCTCAGATCAAATAGAAGCTAATCATCTCTCACTAAGTGCTATAAACAGTGCTGGGAAAGTGACTGCTAGTGTGCCTGTGTTTATTTGCTACTGCAAGTTGTCTGGTTCTACAATGCCATATACATTATGGCTCAGAGCAGGGATACCTGGAAAAAAAAATCACCTCCTCCTAAATGAGCCTACCCGTAATCTACAATTTCAGCAGAAGTCCTGCTGGATGTTCCCCACCAGGAGAGGTTACACTGTGGATACAAACAGTAGGGACCTTTCTTTATAGGCTTCTTAGGTGTCAGATTCTCTTCTAGAGGAAGTCAATCTAGCCATCTCGCTACTGAGTTTCAGATATGCAGTATAAAGTATTTTGAATTATTTTGTCCCTTTAAATCATTTTATTTTACTGAGTTGTTAGCATTGCTTTGAGGCAAGTTGAACCCTAAATATTTATAATGAAAAAATAAAGAGTTGTACTACAGTCTTCTTCGTTTACATTCCAAGGTATTCTTTTAAAATTCATTGAAGGGTTTGCACGTACAGTTAAGATCTCTTCCCAGCAAGCAAAGATATAATCTTAGAGAAAGTTGCTTTAGTGACTTCAAATGTCAATAATATGCAGAGATTTAAATATCAGATTTATATATTTGCTTATAATTATACATCATAATAACTAGAATGTGAATTAGATCTATACAGTTGCTGTGATTACTTTCTTGTATATTAATTTTTTTTCTCAAAATCTTCAACATTTTTCAAAAAGCAAATTAAAAACACTAATATAAAAAGTGATTGAGAGGAAATAACAAACATATTAAAAACAAAAACAATATTTTCAATAATTAATTTTTAAACTCATAGTACTTTAATTTTTGAACTTACTTATTGAACTACACATTTCCAGTGAAGAAATTGTGTATTGAAAACATTTTTCAGAGCTGACATTTGCTACTAAGAACAAGGAGCTGATGAATAGATTGGCTTCTTTGACCCTCTCAGAAGGAAAAAAAAAAAAAAAGGATGTGAGATTGCCCAGGTTGCATTCCATAAGGTTGTTCCTCACCAGGAGACTGCAAGGCAATGGAGGGTGGTGGAACCAGGAAATTCTTGCTCCAGCCATAGCTGAAGCCTTCAAAGGACACTAAATTCAAACTTCTTTTGTTAACCACCTTCAGAAATTGCTTATAAACTGCTTTAAAGAAGTTAGACATCTTCAAATGTCAAGGCTTGGAAACACATGAGTGCCTTCAATCCTTAATATAAAAAAAAATGACACAGTATCTTTAAAAACCTTAAGAATTCAAAACTGAATGGCAAAAAGCAAGACTAAGTACTGACTATAGAAAGTCTTAAACCAATTAAGAAAAACTTGGACTATTTGATTTTAAACATTGACTGACATTAATTACAAAGAATAAATACATTTTTATGAACAAGAAAAATTATTTTCAATATTGGAAACAAGTAGCTTACAATGGCATTCAGGAACAGCAAAAAGACTTTGAATTAACATTGTCAGCTACGATATAGTTTTATGAACACCCTGTTGCCAGATGATATTACATCATAAAACATTACAGAAAAATATTGGGGGGGGATCATATCTGAGGTGTTTGAGGAGAACAAAATGGGCAAGAATGTATCACTGGATATGCAAGAAAGTTGGATGAGCCTCTAAAAATTAGAAAGGAAATAAAAATGCCAATTGAAAACAATAATTGGAATAATTTCTTCCTGATGGAGTTACCAAAGAGGCTTGTTAAAGTTCTGAAGAGGATAGTGATCTTTTGAATGCATTAAAGAGAAATATTGTTTTGTGTAAAAAAAACATGATGATGATGATGATTGGGATAAATAGTTTTATATTCCTAACTAAAGGGTGAAGAGATAGTGAACTTGTTGATACTTGTTTAGATAAAGAGGGAAATTGCTTTTTTTGTTTTCTTTCCTCTTTCTTTTCTTTCTTTCTCTCTTTTTTTCTTTTTTTTGCACTTTTTCTTTTTTTAATTTTTTTTATTATTGTACTTAAAACTTTTCATAAAAACATTACCTTAAAAAACGTATTTATTAAACTTATTATACAGTAATGAACAGCAAATTGTAATGAGCTGCAAATTGTCAGTACTCAATTTGTTTTCTCATTTTTTGATAAAAATTGTGTCCATGTCATGGATGGAACTAGTCATTTATCTTTTGATTTCCTCATAAATATTTTTTGTCCTATTTTAATATTTTTGTAATTTTTTTAAAAACCTGTTCAAAAGCTTATAAATCCATTATCAAATAAATCAGCTTGGCGATCTAAGGAAAATTCAAATGTAATTTGCTGTGTTTCTTACCTGTTCCCTCACTTCCAGGTGGATGTATTATATATCAGATTATCTTTTGTTGTTATTGTTGTTTAATATTCTGATGTCCCCAAACCCTTTGTGAGGCTTCCAAGTTTCAAAATTCCAGAAATAATATATTTATTATTAATAAAAGAACAATAGAATATTCTACTAGAAAATTTTAATAGAATAGTACTATAATTTTTTAAAAATTGAATCATCATTACATTTACTTAAACTTCTTTGCTTCGTTTAAGAGATTCCCCTTCCTTGCTTCCAGGATTAAAATGATAAAGGATGATATCTATAGATTAATAGAGTGCATTGTAATTTGGTGAGGTTTAATGTCCTGATCCCAGATCATGGGAGTGATTATGGAGAAAAATCCCTGGCTTCAACTGACCTCTGAATTAGGTGCTTATGCCTTTAATCTGCTGAAAAATTCTATGGGTCCTTTCTGGGTGTGTTGGCAGTTTATGCAAAAGGGATTTTCTGAAATGGATTAAACCTCCCTTTGCATTGTTTCCGGACTGGAGAGAATTTGCTGAGCCACTAAGGGCTGAAAAAACAGAGCCAATGAAAGTGCATACCTGCACATTTCTGTTGGTATTAGTCTCCACTGCCTTAAAAAGATCTGATTTGCTACACATATGCAAGTTATATTTTCACCAAATCAATAAGAGAGAGGGATTCTATTCTTTTTTTTTTTAAGATCTCAAGATAAAAATCGACATTTTCAAGAAATCAATTTCTCTTTCTCTCTACTCAGGCACATACCTATATCTGTATCTCAGAGGATTGTGCAAAATCTTCAAAGAGGTGTTTTGCAATGTGCAGGTTGCTGAACAAAGCATCTGTTTTGGGACTGTTAAAGCAGCTGGATTCTTTGCATAGTAGCTTTCCTAAGAAAGTGGGAAATGAGCAAGTGTTTTACTAAATCAAAAGCCACTTTGTATCACTCTGCACATTGTGAATCATTTCTCTGGAAAGTTTTGCTCAGTCCTAGTAATCTGCTGTTAGATAAACAGATGACTTTGGTTGCCAGATAAATGTGTTGCTTTTTCTGAGGAATTTCCCAGAGCTTTTGTTTCTATAATTATTCTAATACATATTGCTAGCAGAAGAGAAAGCAAGAGAGCACAGCTATCAGATGTCTGCTGAATCTTATTTCGGTATTGGAGATGGGACCTTGAAGGACATAATAATATTCTTTGTCACCTCACTGCTACTTCCTGTTCTCCCAAGTGGCAGGAAGGCTGCCAAGGAGACTCCTTTACTCTACCAAATAATATGGTCATCCCATTCTACTGCTGAAAACACAATAATGAATAGTAAATCTCAGTTTGCTTCAACAAAAACATTTAAAGGGGTCTGTCCAAATATATCCAACCAGCTTCATTCTGCACTGGTCCTGCATCCGTCCAAACCACTAGAATAATGACTTGAAGGCTATGCAAAATAGACCATGCAATCAGCACAGTAGGAAATATATTATTACTAGGGCTTCAGCTTTAACACATATCTCTCAAGCAAAAAGCAGAATAAGGTATCATTTGGAATACAATTATAACTCAAGTCTATATTCTCAGGGGTGTTTTTTACTTTCCATTTGCTAAAAATGATTTAGCTAAGGATAATTTAGCCTTCAGCTACCTATAATAAGCAAATGGCATTTTCATTATATAATACAATCTTGGACCATTAAAATCTACATTTTATCCTGGAGCTCATAATATATTACAGCTACAAGATACAGCACACTTCAATACATACTGTAAAATGCCAGTATTTTCTTCCATTTCTAATGTGATCATTAATGATCTAATAGGAATCTATCTTTCTCCAAAAACTGGAACAGCTCAAAGTGGGCAAGGTGTTACACCAGTACAACCTCTTCCCATGGGGTTGAAGATACCCATTTAACCAAGCATTTACTACTTACTACACTGTACATTTTAGAAGTTCAAATGAAATAATTTATATTTTTCACATTTGGTTTATGTTATGTTTTTCATCTGTCCCTGTCCCGTGATGAGAAACAATCAAACAAACAAATCAGCAGATCGCCAAAAAAATATTTTGATCATGCCAACAGTTTGTTGGCACAATCACCAATATTGGTTCTGTAGCTAGGTTAGGTTGTCTGTGAACTATGCTGATTTATCGAAGAAAACCTCATTTGTCTCCATAAGCAAACATTTTTGTACATTCACTGGGAGATGAATTAAAACCCCTTTTGAAAGGTAACTGATTTAAGTTCCACAACAAGGAAGGTGGAGAAAGCCCCAAGCTATCAATTTATCTCTATATATGACCATCAAAGAAATAACACCTCCCAAATGCTAGAAGAAAAGGAGAGCATAAAAACAGTTGCAATCACAGTTGTTACATTTGTTTTCCTCATTGCTTTCAGTGGTTGGTGGGGTTTTTTTGTATCTTAATATTGTCATAGTGCATTTTATTTTATAGTAATGAAATCATTTCAAGTGAAGAATTCATTTCATTGTTGCATTACATGACTAACATGATAACTAGTACCAGTATCATGAAAAACAATAATGATAAAACAGTTAACTTTCATAGTACTTTTTTCCTAGCTAAAACATTGATAAATATTAAGAAACAATATTAAAATGACCACTTTAGCATCTTGTTTCAGACATCTGAGGTGTGTATATATGTAAGTGTAGGGGGGTGGATTCTTAGGCTCACTACTCATACAGTCAGATCATCAGACCGAGCCCGACTGCTGCCTTTGCTTAACCTGCTAAGGGGTCTTGTGTCAGTTGTCACATCAGCAGATGATAGTGGCAAGTTCTGCTGTGGTGGTTCTAACTCGTTCTCCATGGGCTTTTCTTCTACTTCTTTTTCTGTTTTCTCCATTAACAGTTCTAACCTTTGTGGTTCGGCTTCCTCAGCTTCCTTCTCTTCTGATTCCTCCTCTGCTTCTCCTTTCTCCTTGTCCAGTTGGTCTATGTGTGTGTAGGAATGCAGTTGTTCATTAAATGTCCTGGAGAGATCTTTCAGGTGTTCCATGCTAATCTTCTCTTCCATGTCATGCAATGAATTTTCTACTCCTACTTCTGTCAAAGGAAAGTAATGGAATTCTTGCTTCCCTTCCTCTTCTAGCAATTTATACCCTTTGGCTTTTTGGATAGATGAAACAGCAATAGAATGAAGGTGAGTCTCTGGCATTTCCACAGGTTGTTGTTCCACTGGTTTCTTGAAAGCATTCAAGATTTTCTTGAGACCCAAGTGACTGATCTCTACAAGATTGAGGAAAAGGGATACTGATGCCACAGCCAACATGAACATGATAAAAACAGTCTTCTCAGTAGGCCTGGATGTAAAACAGTCTACAATGTTGGGACAAGGCCATCTGCCACAGCGGTAGAGAGGATAGATTCGGAAGCCATACAGAAAGTATTGACCCACTATAAAGCCAACCTCAAAGAGGGTCTTAAAAAAGATGTGACAGATATAAGTTCTCAGAATGGTTCCCTCAAGATGGAACTTTTTGATCCCTCTGTGGCTTGTATCCTTCATAGAAACAGAGTTGCCGTCATCTTGTTCAAGAGGTGAGTTTTCTTCTTCTGCTTTTCTTTGCTGAGCTCTTTCAGCTTCTTTCCGCTCTTTCCTTTTCTGTTGCACCTTTACATAGTGGGCAGCATGGCCCAAATATACCAGCGAAGGAGTGGAGACGAAGATGATCTGGAGGACCCACAGACGGATATGAGAGATAGGGAAGGCTTCATCGTAACACACATTCTCACAACCTGGTTGCTGAGTGTTGCAAACAAAGTCTGACTGTTCATCACCCCAGACAAATTCTGCTGCAGTTCCTAAGATCAGGATTCGGAAAATGAAGAGTACTGTGAGCCACACTCTCCCAATGACAGTGGAGTGTTCATTCACCTCTTCTAAGATGTTCCCTAAAAAACTCCAGTCACCCATTGCTGGCTGTTTAAAAGAAAGACAATGATTACATTGTATTATACTTTAATAGTTTAAATATATATTGTCTACATGTCTTATTCATTTCTCGTTATTTTTAACATGCTTCACATTTTCACGATTCATATTCCAAGGAAATCAAAAGTGTATTTCATTTTGAACTGCACATTTTAATCCAAAGAGGCTGCTGCAAGCAAACAGCATAGCAAAGGGTGCAAAGCCATGCTCTCTTCTCTTTTTTATTTTTTAAAATACTCTGAAACTACTCTGAAATTAGAAGCCATTTCATGCTGTAAGTTGCTATTGCCTTCTCTAAAAATCTCACAATCAAGAAAAGTTTTGGAAGGCAGTTCTTGGAACTCTACATGCTGTCTGAATAATTCTGGTTCCTATATATGGGAAGGATGCTAGGTTGGGGAAGACTAAAATGAAGATGATTCTAGCCATCACTTTTCCTGAGGGGAATCTTTTTGCTGGTTACTTCTGCAGTGTGCTGGATTTTATTGAAAGCATTTGAGTGGCAGTGCCAGTGAGGCACATTATAAAAGAAAAATTATTTTCCTACCCATAAATTGAAATCTGAAATCTGGTCTTAGAGCTTCTATTTGATCATCAATGAGGTGATCAGTATCTCCAGAAAAGATTAGATAATCTTTTAGATAATGTTGGATACTACATTGTTAATTGTTAGATAGGTATTGGTATCAATTGTAACAGTGTCTATAATTACCATGTTCATAAAAGCAGATGCCTCTTGGACATTTAGCTCTTTATCAAACTCTATGGTTTGGAGTCATACATGTGCTAAGCCATGGTTTGTTCATTATGGTTGAGTTTAAGTCATAAACTTAGTACAAATTTAGTATGTCCCATAATACATTAAACCAAAACCAAATAAACTACCATATGGTTTAGCAATGTCTATGAAACCAACCATTGTCTTTAAAAAATCACAGCTATGAGCTGGCTGCGCTGGGAGTTGTATGGACGGAAATCTGATAAGTAAATATATATAAATAAATAAATAAAATTGGCTTGTTACAATGGGTAAAGGTTTGAGATGTACAAGCACTTTCCATATTCAATATACAAATCCAATGGGAAATATGTAAGCTATCATTGTACTATACTAGAGATCTGAAGAGTCTGGAAATGCTTATGTTCTGTTCGACTGTACAAATACTCTGCTTTTATAAGCATTATCAATAAAGCATTCCACATATTATTCTATATGTATCATGTATAACTTGCATTATTCCTTAACAATTATTCATTTTTCAGGGTATTCATCCACAGTGCAATTCAGTTCAGAATAATTAAACCAAATATAAACCAAACATAATTACTTTCTGACAAACTTAAAATAACATCAGTCACACACACTTTCATTAATATAATCTAGAGCAACATTTATGCCCCTAAAGTTTATGCTTGCAGGTCAACACACCAGACAATTCCTTTTAACATATTTAGAAATAATCTATTATAGGTTATTTTTTCCAGTAATAGGATCACAAGAGTCATAAATACTTTAACCTTTTCCTGAACAATTCCTGCAACAATGATAGGATGCAATGGTTATGGTAAATTTCTGGGTCTTGCATTCTTTTCAAAAACTGCAAACTCTTGGCCAAGTTCAAAGTGTTTTAGTTGAGGGAAAAAAACATATTCTGAGAAGACATTAATCTAATATTAATTTATATTTAAAGAAGCATCCAAGCAACTTGTCCTTTAGTTAAAACAATCCACACTTCATCCTAAGAACCAAATTGCACACTTCCTATAAAAAGTGAACAGCACTTAGGCATAGATGTGCAAGAAAATTCTTATCTCCAAGCCTCCGATCAAACAGGACACCTTTTCATATTCAAGCTGAATGTATGTTTCCCCAAGTGCAGAAATTCAGAAAGAAGAAAACAGGATATTATAGATGGTTTCATTAACATGTTTCTACATGTTAGATGCATGCTTGCAAAACAGCCTACTATCACCATGCATTCAGGTGTTTCTTTAGAACACCAAGACTTAATTTTTTTTTTAAAAAAAAGGAGGAACCAAACAGTTGGCCTCTAGATGCTGACATCCTCAGATTCCAGGAACTGGTTTTTTCCCCCAACCACCTAGGAAGAAAACAATATTGTTATGAATTTATGAAGCAGCAAACTTGCCACAGTGGAAGGATCCGCTGAAGATACGTGCTCCCGTTGTTGCTGGGTACTCTGCAGCAAAAAAAGAAAAAAGTTTTAACTTTTCCCTCCTCTAAAAGTCCCCAACTTTGTCACATGACTGAGCAAAAGTGACTGGATCAGCATTGACAGGTAGGCTTTACTTGCCCTGTAGTATATAAGCTCTAAGCCAGACATCTTTACAAAATGAATGACATTCGGTGACAGGAAGAACAATAGAGAGAAAAGACAAATAAAAAGAGGCCCATACAGTAGTGGAAAAAAAAAAGATTCTGCATGTTGAATAGAACTAAAATGAATTGGTAACAGGCTCTGGGCACCAGACACTGATAATATAGTGCAAGCAAACATGCTATTTTCAGAAGCCAATGTTATCCTATAGAGGTATGGTCTCCAAAGTTGAGATACCCAACTGAGATACCCAATTTTTCATATATCCATATGACAAATTAATGGACCCATTAATAATAAATTTTGTGTGCTATAAATACATTTAATTTGATCAAAATGTTACAATTATTATTGTACCAATACATTTTGTTCAATGTAAGCAGAAATTGCCAGGGAACACAGTTTGAATACTGGGGTTATAGAGGATATTCCACTGGCATATTATTATTCTTATAATCATAATCAGAGCAGCTTAATTCTGCCTAAACACATATTTAACCATTATATCAACCTATGGGGAATTGAGAAAAGGTGATAATGAGGAACTTATGGGCCTTCAAATGTTGCTGAATTGAAATTCTCATCAGCCTCATTCAGTATGGATTATAGTGAGATGGTTGGGACTTGTAGTTCACAGATACTTTCCTCTAGTCTTAGACAAAGTTTGACCAAACTTTCTTTCAGAAATGTCTATGGAGATTCTCAGTCACCCAGGTCATAGTTGTCCCAAAGGTATTTTTCAAGAGGCAACTGGACTTCCTTGTTTTTCTTTGAAGACATTTCACTTCTCATCCAAAAAGCTAAGAAGCTGAAGAAGCTTCTTGGATGAGAAACGAAATGACTTCAAAGAAAAACAAGAAAGTCCAGTTGCCTCTTGAAAAAGCACCTTTGGGATTTCTTTCATAAACCTTAGAACAACTTCAGATGATACCTGAGTGTATATTGCTTTACATTTAGCAGGATGATACACAGTGGAAATTTCTCAGGATACTTATATAACTTCAATTATGTTCAAAATTAATAGATTATAGGATATTTTTACATTTAAGTTGCAATTTCCTGCACTCAGTGAGCACACATGATCTGAAAGCACTACAAAGAATATGGACAAGAGCATCATATAGTGTCATTCCATTATAAGAACAAAATAAAAGGGCTGTTGACAAAAAAACAGCATAGAAACAATATAGATACTGGTATAAGGTTTAGGCAACTAGAGATTTTCAGAACAAGAGATGAAACAATAACATCAAGGCCATTAGATTGCTAGGCGTAATCTAAATAGGTGCTATAGCATAAGGGAGTTGGGGGACACACAAAGGACAAATGCTACCTTTTGCTCCTTCTTTTCATTTTCCTTTATCTCTGCCATTGCTCTTTTTACCTGCAGTCTTAGTCTGGCCACTCTCTACGGCAATGCCAAATATGATTGCAAATCAATTCAGGAACTAAGCAAAACTTTATTCTTCAGTCAATGGCAACATCCATTGCTTTCAATTTGACAGGTCCTTGTTTCTTCATGTTTTCTGAAAACAGAAGATTTTTGCTTGGTAATTCCTCTTGCCTTCTTCAAATTTCACATCCATGAATAGTTACAAACCTATCTCTAAAACTGGTTTACCCTGTTAAAATTAGCATGGAGCCTACATTTTATATCAAATGTGGATGCAATTAGAATTACTGAGTGCAGGGGCAAGCCACTTGATGTGTTCCAGATAAGAGAACGCAATGGCTCAGTGGTTAAAGACTCTGAGTGTCAGTTGGAAAGCTGACAGCCTGGGTTTGAATCCTAGCTCCGTGTGAATGGGGTGAACTCCCATTACTTGCCCCAGCTCCTGTCCCCCTAGCAGTTTGAAAGCATGCAAATGTGAGCAGATAAATAGGTACTATTTCGATGGGAAAGTAACAGCATTCTGTGTGCCTCAGTCAGTGGTGGGTTTCAAATGTTTTTACTATTGGTTCTGTGGGTGTGGCTTGGTGGGCGTGGCATGGCTTGGTGGGCATGGCAGGGGAAGGATACTGTAAAATCTCCATTCCCACCCCACTTCAGGGGAAGGATACTGTAAAATCTCCATTCCCTCCCAATCATCTGGGACTCGGAAGGCAGAGAATAGATGGGGGCAGGGCCAGTCAGAATTTTTACTACCGGTTTTCTGAACTACTCAAAATTTCCACTACCGGTTCTCCAGAACTAGTCAGAACCTGCTGAAACCTACCTCTGGCCTCAGTGTATAGTCATGCTGACCACATGACTATGGAAGTATCTTTGGACAACCCTGGCTCCCTTGACTAAGAAACAGAGATGAGCACTGCTCCCTAGAGTCAGACACGACTGGACAGGGAATATCTTTTCCCTTACCTTTATTCTCCAGATGTTTTGGATTGTGTTTTATTAGACTGACTCAAGCCCATGGAAGTTGAAGTTCAAAACATCTGGACCACACCAGACTGCTCATCTCCATGCTAAATGGAAAGGCATGTATAGCCATTATTAGGCAAATTAAGTTGACTTCCTCAGGCAACAGGTTAAGGTCAGTGCTAGCAGGTCTATCACACATATAAACAAGTACAAGCTGCATTCTTTCTCTTGAGCCAGTCTTTCAACAACAGTCTGGATTATCATTTGTTATGGAAAGACTGGGTGACTTTTTTTATCTTCTCCTTTTTCTCCCAACCTGTTACAAAGTAGTACTGGGAAATAGTTTGGATTAAATGGCTTAGGTTATCTAAGGAGCCACCTCTTTCCCATTACATCTACCCAACCTATCAGGTCCAGCAGGAGAGACATGCTGTGGATCCCTTGTGTGAAAGGGTTCCATCTAAGAGATGAGCATTTTCTGCCATGGCATCCACCCTCTCTCTCTCTATATATATTCCTATTAGTCAATGCCAACTTATATTCCTGTTTCTTACTCCTTACATTTATTGCCTTTCGTTCAGGGGTGAAATCTACTTACCTTCCTTACTGGTTCAGAAGTGCCTGCGCCGCGCGCACAGACCTTCTGTGCACGCGCAAAACCTTCTGTGCATGCACAGAGAGTAAAAAACACATTACTTCCTGGTTAAAGGAGAGCAGAGTTTTGCTCCACCATTGCTACCACCAGCGACGATCGCTACCGGATCGCTCGATCCAGTCCGAACCGGGAGCATTTCACCCCTGCTTTCATTGCACTTATTGCACTGATATTTTAAAGCCAGATTTTGACTAAAGACTTGCCACCTATTAATTCAAACAGAAATGAATTATCAATAGAAATATAGGATGGGAGCAATGCAGAATATTTATATGAGACTCCTTGTTCTCTGGAAACATGAAATCAGTATACAGTAAGATCACTATAGCACTAGTGAGAGACTTGGTAGAAAACTTACCCTGTAAGATGGCAAAACTTTAGAGAATTTCTATAATTCTTTATTGGATTGAGTTCTCCCAAAGCTTGAAATATTGCCATGGTGTCTTAATAGGTGAAAATTAATTTGACTAACGTTCTGTCTTATCAATATATCTCATTTGCCCATCACTTTCGTAACTGAGCTTCTATAATGACCTGTCTTATGTTATTTTAACCATAGACTTGTATCCTTAAAGAACTTTTCAAGCTTTACAAACTTTTAAAGTTTCTTTAAAAAGCTAGTCATTCGAATAAAATATGGTCTATACAGTATATGCTGTGGAATCATTTTCCTCTCTTTTGGACTTGAGCTAAGAACATAGATTCTTTGCTAATTATCTATAGTGTAAATCACTAAGGGTTTTATGGGGAAAGTAATGGCGCTAAACTCTAAAATCATCATTTATCTACTTATCATAATGTCAAAGTGGGTGGATGCTTGTAAATGGATAAATTACTCTGCTCTTAGAGCAAGACAAGTCATCTGAGTAGGACCAAAATGAAAAGAGAATAATGGCAAGCCAGCAGAGTGGTGGGACCAGAATAGCTTAAGAAAAAGTGAAGAATATGTGTGTGGAGGGGGGGGGAGGCGGCAGACTGGAGATTAGGCGGTTGCAATAAGAAATCACATAGCTAAAAGAATTTTATTACTGCTGCCCAGATCGCTCCATGGAGTGATGCTTTTGTAGTCACTGAGGATCAAGTGTGATTCAAAGGTACCTTTATTGACTTTTAAGTTTCTGGTATATAATCATTCCACAAGAGGGTGTTGTGTTGCTACATTAGTATGCCTGCCTAAGATCAAGTAGAAAATTTAAGTTGTACTTTGAATCTTTGTTTTCCCCGTTCCATTTACTCTAGATGGCATGATTCCTAATATAATGATCCTACACTGTTTGTATGTATATATGAAAGTATGTAAATATCTCTGTCTGTGTATTCATATTTATGCAGAGTACTAAATGTCCCATTCTACCTCAGCAAAAAGGCAATTTGATTGAGCCTAAACACAATCTCATTTCCTTCTTTCATACCGTCCTTCCTTCCTTCCTTCCTCCATTATTTTGGTGGACATTCTCAACTAATTGTAATGGGGGAAATCACGACATTTTGTTCAAGACAACAGTGTGTACTGTGTGGCTTGTAGATAGCAGGTAACCCCACCAATTATTTTTGTGACAAGTTAGGCTGTTAATAGGGACGCGATGGCTCAGTGGCTAAGACACTGAACTTGTCGATCGAAAGATCGGCAGTTCAGCGGTTTGAATCCCTAGTGCCGCGTAATGGGGTGAGCTCCCATTACTTGTCCTAGCTTCTGCCAACCTAGCAGTTCGAAAGCACGTAAAAAATGCAAGTAGAAAAATAGGGACCACCTTTGGTGGGAAGGTAACAGTGTTCCATGCACCTTTGGTGTTTAGTCATGCCGGCCACATGACCACGGAGACGTCGTCAGACAGCACTGGCTCTTTGGCTTTGAAATGGAGATGAGCACTGCCCCCTAGAGTTGGGGCTGACTAGCACATAAGTGCAAGGGGAACCTTTACCTTTACCTTAGGCTGCTAATATTTGATCCATTTTTCCCAATTTTTCAGTAGGAATGTAAAATGTGTTAGGCTTAACTCACTATAAAAATTAAATAGTCCAGTAGAACCTTTTCAGTCTAACAAATATTTAAAAGTATTCTCCTTTATGAACTGTAATTCTCTTAATCATATGCCTGGAATACATGAAATATTATGCTCTTAATAACATTTGTTAGTTTGAAAAGGTGCTAACTCACTCCCGATTTATCTACAGAGCCTATTCAGCTTTCCCTTTACAACTTCTATGAAAATTAGCCCACCTAAAGGGCAAGAACATGCTTAAAATCCTGCCTCCCTCACATCTTTTAAATAATACAATAACAGAGTTGGAAGGGACCTTGGAGGTCTTCTAGTCCAACCCCCTGCTTACGCAAGAAACCCTACACCACTTCAGACAAATGGTTATCCAACTAGCAGCTCTTCAGGTGATATCATTATATCACTATCCCATCCAACCTTGTTGTCCTAATATTAAAAATGTTGTTCATTGTTGCTGCCTATGCTTGTGTAGAGAGATGTTTTTAAAAAACAAGATCATAATACACAGGGATGGGCCATACCTGAATCTCAAATGTGTTGCTCTCCACATCTCTTCAACATTGGCTTCAACAGCAATGAGTTCCATGATGTTAAATGCCCTCCCATTGGCTAGATCAGCGCAAATGAGGCATAAGAGAAGTTGCATACCATTTTCAAACTTCTGTAAACTTAATTGCTTGTGACTATTCATATGTTTTTAGCATTTAGCTCTCATCTTTTATTATGTTGATTGGGACTTTTGGGAGGTAGACTCTAACAATAATCTAGAGAGCTACATGTTTTAAAGGAGTAATTTAATATGAAGATGATTTCTAGCTGCTCCATCCTTTTACCTGCCTATGTACAGATATACCCAAGTGGTATATCACTTGGGTAGGAAGGGGGTGGGAAATAAATGATTTCTACTTCTGTGTTATTTCTGCTCTTGTTGGCAGCTTTCCCAGTCTTAAATGAAGCTTTATAAACCAAGAGTCCTCCCTGGATCTCTCCAAAAGCTGCCAAGGCCATCTCCTCTCAGAATTGTAAAGTCATGTTCCTGCAGATATGCTTCAAAACTGAGGAATAAGGAGACCCCTGCCATCAGAAAGTGTCCTCTCATTTGAAATCATGACTGCCCCCTTAGGAAGACATACCCACGAGAGAGGAATTTTCCCAGAGCTTCTGGGAGCAGAGCAAAAGTCTGCTCAGAACCACTGGTACTTATAACTTCAGAGAAAAAGAAAATTAAGGAACCAACACAAAAGTGATGTTAAGTATAAAAAAGGAAATGCCAAGAGAATTGTAAAAATAAAAAATGAATTGGAGAGTGACAACTGATATAGAGAGAATGAGAAAGGCAGCTAAGAGTAAGGAAGTCAGCAGAATGGTCACTTATAACATGCCTGGATCTTATTTATTTTAAGTAGAGATGGGGCTGGCCAAGACCTGAATCTATCATTTAGGAACAATGCTTAGTATCAACAAGCATATAATATATTTTAGATAAAACCTTTATTGTGCAACTGTCACATTTCATTCACAGAATTTTATGGTGGGGCCTAACTGCAGCATCTTTTTCCAGCCACTATTCCTATTTCTTTTTCTTATCAGGAAAAATCCATTGGGGACACCTTGTGACAAGATGGCAGCAAACACATTTAATAAATGAATAAGTATAAAAACCCTACAGTGGCTTTTGATTGGAATTACAGTAGAAGACATTATCTCGATGCAGACCCAATCTCATAATTTCATTGTATTGCACAAGCATTATTATATGAAGATATATAAAGCATAATTACCCATTATTCCAATGCTGAAAGCTGCATGTTTACAGGTATCTTGTAGGAATTCAAGGTCAATATTGTTGAATGGGTTTGTTTTTATTTATTTGCTTTATTCTACCTTTTATTTGGCATATATAGCATACACAGTGTTCCCTCTTTCTATTTTCCCTCATAATAACCCAGTAAGTTAAAAAAGAGTTACTGGCCCAAACTATCCCATGACTTTTTATGTCTGTTGGTAGAGTAGAACTTTAGTCTATCCACTCCTGGGATAGATCATCCGTGGCTTTGGGGTGAAGTGTCAACTGTATGCCGATGACACGCAGTTGTACATTTCAACCCCAGGCCACCCCAATGATGCCCTTGACATGATGTCCCATTGCCTGGAGGCCGTGCGGATCTGGATGGGGAGGAACAGGCTCAGACTAAACCCCTCCAAGACTGAGTGGCTGTGGTTTCCAACGTCCCAACATAGCCAGCTAACACCATCATTGGCTATTGGGGATGAGATCTTACCCCCCTCAGAGAGGGCTCGCAACTTGGGCGTCCTCCTGGACTCACAGCTGTCTTTGGACAATCATATAATGGCTGGAGCCAGAGGGGCTTTTTATCAGGTTCGCCTGATTTCCCAGTTGCGTCCCTTTCTGGATCGGGACGCCTTGTGCACAGTCACTCATGCCCTCGTCATTTCCTGTCTGGACTATTGTAATGCTCTCTACATGGGGCTCCCCTTGAGGAGCACCCGGTGGCTCCAACTGGTCCAGAATGCAGCCGTGCGAGTGATAATGGGGGCGACTCGTCGCTCCCATGTAACACCCCTCTTGCGCAAGCTGCACTGGCTCCCGGTGGTCTTCCACGTGCGCTTCAAGGTGTTGGTTACCACCTTTAAAGCACTCCATGGCTTAGGACCTGGTTACTTACAAGACCACATTCTGCCACCGTTTTCCTCCCACTGACCCACATGCTCCCACAGAGCGGGCCTCCTCAGGGTGCCGTTGGCCAAACAGTCTCGACTGGTGACCCCCAAGGGAAGAGACTTCTCTGTGGGGACTCCTGGCCTATGGAATGAATTGCCCCCAGACATACAAAGGATCCCCAACCTCCGTGCCTTCCATTGTGCTCTGAAGACCCTATTATTTCAGCAAGCTGGTCTGACGGGATAAATGATTTTAAATTGGGTTTTAAATGTGGTTTAAAATGGTTTTAATTGGAAGTTTTAATTTTGACCAAGGATTGAATTGTTTTAATATGTTTTTTAAATTTTGTCTTGTATGTTGTTTTATCATGGCTGTTCATCGCCCTGAGTCCTTCGGGAGAAGGGTGGTATATAAATATAATAAAAACTAAAACTAAAAACTAAACTCCTAATCTATGATCTTAAACCACTACATCAGTTACTTATGTTTATTCATTATTATTTTCTTTCTTTCAGCAATTACTGACTTCCTTAAAACTTGAGTATTCTAGCTTTCCATCACTACTGTCTCCAGAAATAGTTATCAACACTACTGCTTTAGAAAAGAATTTAGGTTCAGAGATAAGTATACTTACAGACATACAGGACACATCTAGCACATTACTCATTTTTGTGGGACCCAATGTTGTACCTGCAGAATGTATGAGCGTATTGGCATGGATTGTTAGCACTTCAAAATCTACTGACCACAAGGGACATCTGGGAAGTATTATTGTTTTTGCTGGTTGCGCAGTTGGATAGATGTTTAGATTGGTTTTGGCATTTTTTATCCATCTACTGAGTCTTTCCCAAGGATCTGGGATAGGCAGATTTTGTTGTTAAATGGCGTCACAAGCTGTAAACTGTCCCAAGTGGTATTTTGCAATTGATTGATCGTGATTTTGTCAATGGTGATGGATTGATCTAATGACTGGAATTACATAGGTGTTAATTGTCATGATTGTGTTTCCTAAACTGAGTTATTATCATTATTTATATGCTGCTTGATGGTCAGTTGAGAAGCAGCTTAGTCCTCAGAAGGAATGGCAGCATGCTAAATATCAAAAAAGGGACCCTACCAGCTTCCTGGATGGGAAACTGAGGAGGAAGAGATGTACTTACTACAAGGTTCTGTTACTCAACCTTACAAGAAAGACAAGGTTCATACTTATGGTGGGTGCTTCTTATCTGGACTACCTTGAAGGACAAACAGTATGTCACACTAAGCATTTTCTCTACAATCCTTTGTCTCTTCATCTACCTACTCTTTTGGGATCACCTCAGGATGTTTCTAGCTATCTTTGTTTTCACAAGCATACTTGCTCTCTTGATTCTCACCTGAAAGGATGTTGTTAGCTAAGAGCCAAGATCTTCCTTAACCTCCATGTAGTTCCTTTAATAAACTTTCTTTCTGATTCAATAAGTTATTTCACTAATCCTTGCTTTAGTTATATTCCTATTCTCCAGAATACACAAATAGCTCCCTCTGCTAATGCAAAGTGCATAAAAAGAATAAGATTTAAACTAAATAAATGAACGGTAAAGCACATGTTTTGCATTTTGAAACTCAAAGTCCAAACTATTATGGCATCACCAATTAAAAACAAACCTTAATTTTATGATGACATAAACCTCCTACCACAGCTACTGTATGTTGGCCTGTCTGACATCCCCACTTGGTTTCTAAAACAGAAGAGCACTCAGTTGGGTCTTGGCTTTGAAACCATCATTGTTTTCCCAGTCCTAACTGATGAAGTAGATACTTTGCTGTGAACCTTGGTTGAAATTGGCCTCACTGTTTTCAGCCTTTCTGTTTGTTCCAGAAGGTGGCTGACTTCCCTCCCAGAAGGACATCCGTAGAGACAGTTCCTGTTTCCTTGCCCTTCCCACTACTTGCCTTCCTGAACCTGATATGATTGTTTCTCTGGGCAGAATACAAAATATGCCAGCAAGGAACGGAAGCCTCTCATACTTTAGCAATTTACCAAAAAAGAAAAGCTTCATGGGCATGAGAGCAGTCTCTTTTCCTGACATGGGATCCAGGCCATTCTCAGATCATTAATCTCTCACCAGAACTGTGGCCAGACACCCCCTGATTCACAGAAGAAGGCATATTCATGAGAATATTGCAAACTGTGAACCAAGACTGTGAGCAAGATTGTGAGGAAGGCTGAAAGGATAGATTCATTTTGCCCATACATGGAGATGTTGGCTACTGTAACAACTTAGTTGAACAGAAATCTAAAATGCTATCATTAGCTTAGTTTGGGTAATAGCCATACTGAATTCTAAGAGACCCATTCTCATAATAGCAGATTTACCGTAATCATGACTCAGATAACGGTTAGAAATAAATCTGAGAAGAAAATTGCATGTTGTTTCAATTATCCAGCAAGCAATTGGCTCTCTTTTTTATTGTTTATTCTTCAATAAGCTTATGACTTTAATTCAGATCATGACTTAATGACCACACTTAGATTGGAAAATCCCTCCATTTAACACTTGATTCTTGATTTGAAGAAACAACTAAAAAGTATCCATTTGTGTCCATTAAGATCTTTCACCTTTTTTTCTAAGTGCCCAGATTGAGGAGTGGGGTGACAAATCATACAGTGGGGTTTTAGTGGATCCAGTTTGTGTGTAAGACATGAGGAACAAGGGAAAGTGAGCATAAATTGTGCTGTGTTCGTGTGATTTGACAGGAGAAAATGTCTGGCATATGATTCTGAAAGATTTCCGATGCAACCAATATACAACTGTTTCAAGCATGAGGTGTGATACAACTGTTTCATGTAGAGGGCTACCAAACAAGGAGTTTACTGCATCTCTGCAGCTGCACTCGTCCTGGTAATTGTATGCTCCAATTCAGGCAATTCCTTGATGGATGGGGCTTAAATTTTTTTTAATAAAATAATTAGATAGTTTTGGTGTGGAATAGGCAATTGACAATTAGCTGTAATGAACTGCAGGAAAAATGGGTGAAACTAAGTTTGCATTTAAAGAGATGATGGCTTGCAAGTTGCAGAACTAGTTTGAAGACTTTTTTTCTACATGATTGTTGATAATATTCAGAGTGTTATCTGGTATGGACCATACTGGATGTTAGTAGATTCAGGATATTTACCACAAAATGCTGTAAGTATAATTAGTTTAGCCGAAGGTGCCATGCTGAGTTTAGAAAAAGGAGATGAAAACTCAGAATATTCAAGTGTATGACTGAAAATCATGCTTCAGGAGTATCTCTGTGTCAATTAGAGCAGATGGGACAGAAGAGAAGCAATTGACCACTATAAGTTCTGTCCACTACTAAATTGCACTAGTAGCCACTGATATATGTGTTGCTCATAAAAAACTTGTTTCAAAATAAATGGAGGAAAAAGGAGTAAGGAAAAGGGAGAAGGAGAAGAAGTAGATATGTCTGCTACTAAATTGCACTACTGTAGAAGCCTCTGATAAGTGTTGCTCATAAAAGACTTGTTTCAAAATACAGTAAATGGAGGGAATGGGGAGGAAGATTATGAAGCATCAACTGAAGAGCAACTTTCACATGCTATTTTTTCATACGTTCAAGTCCCATATAAGGGTTATCAACACATCCTTAGAAGAGTGCCGAATACTGTGTCCATGCCATCCAATAGACTTGGCAAAGGTGTTTCTGTGGAAAGATTCTGTGAGTTACTAATCCTAAGAGATCAACACCTTGCACTTCAGTTATTGTTATCATTAAAATTCTCATTCCAGTTCTCAGAGCACCAATACTTCTCAGGGGCTGGATTAAAGAGCAGAGAAAGGCATTAAAAATAACTCTTACCTCTTTCATACAAGCATGTTTCTTTCCTCTTTCCCCTATTTCTTCCATTATTGCCATATTTTGAAAAGATTACTATATGTTATCCCTCTTTGTCCTAGAATTAAGGCTACCTAACTTCATATTATTAAACTATAACAACAGTAACACGTTTATAGTCCTTCATTCATAACCCCAAAAAAATCATAATGGCAAAATGACCTATTTGTTTGTTTATTATATTTTGCATTTCTTATGCAGCTCCCTCAGATGCAGCAATCATAAAATAACCAAAGAAACTACGAAGAATATATCTACATTAAACAAATAAGTAGATCATAAAAATATTTAAATTGTGTAAATGTCTTAGTCATCCAGGTCATACTTGTCTCAAAGGTGCTTTTTCAAAAGTCAACTGGACTGTTTTTTCCTTGAGGAAGAAGAAAACGTTTAGCTTCTCACCCAAGAAACGTCATCAGTTCTGATGGGGGGAGAGGTGGAAAGATAAGATACTGACAGTTGAGATTACACATTAAAATTGTGTTGGCATTTAAAATAATTCAGAAGAATTGCATTGGAGCTTGCATCAGTAGAATTGCCATTCCATAAAGCAGTGCCTCTTTTCCAAGCACAGCTGGAAAATGTCCTTTCAGCATTTCAGAAGCATATTGATCGAGTAGATTCTTTTAAAGTAGCCACAATTTATGTGCAGATGCACATAAAAGACTGAAAAAAGGAGGCTGCTTTATTGTAAAATTGTAAATAGATATAATATTTAAGAAAACAATTTTTCCCTCCAACTATTAGGTACTCATGGCCAAAGGCAAAAGGTGGGAGGAAAAGTCATAGCAATTATATTATATTAATTATATTATATTAATGATATGATATATGATATGATATGATATGATATGATATGATATGATATATTAATGTAACCAGAAAAATATGACTGTTTACTCAGTAAGTACATTTCCAATTTTTGGAAGTAAAATCTGGTCTGGGAGAAAGATGTAGGAGAAATGAATTTGGAGGCAAGCTGCAGTTGGAAAGGAGGCTTCCATTTATTTAGTAATCAGAAGCGAAGTGACACAGCAATTGATTCTGGGACAGTCTGGTGTGTGGATGGTGTTTTATGTGGTTGTAGGGCTTTGTGATTTAGATGTCCAAGTTTGTTGTGAAATGGACTTTAATCTGTGCTTGAGTGTACCTTTTTAATATTATAATTGTTGTTGCCTGACTCCTATTGTGGATGAGAGGTCATGCCCTGTCCTTGGAGTTGGATGGGGAATGTTGGTTATTAGGTGTCTTTTGTCTCTCTGCTTTTTAACCTGATCAATTCCAACCTTCTGTGGAGGCTGTAGCTGAAGGTGTTTTGTTTATGAATCAAACAATTTGTGAAATTAAATATCCATGCACAGGGGGTAGCCGTTTGAGAGATTTTACTTCAGGAAGCCTTTTCTCTTCTGGAGGGGGCATTTCTTTGTTAATATGGGGGCTTTATTATATTAAAAGAAGTTGGGTGGGGATTCTCCTTCCACTTTTAAAAATATAAAGAACTACCCAGATTATTTGTACAATACCCTTTCTATGTGTATTTTAATTTGGTCTCCGACCGCAATAAAAGCTTACTTACTTACTACTGTTTAATTGCAGGACCAGATTAAGAGTCATGCGTATCTGAGAACATTTCAATTTATGGGACACCCTGCCAATAAATCCACTTTATGCCTATTAATGCATTTCTCTAATTAGTAAAGGATAAGGTTTTGTTCTGAATATGGATCAATGGTGGGTTGCCCCCGGTTCGGACCAGTTCTATAGAACCGGTAGTAAAACCGGCAGGAGGCTCCGCCCACTGATCCTGACGTCATCAGAAGCAAGCGTGCACGTGTGATCCCGTTGCGAACCGATAGTAAAGGTAAGTAGAACCCACCCCTGATATGGATATATGAATATGTCCAGTGAGCCTCTGCCTGAAAACAACTAAACAGTGGTCAACCATAGTAAATCCAGGCTCTCAAAGGGGAAAGCTGAAATCTAAACTCATATCTGCACCTGCCCGCTGGAATCAGCTGCCCCCAGAGATAAGAAGAATCCAAGACCTCGGTGCCTTCCACCGTGCCCTTAAGACCTTTCTTTTTCAGCAAGCCGGGCTAGCTTAACACATTTTTTAAATGTCTTTAATAGGTTTTTTATTGTTCTTTAACTATGGGGCCAAACGCATATATCTCTTTTTAACTGTATTTTAATGTTTGTATTTATGTTTTTACTTTGGCTGTGTACTGCCCTGAGTCCTTCGGGAGAAGGGCGGTATATAAATCTGATAATAAATAAATAAATAAATAAATAAATAAATAAATATCACATTATGCTAACATGCAATTTTTTAATACCAGGAAAGAAGAATTAAGTGTCCAAGTGTTAGTAATGAACAATGGACTTTGAGCCTTTATTAACAAGAAAGCCAAAAACAAAAAATAAACGAGATTTTGGCAGAACAGCTGGTTCCATTCCCTGGTGGGTGAACTGTGTGAATGCAGCAGGCCAGGCCGTATGCTGGGTCACATTGATAACATTGTGTGTGGAAACCAACATGCAGTATCTTGATTTTCACAGAGGCCAACTAGGCCATGAAATTTCATTTTTCAATCAACTCAGTTCTCTTGTGTCCCTGTAGAATTTTCATAACCACACCCATGATATCTATATATTTTGCTTTTTCTTATTCATTAACCTGTTCCAGGGCTGGCCTATCTTAACTATACCAGCTAAAATATCATTATCAAATGGAAATAGCTTGTTTTCTCAATAAATCAAGTACAATTTGTCATCTGTCTTCCACACACACTATGCCTTTTGAAACTTAGAGGACTGAATCCACCAAAGATAACCACAGCTAAAATGAATCTAGGTATTAAGAGAACAGACTTTTTAAGTCTAAATAATAAAACAAAAATTATCCAAATGCCAGAACAGTTGGTAAGTATGTTCAAAGTACAATTGCAAATAAGTACAATTGTAACCTCTTGTGAATGTATAATTTTTTTTAAAAAAAGCACAGTATAACCCAGGATGGCTTAAAAGGAATGCAAAGAGCCTTGGATAGTACAGTGGTCTAAAGCCCTGTTATTAACATCAGCTGCCTACAATTATTGCAGGTTCGAATCTCACCAAGGCTCAAGGTTGACTCAGCCTTCCATCCTTTCTAAGGTAGGTAAATTGAGGACCCAGTTTGTGGGGGCAATAAGCTGACTTTGTATAAATATACAAAAGTATAAAGGCTATTGCTTAGCGCATTGTAAGCCGCCTTGAGTCTCCGGAGAAGGGTGGCATATAAATCATTTTTTTTAAAAAAAAAAAAAGAGGAGTTGGCATTCTTTTCAATTTTTTCTACTTCTCTTTTTGCTCCAGCAACTTTCAACAGGCTGAAATAAGGTTCTTCATAACACTTGTACAATTTTATAAATTGTGAATAAGACATTGTTCTTGTTTTCCTCATTTAAGCATTGCACTCAGAGTGTCGTAGTTTCTTTTTACCTGCTAAAACCATAGAAAGAAAAGAATTGTAGTTTGCTAGCATAAACCCTTAAGGTTGTACAATTTCTCTGAAAACTTTAGTTCACTTGTTTTATTATTTAATGAAGCACAGAGATTTGCCTCCTTTCAGAGAATTTAGCTGGTCAATTCCCAGAATGGGAGTGTGCCCAGTTATCTATACAATAACACCATTCCCAACCATATTGTTATGGATTTCCTGTCTTGGTTTTCTTGGGTTATAACATATAAGGCATCACAGGTGGGCAGAGATTTACAGTAACAGTTAGGGTACAAAAGTAAATATCTTGGAGAGAACAAGAGCTGCATGAGACACAAGCAGAATGACAGGGCTCCAGGGAAGGAAAGTTTGGGGTGTATACTTCATTTTTAATTGCACTGTCATTTTGTACAGTAAATTGAAGCACCAAGCCAGCTATGGATAACCTCAGAATGCTAAACAGGGTCACACTTAGTAAAATCTCCTAAGAAATATCAGATGTTTAGACTAGTCTGGGAAGTCAGAAAAACATTTTGGAATCCACTTCTATATTGTTGCCAATAAATCTACATTAATTCCCTAGGGGAACCCTCTTACTTAATTCAGGCAACAGAAGAAATCACATCAAGTATGAAAATTGATAAACTCCTTAATATCATAGAGCCTGGCTATTTGAGAGACCGCTTATCTTTGCACATTTCCACTTGTCTGGTTAAGTCAGGCAGCACAGTGGGCACACTTTGGGTCCTGTTGATAAAACAATGCCTTTTCTCAGGCATGCCTTCTCAGTAGCAGGGACTGCCTCTGGAATGACATCTCTCCAGAGATCTATGTTGCTCCCAAGCTAATAATTGTCAGAAAACTATTAAATACTTGGCTGTTAATTTGTGTTATTTTATATTTACTTGTAATAGCAATAGCACTTAAACTTATATGACGTTTCACAGTGCTTTACAGCAGTCTCTAAGCTGTTTACCGTGTCAGCATATTGCCCCCAACAATCTGGGTCCTCATTTTACCGACCTCGGAAGGTTGGAAGGCTGAGTCAACCTTGAGCCAGTAAGGATCGAACTGCCGAACTGCTGGCAGCTGGCAGTCACCAGAAATAGCCTGCAGTACTGCATTCTAACCACTGTGCCACCATAGCTAATAATACATACTATACATTTATACATTCTAAAATATACATTTTAAAAGCATTATTTTACATACAAATTATGCTTATAGTTTATTCATGTATTTATTGTCAGATATATATCCTATTGTTTACTAGGAGCTTATGGTAGCTTTTAATAAATGTGTGCTTCGTTTTATGCCTTGCATAACAACCTCAGAGGTGGGCTAAGTGAGAGCGATTCACTCAAAATCGCACATTGGATTTCTGTGTCTGAGGATGGTTTTGAATTTGGGCTTTCCCATCCTAGTCCAACCCCTTAATACTACACCACACTAATGTGATCTGTCAGGCAGCACAATCCTTTTAACTATCTCTTTAACGTGATCTTTAACAGATCAGGTTATACTCCTTCTATTGTGAATCTCTTACTCCAGTCAAACGGCTATATTTGGAACCAGTGGTGGGTTTCAAAAGTTTTTTACTACCAGTTGTGTGGGCGTGGCTTGATGGGCATGGCATGGCTTGGTGGGCGTGGCAGGGGAAGGATACTGTAAAATCTCCATTCCATCCCCACTCCAGCGGAAGGTTACTGCAAAATCCCCATTTCCTACCAATCAGCTGGGACTTGGGAGGCAGAGAATAGATGGGGGCAGGGCAGTCAGAATTTTTACTACCGGTTCTCTGAACTACTCAAAATTTCTGCTACCGGTTCTCCAGAACTGTTCTGCTGAAACCCACCTCTGTTTGGAACACATCTGTGGCAGCAAATGTGGATATTTAAAACTTTGTTCCACCCGGCAGAAACTGATTTGACTTCTATAAAGTGAATGAGTAGCAGCCATGCCTTCCATATCTTTAGGGCAGCCAGATAGTAGCAGATATTCAGGAATGCAAACAAGAAGTTTGGAGCTTTCACAAAACGTACATGGCCTCTTTTTTTAAATTAGATGCTGAATTAGCATATTTATTGCCTGTATTTGAGTGGGCAGCATATAATAATATAGACAAATGGTATTGAAAAAGGCTTTACTGTGTATGTTCATTCACACACACACACAATTTATTTTGAACTAGAATGCAAAAGCTTTTAAAATAAAGATTACATTCAAATTCACTAGTCTGGCCATTGACTCCCTGTCTTTCATCATTTTTCACCTTTCATCAATATTTTCGGTTTGTATATATTTTTTTCTTCTTTTTTTCCCTCTGTTAACTGTCATTACTTATTTCATTCTTCCATCACTTCTAGGTGTTCTGCTTTTTGTCTTGGTTTGTTTTAATTAACCTACTTTCTTTGCTAAATGATCTCTTCTTCCCCACAGGTTGCTCATTGGTCTCCCACCTGAGAAGCATCCCCCCATCAGCCCTGTCCTTCTCTTAGCCTCCCTCCTTTTGTTTGATGGGGATCAGCTCAAACAGGTGCTGTGCAGAGTGGTGGCAACTAGGAGGCCAAGGGAAAGGCATCAAAGATAAAAAGAGAGAATCCTAGAAGTACAAAATAAGATACATGGGAAATTCTTGCCCATGGAAAACCACTCATCCTGCAGCTCCACAAGAAATGCTACAAAGCTGTACGACCACAATTGAGCCTAAAATTTCTGTTGCTAAGTGAGACATTTGTTAAGTGAGTTTCTCCCCATTTTATGACTTTTCTTGCCATGGTTGTTAAGTGAATCGCTGCAGTCATTAAATTAGTAACACGGTTGTTAAGTGAATCCAGTTTCCCCACTGACTTTGCTTATCAGAAGGTCGCAAAATGGGATCATGTGACCCCGGGATACTGCAGCCGTCATAAATAGGTGTCAGTCGCCAAGAGTCCAAATTTTGATCACATGATCATTGGGACTGCAATGTTCATAAGTGTGAAAAACAGTCATAAGTCCCCTTTTTCAGTGCCATTGAAAGTTTGAACGGTCACTACATGAACAGTCAAGGACTACCTGTATTTGGAGCATTTCTGGTAGAACGGCAGCAGCGTTGAAATTGTTTGTTTGTTTGTTTAGTCAGTCATTCAGTCAGTCAGCTGGTTAGTTAGTTAGTTTATATGATGCCCCTCTTGTTGTTATACGACCCAGGTAGTTCACAATCTGTTCTGCCCCAGCTATGGACCCCAAAGAACGCACCACACACAAAGTCCATACAAAACTTAATTTACTAATTAAAGACTACTAACGAGCTTTCTTAGTAGTTGTTCGAACACAAGTACAATAAATCAGCCTTTTCTGAACAAGAGCTGTTAATTTAACTTCATTAACAGCCGACAAGAATTCAAAGAATAATAACTCAGTTCTGAGGCACAGTATTTCAGATAACCATAATCTTACTGTGGTTGGCAGAATGCCCAGGAGCAATTTGCAGGAAAACTGATAAGAGAGAAACAAGAGCCAAATCAAACGTTTTCTGAAATCAAGGCGCGAAGGAATTTGAATGAAGTTGTTTCCTGCAAATTACATCAGTTGTTGCCCTTCCTTGAACAGGCTAGGGGAGTGGCCAATTAGCCCCAAGCCTTACTCTCGAGAAGACCTCCTCCTGAGGAGGCACTCCTGCCTTTTTGCAGCTCTGCGTGCTCGTGCATTGAGAAGAGGTCCTCCTCTTCTTCCTCTTTACTTATGGGAGCTTCTGGAGGTTCTGAAGGCCCTGGCTGAATCCCTGACTCTGGCACCACATCTTCTTCAGCCTCCTCATTGTCCAACTCGAGTGCCAAATGCACAGGCTGCTGGCACAGCACCACACCAGCCTGCTTGCTGTCAGAATCAGCTACTAACTGCACAGGCCGCTGATGGGCCACAACACAATCTGATACAACAATATTATAAAAATAGTAAGATAATAAGTACAACAAAAAAGTAATTAGGTCAGCTGCAGGAAACCTAGGAAATCCTCACAGTCTTCTGGACCCATCAGCCCAGTGCAATCTTGCATTAGTGCAACCTTTCATGTACACAGGTTTCTATTTATATTCATCCCGTGATTCACTTATCTCAATAAGTACTATTCTTCTAAATCTCTGTAGACAAAATGTCATTCTCCTAATTTCCACCAGATACTTGTTGCTCAGGAAAGTATTAATATGGAAAGTAACACTTGCAAAGTATTTGTCCCATAGCAAAAATATTTCAGGAATGTTTTGCCTTCCATGTTCCTGCCAAACAGCTGAAGGAGAACCAAGAATTCTGTCACTCCTACAAATTATCTGCTCTATCTTTTACATACCTCCCGAAACCAGCTCTACCTTCAGACCACCAGCAAATGTGCTATCATATATCTAGCTGGATCCATGCAATCTGAGATGTCATCTATATCAGGGAGAATAATTAATAACCAAGTTTATTTAGAGCTATCCTTTTTGACAGCCCCAGTGCATTTTTGGAATGACAGGCAATGTACAAAGCCCTTTGATCACTGGGAAACATATCTCAGAATTCATTGCCCCCCTATATTAATCCAGTTCTCTTTCCAAATTAACTTTGTGCTCTCCCTTCTTACAAATCTGTTCTGTGTGTATGGATGGTTGGGTAGGGAGAGAGAGAGAGAGAGAGAGAGAGAGAGAGAGAGAGAGAGAGA
>WNWU01000016.1:21281150-21301428 GCA_012654045.1 Ptyas mucosa | reverse complement strand
GAGAGAGAGAGAGAGAGAGAGAGAGAGAGAGAGAGAGAGAGAGAAACAGACAGACAGAGTGATGGCTCACATTTGATCTGAAGCTAGAGATAATCTTTACTAGATTTTTGTTACAAGGTTAATAGTTGCAAATTTTATTCCGATGTTGCAATTTAAAGTGTGTATTAATGGACTGAAATGGAAATACCAGTAAGTGAAAATTTTTGAAGACCAACATTGGGATGATTGAGAACAGACAAAATAATGTAGAAAAATCCACTTGGCTTTTATTCTAAGAAAATGCTTTTACAAAAGATGTACTAAATATGCATATTTGGAATAGGGGTATGCATCCATCCTTGCTCTACTTGACATCTCAGCAGCTTTCAATACCATTGACCTTGGTATCCTTTTGGATTAGCTCAGAGCAGGGATGAAATCCAGCAGATTCTGACAGGTTCTGGAGAACCGGTAGCGGAAATTTTGAGTAGTTCGGAGAACTGATAGTGGAAATTTTGAGTAGTTCAAAGAACCGGTAAATACTACCTCTGGCTGGCCCCAGAGTAGGGTGGGAATGGGGATTTTGCACTATCCTTCTCCTGGAGTGGGGTGGGAATGGAGATTTTGCAGTATCCTTCCCCTGCCATGCCCACCAAGCCACGCCCACCAAGCCACACTATGCCCACCAAGCCATGCCCACAGAATCAATAGTAAAAAAATTTGGATTTCACCACTGGCTCAGAGGATTGGGGTGGAGGCATGGTGTTGTACTGGTTCACCTCCTTCCTTCAGGGTCGATTCCAGATGATGGTTATATGGGTCCTGCCCCTGACCTCTACTATGTGAGATACTATAGGGTCCAGTGCTTTCTCCTATCCTTTTCAACATCTACATGAGACCACTGGGTGAGCTCATCCATCGCCATGGGGCGAGATATACTGATGATACCAAATTATATAGCAATAGCACTTAGATTTATATACCACTTCACAGTGCTTTAGAGCCATCACTAAGCAGTTTACAGAGTCAGCATATTGCTCCCAACAACCTGGGTCCTCATTTTACCAACCTTGGAAGGATGGATGGCTGAGTCAACCTTGAGCCAGTGAGACTTGAACTGCTGAACTGCTGGCAGCCAGCAGTCAACAGAATTAGCCTGCAGTACTGCATTCTAACCACTGTGCCACCATGGCTCTTATATACATAGGAGGATATACTAATCTGTTCTACCCCAGCTACAGACCCCAAAGAACATAGCACGCACAAAGTTTGTACAAAACTTAAATTTACTAAAATAACTCAGTCTTTTCCAAACAAAGGCTGTTAATAAACTTCCTTAACAGCCTACAAGAAAACAAAGATAATCACAATCTTACTAAGGTTGCAGAAAGCCCAGAAGCAATTCACAGAGATCCAGACGCGAAGGAGAATGAACTTAAGTTGTTCCCTACAACTTGCTTCAGTCGGTGTTCCTCCTTAAATAGGCTAAGGGAGTGGCCAATTAGCCCCAAGCCTTACTCTTGAGGAGACCTCCTCCTGAGAAGCCACTCCTGCCTTTTGGCAGCTCTGCGCACCTGTGCATCGAGAAGAGGCTCCTCCTCTTCATCTTCTTCATTTAAAGGAGCTTCTGGAGGCTGAATCCCTGCCTCTGGCACCACATCTTCTCCAGCCTCCTCGCTGTCAGAATCAGCTACAATCCGCACAGGCCGCTGACGGGCCACAACACTAATCATAGTGTCTGGAGATTCTGAGGATCTGGATGGGAAACAACAGGCTTCAGCTGAACTCTAGAAAAAGTTCTTCTGCTGAATGGGGTTGCAATCTCAGAGTTCTCCTAGATTCATGATTCCTGCTTGATGATCAAGGGGTCGTGGTAACTAGGAGGACTTTTGCATAGCTTCATCTTGCATGCTGGTTGTACCCATTCCTGGATCAGCAGTCCCTGATCCAGTCATTCATCCCCTAGTCACCTCTAGATTGAACTATTGCAATGTGCTATACATGGGGTTGACGTTGAAGCTTCAGCTGGTACAGATTGCAACAGTGAGCAGCTCCTAGAATAGCACATGTTACATCTCTGCTCTGTGAGTTGCATCAGTTGCAAGTTTGCTTCTGGTCCAAGGTTCAAGGGTTCAAGGTGTTGATTTTAACCTTTAAAGCCCTTCATGGCATAAGTTTGGGATATCCGAGGGACTGCCTTTCCCCTGTTACATCAGATTGCCCCATTAGATCTTGCAAACAAGAGATGCGGTGGATAACATTGGCTAGGGATCTACAGTGGAACCCAACAGTCAGAATAACAGAGTTGGAAAGAACCTTGGAGGTCTTCTAGTCCAACCCCCTGCTTGAGCAGGAGATCTTAAACAAACATTCTAAACAAGTGGCTATGCAGTTTCTTCATAAAAGCCTCCAGGGATGGAGCACCCACAACTTCTGAAGGCAAGCCATTCCACTGGTTAATTATTCTCACTGACAGGAAATTTTCCCTTAGTTCTAGGTTGCTTCTTTCTTTGATTAGTCCATTGTTTTGCCTTCAGGTGCTTTGGACAATAGGGTGACCCCGCCTTCTTCTTTGTAGCAGCCTTTCAAATATTGGAATACTGCTGTCATGTCACCCCTAGTCCTTCTTTTCACTAGACAAGACATACCCAATTCGTGCAACCATTCTTCATATGTTTTAGCCTCCACTCCCTAATCATCTTTGTTGCTCTTTTCTGGATGCCCTCCTTATGAAAAATTCTTCTCCCCTAAATTAGATCAGTTTCATCCCTTTTGTTATTCCAAATGGCCCTCAAAACCTGATCGTGTTATCATGTCTATGGCTTCCATAGAACCAGAAATGTATCGAGATGGCTCCATTGTTGAGGTGCCATTTTTATTCTCCCTTGGCCTATGGTTATATTTTTGGTTTCTTATATTTAGATATATATGGGTTTTTATATTTTATCAGTTGTTTTTTCATTTGGTGTTTTATATGATTGTTGTGCATTGTTCAGATTCAGTTTTGGTGAGATGGATGGTTATATAAATCTGATAAATAAATAAATAAAAATAAATTCTCTTACTGCAGCTAAGTTAATGGGAAATCATTTAATCAAATAATTTTAATAAATTGACTGTTATAGTTTGTTCAAAAACAATTTTTTTATTAAATTTTTATTTAGTTAAAAAAGAAAAACAAACAAGTACAAATATGACAATACACAACATACACAACAAATAAATGACTTGTATTTTGGATAGTCACATCGGTAAACTATATTTCTCTATGTATATTTCTACACCTTTAATTATATAGCGATATTTAGAATTCTCTTTTTAATTTATTGTTTTCTAAGTTGGTACCCAATTCCTGTCTAATTAGTCTATTTCCGTGATGGCGATGGTGCCACAGGTGGCACGCGGAGCCATATTAGTGGGCACGCCAGCTCAGCTCTGGGGCGCATGCGCCCGCCGGCCAGCTGATTTTCGGGCCTTCTGGGCCCACCAGAAGTAGGGAAACAGGCTGTTTCCTGCCTCTGGAGGGACTGGGGTGGGTGGGGAAGGCCCGTTTTTCTTTCATACCTGGCTCCAGATCCTGTCTATTTATCTGGGAAAAGCAAAAACAGCCTTTCACACTCCCTTGGAGGCCCTACGGAGGCTGAAAGGGCCCATTTCATGACTTCCGGTGGGACAGGAAGTGACTTTTTTGCTGTCCCCAGCCTCCAAAGACTCCTAGGGAGGCTCCTAGAGATTTCTAGAGAGGGTCCTAGAGACTCCTAGAGAGGTTCTGGAGGCTGGGGACAGCAAAAAATGTCACTTCCTGTCCCACTTTCAGCCTCCGTTAGGACCTCCAAGGGAGTGGGAAGGGCTGTTTTCGCCCTTCCCAGATAAATAGACAGAATCTGGAGCCAGGTAAGAAAGAAAAACGGGCCTACCAGACCATCATGTGCCAGGAGGGGGGGAGGGGGGTTGCGTGCACATGCATGTGGGCACGTGCACGCACGACCCTCCCCGCCCCCCCCTCTCCTGGCACGCGATAGCAAAAAGGTTAGCCATCACTGGTCTATTTCCTTTAGTGTGATCCTATTTTTGTTTTATTTTCCTTAAAAGTGCCGGACAGAAGGGATTAGAATTACATGATGTGTTGTAGATATTTAAGGTAATAATGTAATATAAGATCCTGGGATACAAATGAAGATAAATTCTGTTTTAATTTCTCTTCCTGATTATATTACTTCTAGAAGTTATATTTCATTAATTTAAATACCTTTGGAGTATCTTGAATAAGGTTCAGTTGCTCTAGAGAAGGTGATACCTCTGGAGAGGTGCATGGCCACCATAAAGCCTTATTCTAAGGCAGGGCTGTCAAACTCACGGGCCGCGGGACCGGATGCATCACGCACTGACCACACCCACGCCTGGTTTGGCAAGGGGGAAAAGTCCTGATATGTCATGTGACAATGCTGTGACGATGTGAGTTTGATACCCCTGTTCTAAGGACTTCTTAGAGTGAGGCAACAGGTGGATGACTATTGTAAATGGCAGGATGGTGAAGCAGACATTGCTAATGAGTCACTATTCTTCTCAAACTCTTATATTATCTGAATCTGAAGGCATTAAAAGTTCCTTTTCTGGTGCTACTACATATATATATAATGTATGGATCAGTGGTGGTTGCCCCCAGTTTGAACCAGTTCACAAGAACTGGTAGTAAAACCGGAGGGACGCTCCGCCCGGAGGTCATCATAGGTGATCTGTGCATGCGCAGAAGAGCACACACGGGCGTGATGCGAACCGGTAGTAAAGGTAGGTAGAACCCACCCCTGGTATGGATAGAACAGAGGTAGAACAGTTTCAAATAATTTGAACATTGGCCACATACAAACACACACACATTTCTCAGTGTTCACAAGTTCCAGTGTTAGTTCCCCTGCTAAAACTGTTGCATTCTCAGCAAGCCTGGTCAGAAGACTTCACTAGAGATGGTATTTTATCAGAACTTGGAAGGAGGTAAACCAACAAGTGATAAGCAAGTGTTAAAAGTTAATAAGAAGGTGCTGTTGAAGAGGATTATGTCCTGCCAGGCATACATTCTGCAGCCTTGTACGAACAACGTCCTTAGTATTGTCCTCTTTTTAATGTTCCCAGGCTTCCATAGCATTATTACTATGGAAAGATTATGGCAGAATTAATGTCTGATTAATGAAGATGTCTTTAGCGTTTCTGTATATAAACTACATTGTAGGCAAGTTCTGCTTGCTGTCGAACCTGTCTTTGATCCATGCCATTTCCTATAGGACAGGAAAGAGAGATACAACCTGTCAGAAGCCTATGCTGAATTAAAAGTAATTTTATTAGGTACAAAGTAATTTTTCTATTTATTCTTAAATTCCTGTCATTCATGCCAAATGCAAGCTTCAAATGCACCAGTGTCAACAATTAGAACTTAAATAGGGTCAGTGGGTTTAATGCATCATGTATTTTGAAATCCATGAATTTTTGGCATGCGACAACATACTTTGGTGAAACTGTTCATACTGTAGAAAATTGATCTAGAAACTCAACTGATTTACTTTTTCATTACTAATATATCCTGCCATTAAGCTTTGACACTTAATACATGTAATGGTTGGGATTTTTAGATCAGTAATCTAAAATATTTCTATGGAAAATCTTATGCATGTGACAAATTATATTTTATGACTTTCTGATCAAAGTTATGGTTATGCATAGTTATGAATGGTTGTGCAAATTTCTATTTAAGGAGACTTAAATTAAGAAGACTTGTATTAGCATTACAGGTAATAATTTCAGATTATTCTTACACTTTATGACAACCAGAATTATTCAACAAATCATAGTTGACTAATAGTTTGTAATAATGGCTAGCTTAAAAATGAAATAACAGCCTAAGAAAACTCCTTTATTTGAATTAGTTTAAATTTTCAAGTTCAGATAAACTTCTTCCTGGGGTTTTGAAGGTATGGTCAGCCTATATTCTTACATATTATATTTAAGAAAAAATCTGGAGAAATTCTGAATTAGCAAATGAATGGACAGGATCAAAATCTGACTTAATTTTCAAACAAATATCTTTTAACTAGAGAGCAGTCATTTAGAGTACATAACTGAGTACATAGCAAGATTCTATCTCTCAGAATAAAGGAATGGAAGGGACCTTGGAGGTCTTCAAGTCCAACCTCTTGCCCATATAGGAGACCCTATGCCACTCCAGGCCAATGGCTATCCAGCCTCTTCTTAAAAGCCTCTGGTGATAGAGGACCCATAATTCTGAAGGCGAACTGTTTCACTGATAATTGTTCTCACTATCGGGAAATTTATCCTTAGTTCTTGTCTCTTTGATAAATTTTAATCCATTACTTCTTGTCTTGCCATTAGGTGCTTTGGAAAATAGGTAGTCCCTCTCTTCTTTGTGAAAGCCCCTCAAATATTGGAAGACTGATATCATGTCATACCTAGTTTTTTTGTTCATTAGACTAAACACACCCAGTTCCTGCCACCATTCATCATATATTTTAGCCTCCAGACTCCTAATCATCTTTGCTCTTCTCTGCATTCTTTCAACATTTTTTTTTATCATGGTGACCAGAATTGGATGCAGTCTTCCAAATGTGGTCATACCAATTATTATAGTGGAATAATAGTTCATGTGATCTTGATACTATTCCTCTGTTGATTTTGGTTGGCTTTTTCTCATACCTAAGTGGTTGTCCATTAGGGCACCTAGATTCCTCTTTTTTTAAAAAAAATAATTTTTATTCAACATTTACATCTTTAACATCCTTGTTACATTTTTACAGCTTTCCGATACCGGCATCTTTGATAATATCTATAACCAACTATATATACATACATTTTATATATTACTTACTAATTTCTATATTCACTACAATTTATACCTATCTATTACACAATAACTATTTCGTTCCTCTATAATATTTTCTCTTATGTTTATACATTTATACATTAATTTTGGATTGTTTCTCCAACCAATTATACCATATATTCCACGTTCGTAATAAATCGTTTCCTCTCAGTCTTTTAATTCCATTGTTAATTTATCTGCTTCTGCACATTCTAGTACCTTTTTTATGATCATCATATTTGATGGAGCAAATCTTTGTTTCCAATTTTGTGCAAATGAAATTCTGGCGGCCGTAATTATGTGTATAAGGTAATAAATTTATTTCCTAATCTTCTCTTTTATAATTCCCAATAAAAATAGTTCGGGTTTCATAGGAAGTTTTTCCCCTGTCATTTCCTCTAACCATTTTTGGATTTTTACCCAATATGCCTTTGCTTTGGGGCATGTCCACCACATGTGGAAATATGTCCCATGTTGATGATTGCATTTCCAGCAATTTGGTGCATTTTGGGGGGACCTAGATTCCTGTTGTAGTTACTGCTGTTGAGCCAGATACCACCTATTCTACACCTGTGCATTTGGGTTTTCTTTCTTAAGTGTAAAACCTTACTTTTCTTAATACTGAATTGAATTTTGTTGGATAGGGCCTAGTATTCAAGTCTGTCAAGCTCTTTCTGGCTCCTCAGCCTATCTTCTAAAGTGTTGGCTAATTTGGTGTCAGCTGCGATTTTGATTAGCTCCCCTTCTATTCTTTCATTTAAATTATTTATGATTTATGAAGATGATGAAGAGTATTGGGCCTAAGACGGAACCTTGGGGCACCCCACTGCATACTTTCCTCCATGTAGATGTAATTACATTGAGGGCTACACATTGAATGTAGTTGGTCAGCCAGTTACAAATCCATCTAGTGGTGATGTTGTCTATTCCACATTTTTCTACCTTATCAACAAATAGACTGTGGTCTACTTTGTTAAATGCTTTGCTGAAGTCCAAGTATACCATGTCCGCAGCATTTAGCTGGTCTACTAATTTAATCACTTTGTCAAAAAATTCAATAAGATGTGTTTGACATGATCTGTGTCTAACAAACCCATGTTGGCTTCTAGTAATAGCTTTGCTTGTTTCTAAGTGTTTGCAGATCCACTGCTTATCTTTTCTAGATATTGATGTCAGGCTGATTGGTCTGTAATTTTGGATCCATTTTTTTCCTTTTTTGAAAATGGGAATCACATCAGATCCATTTCCCCTTTTTGAAGATGGGAACCACATCAGAGACTCTTTTCAGTCCTCTGGTAATTTCCTGGTACTCTAGGGTCTTTGAAAGATATGGTTCCAAGATGTTTGTCAGCTCTTTCAGAACTCTGGGAGATAATCCATCTGGTCCTGGTGATTTAAATTCATCTACGGTGGACAAGTGTCATATTACTGTTTTCCTGTCTATTTTGACTTGCATTCCTAGTCTTTATGGTTCTGTTTTTGGTAGGCTGGGCTATTTTTTCCTTTTGCATGAAGACAGATGCAAAAAAATGAATTATGCAGTTCTGCTTGCTCCCTGCTGCCCATCACTTTCCTGCCATTAGTGGACCGATCATTTCCTTGACTTCTTTTACTTTTACACATTGAACTTTTATTATTATTTTTTGACATTTGTTTCAAGGTTCATTCTAAGCCTAGCTTTTCTGTTTCCATCTTTGCAGATTCAGGCTATATGTTGATATTCTGCCTTAGTTATGTGTCCCTTTCCATTTTTTTATACTTGTCCTTTTTGTCTTTATCAGAGAGTTATTTATGCAACCATGTTGGTTTCTTCTTGGATCTCTTATTTTTCTTTTTCAGTGGTATTGTGTTGGAGTGGGCTTTTATAATTTCAGAGATTCCCAAGGTTCTTGACTTGTTTTCCCCTTTAAGATTTTCATCCATCAAATCCTTTTCAAGCTCTCTCTAAGTTTGTTGAAATCAGCTCTTTCTTAAAGTCTAAGACACTAGTTTGATTTTGCTTTATTGCTTGTGTCTACATTATATTGAATTCAACATGACACTGTCACTCTGCCCCAAAGTTCCTGCAACTTCAACCCCATCTAACGTTTCATCTATGTTAATAAGAATTTAAAAAATCTAGAGTAGAGAATAGAATTGATGATTTAAATTGTCCCATACAAATCTATAATGTTAGGACTCTAATTCCAAAAGATGAATTAGCAATGAAGTATATTTTGTATCTGGATATCAGGGTTCAAGAGAAAGAGCAGTATTTTATCAAGCTATGTAAATGAGTGCTATTTTTGCCAGGTTTCCATGTGTCTGTTGAAAATCAAATGACTTGAATTGCCCTACTTGACCTCTAAAAGTCTTGTGGAAATATTTTTGAAATGGAAAAATTCATTAAATATTTTATGCCTGCATTCCTTGCCCTTGTTTTTAGCACTATATAATTTTGTAGCAACAATGATATGCATCAGAATGGTGGCACTTGGGAGCCAAATATCTACTGTACATCAGGGCTGGAAAAAAAGGGACTATTCTCATAATAGTCTCAGACAATGCCTCCCATGTTTGGTTAGCAGTTATGTTGATAACCAATACAATTCATGATGAAATGGTTAAAGAATATTCCAAAATCAAACATGATTTATTCTGGATCAAAGATTTGGCATGTGATTACGCAGATTTTTTTTTTTAATGCTGCTTAAATTTTGCTATTTAAAAGAACATAAATTTGCTTCCTTTCATCAAATTTTATATGCTTATGGGTATTATAAACATAAAGTCAAATCATCTCAAGAAGAAAACTGGATCTTTTTCCAATTGGTTGATGGCCATAACAATGTCAGCTGGTGGGCCCGCGGGGGAGGGCCTTCTCTGTGGTTGCCTCAGCTCTCTGGAACCAATTACCTCCTGAAGTCCAGACCGCCCCCACCCTATTGGCCTTCCGCAAAGCAGCGAAGACCTGGCTCTTCCGGCAGGCCTGGGGCCATTGATCTTGTTATAATGACCTTGCGAGACCGGGTCACGAATTGGAGTACATGTGTTTTAACGTTTTTAAAGTTTTAATGTTTTAATGTTTTTCTTTTAACATTTTTATGGGATTGTTCGCATTGTTTTATTCTTTGTTGTAAGCCACCCAGAGTCCCTTGGGAGTTGGGCAGCGTAGAAATGCGACAAACAAACAAACAAACAAACAAACAAACAAACAAATAAATAAATAAATAAATAAATAAATAACAGTAAAAAGAAAGCAGGATCAGACATAATGGATATCAATGACAGGAGTGGCTCTAACCTTAAGCCAAATAGGCACAGGCTTGAGTGCCAAATTTTAGTCAGCACCAAAATTGAAAAGATTTCCAACAAACACAATTAAAAAGAATGCAAAGCGGTGCATTCTGTGAGCCACAGAGTTAAATATAATTTCACAGAATTGTTGCCATAGGACAACAATGGGAGCTGATGTAATTAAAATTACCCATTGTGTAAATAGGCTGAAAAAGTCTGAAAAAAAGAAAAAAAATATGGGCTTTAACATCATAACTGTTAAGTCTGAAAACTAAAGGAGGGGGGGAAAACAGGGTGCCTTTTTAACATTCCTAATAAAATTGGAAGTTGAGCTGAACCATAGGGAGCACCAACATATGAATTTGCCTGGGATACCAAAACGTTTCTAGCATCAGCCCAGGTCACTGATTGTCTCTAGGGGATCCATTCACTTCTATCTTATATGGATATGAAGCAGAATTTGGCAATGCCCTATGAACTGCTGCAACCATAAATCAACATCGAAAAGAGCTATCCTAACTAAAGTTCTCAAGAATAATCACGATAACTATTATCGTGATTTTAAACATTTTAAAACATTTTTAAACCAGTTCTGATTGCCACCAAGGTGTAATTTATGCTGCCTCCAGTGCCCAAGGGCGACTAACTGGAGAGCACTATTCAGTTGTTCTAATTTTTTTCTTCTTTAACAGATATTCTCTGAAAAGAAACATAATGAAAGAAGAGGTGGCAAAAAGCATGTTACAAATTAAAGGTCATATCAGCTAGATACCCCCCCCCCTCCGGCTCCATCAATAATACCCTGTGATCCTTCAATAAGAATCAATTAAAAATGCCTGTAACTCTGTAACTGCTACCAGCTCAAGATGCTGCCACACAGTGTAAATCACAAATACCTTTCAGTGTATGAGCTTTTATTGGGGTTCTGCTCAAATAAGCCAGCCAAAGGATGGGAATGTGCAGCGGCTGACTGATAGTTCCTGCTGCATTGTCTCAAAGATCGACATGATCACTAGTCAAATGAAAAATAAACAGACAAAAGAGAGGTTTTAGATAGATCTGAACTACCACTTGACTCAGCGTCTAGGCAGGATATTGATCAGAAGGGCCATTCTTTATTGTTCTGCTATTGTTTAGCATTCACCCTGTTCTATCGTGGGAACCTAGCAGATTGAGTCTATGTTAAATATCCTATTATCCACAAGGCAAATGTAAAAGCTCTCTCCTCCATGTGGAATGGGAGATAGGCAGTGCTTACAGTAAATTGTTTTCCTGAATTATCATGCCATATATCCTGTAAATATAGCCCAGGCCTTTTTGCCAGTTCAGTCTCCCACTGGGTAAGAAAAAGTGGAAAAATAAAGTAATTTAAAAGAAAAGAAAAACACAGCCCTCCAGTTCATTAAATGTATGCTTGTAAATATACATCTGTGTGTGTGTGTGTGTGTGTGTGTGTGTGTACATACACACACACAAGCATAAACATGTATAAATACATATCAAATCAATTCAAGTCTTCATTACAATCATAGATCAGCATATATACATACATATATACACATTCACACATGTACATATAGATACCTACAATAAAATAAAATAATACTCAGTGACATCAGTCTAGACTCTAGGCCTTTCCAGAGCAAAACATTGTACAATATTTATGTCATTCATTTTTCAAAAAGTAATTAAAGCAGGCAAGATTATATATTGATTAGAACTTGACAAAATGCTAGGACTACCTTCCCCAACTGACAGCTTCTAGAGATTTAGGATTACAAATTCCATTATGTCCAGTCAGCAGGATTATACCAAATAGGTCGGAACTGCTAAGACATCTAGCCCAGCATATCTTGCAAACAGCATGGTAGATATTAAACATTATGCCTATCAGTTCCAAGGCAATTTTATGAACATTTCCCCTATGTATAATTACAGAACAAAAGACAAATATTATTTTTAAATAACAATCTAGGAAAGAATATTAGAGTCACAAAATAATTTCTTGATTAGATTTTTATCCTGCTTTTATTATTTTAGTAAATAACTCAAGGTGGAGAAGATACTTAATGCTTTTTCATCCTCCTAATTGCCCAACAACTCTATGAGGTGTGTTGGGCTGAGAGAGGAACTGGCTCAAAATCGCCCAGCTGCTTTTCATGCCTTAGGTGAAACTAGAATTCACAATTTCCTGGTTTCTAGCCTGGGCCTTAACCAGGAGACCAAGCTGTCTCTTTCATGCAAGTTATCCTTGCATAAAGAGGAAGCATTACCACTGAGACTTACTCCATTGTAAGTGGATACACTTTAGTCAACAAACCTGCTGTGATACTTATTATTTGCATTATTTGCAGTGGCAGTCATCATCATACCGGTATTTGGGAAATGTAGTATTCCACAACCATGGAAATAGACATTATACTCCCCATACCCAAATCAACATACAACTGTAAAACAAAAATATTAGAGGTTAACTGGAAGAATGTATCAGAAAAAAGTATTCTAGAAAATTGGCTTGACTAATATAGCATATTAGTCTGCAAGCTGAAGATGATAGAGCTGCTTGCTCTGTTCAGCTAAGACCTTTGAGTGAGATTTTAACACATGAAGAGTGGGAAACAGCTGTTTAAAATTCTAACTTCCATAGTGATATTAATGAACAGTGAACTCTTCAGAAATACAGCACCACTGTCTACAGCCAGCAGTCATATAAAGTGTCAACTCACACAGAAACAGTCTAGTGTGTGTAAAGGCTCCATTCTAGAGAACCACATTGTGCCCAAAAGACATGTCAAATTACTTAAACCAGTGCTTCTCTATCCAAAAGTAGATTGTCTGTGGTTGTCCAACTAGTGCCATGATTGGAGAGTGCATGATTGGCAGAAAGGTTTCCTTGGTTGTCAATGGCATAAACCTGGAGAAAGGAAAGAAAAGGAAAGGAAAGGAAAGGAAAGGAAAGGAAGGAAGGAAGGAAGGAAGGAAGGAAGGAAGAAAGAAAGAAAGAAAGAAAGAAAGAAAGAAAGAAAGAAAGAAAGAAAGAAAGAAAGAAAGAAAGAAAGAAAGAAAGAAAGAAAGAAAAGTTTCCCCTATCTAGGCCATTCTGTAAGAAGAATGATTAAATTATTGACCGACCTTCCTTCCTTCCTTCCTTCCTTCCTTCCTTCCTTCCTTCTTTTCTTCCTTCCTTCCCTCCCACGCACCCACACATCCACCCACAGTTGTGAAGGATATGTGATTGTCAAGTACAAGCTAGAATCAACACTGGCTCTCATTTTTTTTCTTTTTATCATCCTGCAGGCCAGAGGTGAAATGTAAAAATGTTTGCTACCGGTTCTGTGGGTGTGGCTTGATGGGCGTGGCTTGGTGATCATGTGACTGGGTGGGCATGGCCAACTTGACATCATTCACTATTAGAGTCAGGAGCTGCACATTTTGAAGCACATTCTGCCCTTCTGAAGCTCCCAACGCTTTGAGTTTCCCTCCACAACCCAAACAAACATCGGAGCCTTCTCCTACAGAAGCATAATCCAGGCACAGAAATGGAAAAATGAGATGGGGGAATCAGGAGGAGAAGGTGTAATTAGCAGAATCCAGGCACAGAAATGGAAAAATGGGGGGAATGGGGAGGAGAAGGTGTAAGAAGACATTTCCTTAGATCGCTGATGCTCCCAACAATGAATTTGGCAGCGATCTAAGGAAATGTCTTCCAGCTCTTCAAGATTGACTTTAAGGTGACAGCAAAAGTAGTTGTGGGGGGGGGGGCAACAGGGGCGTGTGTGTGTGTGTGTGTGTGTGTGTGTGTGTGTGTCCCTCCCTCTGCAAGGACTTGGAGGCAGACACTGCCCCTCTGAGGAAAAGAGGAGGCAGTGAAGCTCTGGCTGTCACCTGGGAGAAGAGGACCACAGAGGGGGACACACACACACACACACACCCCGTTACCCCCGCTGCTGCTACTTTTGCTTCTCAGCGCTCTTAAAGTCAATCTTGAAGAGTTGGAAGACATTTCCTTAGATTGTTGATGGTCCAAACAATGTGTTTGGCAGCGTGGAAGGCAGGCACGCTGGGAAGGGAGTAAGCTGCTAGCTCCTTTCCCCGCAGCCCTGTCATGCTTGTCTGCCTTCCACGTGGCCTTCCGCTTGCCTGCCTTCACAAGCTGGCCACGGGAAGGCCGCATGGAAGGCAGGGAAGCATGGCAGGGCTGCGGGCCATAGCCCAGTTTGGTGGCGTGGCCAGCCAGCAATTGCTACCGGTACGGCAAACCAGCCCTAATCTCCCCTACCAGTCCTCCATAACCAGTCTGAACCGGTAGCATTTCACCCCTGCTGCAAGCCTTTAATTTAGGGATAGGGTCAAGGAGACTGAATGGAACTGAGCATTTACTGGCTGGATGCCCTTCCTGATGCCCACATGGAATTCACAGCAGATTTTTTTTCCTTTGCACCCTAACAGAGAAACATATGCTGCTCTTTAGGATTGAACGCCCAACCTTCCAAGTGGGAGGTGAGTGTCTTCATCACTAGGCCACCACACCACTCAACATTGGCTCTCATAAAGACACTTTAAAGAGCAACCTATGAAAAGGAAGAAAATCAGGGCTTGTTTTCCCAGTATGAGGGAAAGGTTTAAAGAAAAGCATTAAACGGGAACCATTGAAACAGGAGAACATCACAGCCAAAGCTAAAGAACTATTAAAATATGGATTACAATTTCTTAATATAAATCCATTTCTAGCCAATTTCAGCATGTGACAAAAGCAGTTTTTTCTTTTTCTTTTCTTTCTTTTTGGTTTGCTGGCTTTTTATTTTTGCTGTATATATTATTGATATGGTTAGGCTATAAGCTATCCAAAGATTGGTTTTAGGGTGGAGGCAGTTATACAAATGCTTTAAATAAATAAATAAACAAATAACCATCTCATAAAAAAAACTATCTCTTCCACAGTAGTCAATGAGTTTTAAAAATATTTTCTTTTGGCTCAATAAACTAGACATTACTCATCTATTCTTATATACAAAACCCAAATAAAACCCGGTATTATTTGTATGAAAGTATTTAAGGAACTTTCACTAAACTATATTATTTCATTTCTTTGTCTTTTTAAGCATACAAATGCTTCAATGGGTTTTTTTTCATGCCTGCCCAGTTTTTGCCAAGGCTAGGCCAATTTACCCTTTCGTAAGGGTGTACCTAGGGGTACGTGGTGGCTCAGTGGCTAAGAAGCTGTGTTTGTCGATCGAAAAGTCGGTAGTTAAGCAGCTTGAATCCCTAGAGCCGCGTAACAGGGTGAGCTCCCATTACTTGTCCCAGCTTCTGCCAACCTAGCAGTTTGAAAGCACATAAAAAATGCAAGTAGAAAAATAGGGACCACCTTTGGTGAGAAGGTAACAGCGTTTTGTGTGCCTTTGGCATTTAGTCATGCCAGCCACATAACCATGGAGATTTCTTCTGACAGCCTGGCTCTTCGGCTTTGAAACAGAGATGAGCACCACCCCCTAGAGTCAGAAACAGCTAGCATATATGTGCGAGGGGAACCTTTACCTTTAAGGGTGTACCTATGAATATAGTTTGAAATGTCATTTTCACAGCTCTGCCAAAATATTTTGTCTGACTCTTAAATCATTTCTAATGTTCTGTTAATAAAATAATGATCCGGAACATCCCGTGATATGTTTCACTTGTGGCCAAAATGTTCAAATAGTGGGTGCATTGTGTTAAGCCAAACTTAAATTTCTTTTGAACTCTGAAGAACCAGCTAAATGATTTGCTTTACATGGACACAGAATAATTTTCTAAAAGGCTTTCAGAAGCTCACATGAGGATCACATGTGGCATTGATGTTCCATTCTTCCTCAGACAGGCACATACTCAAATCGTTTTTAAAGACAGACTCAGAGCTTCATCCGGTCATCCTAACCTCTCACCCATTTTCCAGTCTGCACACATCTTTTTTTCTTTTTCTCCCCGCCCCCAAATTTTCTGGCTGGCAGATGGCAGGTTTCTTGTGGCATTTCCTGTCATACAAACTGTTTGAGATTGCAGGAGTGAAAGATGTAGATGAAATAACTGATTAGCTCTATAGCTGCTTTTCCTTCTTAAGAACACACATAATGTATATTCTCACAATACTTATGTTAAGAAAATATCCTTTGGAACGCTAGTTAAAGATAAACTAGGCTGCTGTTAACTTGATAAAGCTGGGGAAAGTCACCCTACCATCTCAGTGGTAGCTGGGGGGGCTAGTTCCCTAAACTCCATTTTTGCTGACAAGAGTTTAAACAGTTTTTTTCCTTCTAGCCAATCAGCTGGGACTCAGGAGGCAGCAATAGATTGGGGGTGGAGCCAAATAAAAGGTAAGAATAATGTGGAGGGTGGGGGGGCCCAGCTCCAGAACAAAGAGAACCGTTCGGTGACATCATATCGTCACCGCTACTGGCTCGGCCGAACCAGGCCAAACCGGGAGGAGCCCACCACTGGCCTGGACAGCGTCCTGCTCCCCTCTGCTAACAAAAACGGAGCTCAGGGGCCCCATGCACCCCCGTGGGCCTGTTTTAGGCCAGAACAGCCTCCTGCAGCCCTCTGCCAGTGAAAATGGAGCTGGGGGGGCTAGTTCCCTAAACTCCATTTTTGCTGGCAGAGGCACAGCGGGCCAGTCCTTTGCTGTTTCCATGGCAGCCTCGTGGGCCAATCTAAGCACTCCAGGGGCCAGATCTGGCCTGTGGGCCTTGAGTTTGACACCCCTGCTATAATCCATCAAAATAATGCTCCTCAAGGGTATTCTGGGAATTAAGATGAAAGGGCATTAGTTTAGTATTAGACCAGGGAATAAAAATTACAAGAAGGAGCAGTCAAGAGAAGATGATCTAAGTTGCAAAAAGGCATTACCAGCTTTCATGAGACAATTTACATGTAAATAAAATGGCACCAAGAATGACTTTATGGAGGCAGAATGTTACCTCCTCACCATTCCCTTCTAATATTCTCCAGTCATTAACCTGAATTCTATTAAACTAATAAGGGTCATTAGTGCTTCTGGGCCTCCTGTGAGGGAGAAGAGAATGGAATTACTTTGTGTAGCAAAATAGGCAGGCAGGAATGTGGACTCTTAAAGAAGACTCCAACACAAAATTCTCAAGATGCCAGCACTGTAATGTTTAGTCTTCCAAAATGCAGCCAGTTTCTCAGTAAGCAGCTGTGCTAAAATAGCAGCTTTCATGCCTCTTCTAATTTACTCTGATAAGGAATAATTTTATTCATTAGTTAAAAAGGGGGAAAAAGGGGAAACAAAGCATCTTTGCACAGCCATCCTGCTGTTACAACTAACACCAGGTTGCTTACAGACAACACTTTACACAAACTGGAGAGTTGCTAGTGAAAAGTCAGTCATCCATAAATCCATTTTTGTTCTTTTTTTAATAAAAAGATAATCTCCTTCTCCTTCTCTAGAAACACAAGTGCAACACCTCCTTATACAAAGGAGGTTTTCCAATCAAGTTTAATATAGTAAACTAAAAAAAAAAAGAATATTAGATACATATTTTAGTGGCTATATCTATGCTGCAGAAATATCTATTTTGGAAACCCAGGCTAACTTCTAATATCTATCTGAGTGGTTAAGATCTTCCTATTTAGAGAAGTGTTCATTCTGCAGACAGCATACTTCTTTTTTGCTTACTTTTCCTGGAAAAAAACTTTTTTGCAGCTTTTTTGTCTTATTTTTTGCTTTATGTTTGAAAGATTTAACATTATATTAATTTTATAAATAAATAAGCCACTTCTGACTCTATTAAAACATGAATAATAAAGTGGGTATCTTTCATGATGGACATTATCCCCTCAAATTCAAACAGATTCTTTAACTTTAATTCTGTAAGCAGCCTTGAGTTGCCATGGGAGAATAGGCAGCAATATAAATTCAATAAATAAATAAATAAACTTGTCTCTAATTTTTTTTCATCACTCATTATAGAATTTGTAGCTAACTGTAACCTGGATCATTCAGATATATAATCCACATCATTTTTGCCAATATGGTTAATTTTAAGGAATGTTGTTGATTTTTTTTTAAAATTTGATTTATATGCCGCCCTTCTCCGAAGACTCAGGGCGGCTTACAATGTGTTAAGCAATAGCCTTCATACTTTTGTATATTTATACAAAGTCATCTTATTGCCCCCATAATCTGGGCACATAGCTTACAAATCTGGTGCACCAACTTTGGGGAGGGTCTTAAACAAAGTAAGCACATACTTCTCTACTGCAAAATATTTTTTAAAAGTTTAAAATCTCTTGCCAGAGATGTTTGAAAGTGTAGATTTCTCTGATATTAAGAAAATGGTTTAGTCATTTATTTCACATTAGTGTGATTATGTGAACTTTTAATACTTATAGGGGAGAAAGCATTTCTTTTATATGAACCAAAGTTCATATAAACTAATCCTTCAATATTTGTGTGTGTGCATGTGTATACTGTTATATATCCTATAGATACAGTCATGGCCGTAAATTTGGCACCCCTGAAATTTTTACAGAAAATGAAGAATTTCTCACAGAAAAGTATTGCAGTAACACATGTTTTGCTATACACATGTTTATTCCCTTTGTGTGTATTGGAACAAAACCAAAAAAGGGAGGGAAAAAAGCAAATTGGACATAATGTCACACAAAACTCCAAAAATGGGCTGGACAAAATCATTGGCACCCTTTCAAAATTGTGGATAAATAAGATTGTTTCAAGCATGTGATGCTCCTTTAAACTCACCTGGGGCAAGTAACAGGTGTGGGCAATATAAATCTCACACCTGAAAGCAGATAAAAAGGAGAAAAGTTCACTTAGTCTTTGCATTGTGTGTCTGTGTGTGGCACACTAAGCATGGACAACAGAAAGAGGAGAAGAGAACTGTATGAGAACTTGAGAACCAAAATGGTGGAAAAATATCACCAATCTCAAGGTTACAAGTCCATCTCCAGAGATCTAGATTTGCCTTTGTCCAGAGTGCGCAACATTATCAAGAAGTTTGCAACCCATGGCACTGTAGCTAATCTCCCTGGGCGTGGACGGAAGAGAAAAATTGATGAAAGGTGCCAACGCAGGATAGTCCGGATGGTGGATAAGCAGCCCCAAACAAGTTCCAAAGCAATTCAAGCTGTCCTGCAGGCTCAGGGAGCATCAGTGTCAGCGCGAACTATCCATCGACATTTAAATGAAATGAAACGCTATGGCAGGAGACCCAGGAGGACCCCACTGCTGACACAGAGACATAAAAAAGCAAGACTACAGTTTGCCAACATGTACTTGAGTAAGCCAAAATCCTTCTGGGCAAACGTCTTGTGGACAGATGAGACCAAGATAGAGCTTTTTGGTAAAGCACATCATTCTACTGTTTACCGCAAACGGAATGAGGCCTACAAAGAAAAGAACACAGTACCTACAGTGAAATATGGTGGAGGTTCACTGATGTTTTGGGGTTATTTTGCTGCCTCTGGCACTGGGTGCCTTGAATGTGTGCAAGGCATCATGAAATCTGAGGATTACCAATGGATTTTGGGTTGCATTGTAGAGCCCAGTGTCAGAAAGCTGGGTTTGCATCGGAGATCTTGGGTCTTCCAGCAGGACAATGATCCCAAACATACGTCAGAAAGCACCCAGAAATGGATGGCAACAAAGCACTGGAGAGTTCTGAAGTGGCCAGCAATGAGTCCAGATCTCAATCCCATTGAACACCTGTGGAGAGATCTTAAAATTGCTGTTGGGAAGAGGCGCCCTTCCAATAAGAGAGACCTGGAGCAGTTTGCAAAGGAAGAGTGGTCCAAAATTCTGGGTGAGAGGTGTAAGAAGCTTATTGATAGTTATTGGAAGCGACTGATTTCAGTTATTTATTCCAAAGGGTGTGCAACCAAATATTAAGTAAAGGGTGCCAATGATTTTGTCCAGCCCATTTTTGGAGTTTTGTGTGACATTATGTCCAATTTGCTTTTTTTCCCTCCCTTTTTTGGTTTTGTTCCAATACACACAAAGGGAATAAACATGTGTTACTGCAATACTTTTCTGTGAGGATTACTTCATTTTCTGGAAAAATTTCAGGGGTGCCAACATTTACGGCCATGACTGTAGATAGATAGATAGATAGATAGATAGATAGATAGATAGATAGATAG
>WNWU01000016.1:21221404-21281140 GCA_012654045.1 Ptyas mucosa | reverse complement strand
GATAGATAGATAGATAGATAGATAGATAGATAGATAGATAGATAGATTCAAAAAGTCTGAGGGAAAATAATAAATTAATTAAAATAAGGTTAAAATAATGATAGATAATTTCTGCAAAAAACTATGACTGTTGGGCAAAAAATGGAAACAATAATCTATAAATCTGGAGAAATGTGCACCAAAACTTTCTGTGAACTGAAAAGAGAAGTTTTCCAGTTTGATCAACCAAATCTTATTACAAAAATAGAAGAATCTGATTGAAACTGACTAGTCAAGAAATTGACTCATTCATCCTCCAAAAACAGATTATTTGTGGGTTGATCACACCCTCTCAATCACTACACAACTGTTCTGATTGTAGGCAAACTGCGTCTACTGTTAGAAGAAATATAACTCAAAACCAGTTGCTGGGATGCGTTAAGTGGAAGGCTGCTATTCCTCTGACATCTGGTGGGACAATAGGAAACAGCTTCAGTAAGCTTTTGGTTTGACCTATCCAAGCTTTTATCATGTGCTTACATTTATTGGCTGTTTAGACAAAATACTCTTTCCCATTCTATTCTCCATTAATGTCCATGCACACCATAATGTATCTATAAGAAGTGCAGTCTCATTCACTTCCAAACTCTTGTAGCATTTGTCAACTATCAGTTTCCAAATTGGTACATGACACTGAGCTGAAATTCAGATTTCAAAGCTACAATTAAGTCATAGATGAATACATTTTTCTTTCTTTTCTTTTTGACAGTTAAAAGTGAGAGGTATCATTGTTTGCTCTTTGCGCACGCATGACCTTTTCTTTTGCCCATTACTTTATCGGGCTTTTCAGACAATATCAGAAACTTGCAAAAACCTGATTACTGGAAATGGTAGCAGAGCAACTCAACACATCATAGGAAAAGACCTCTCTGTTCTAAGACTTTCAACACTCCATTTCCAGCTACAGATGATTAAATAGAAGAGATAATGCTTAGCCATCATACTATTTTACTTCAAGTAATTTGTCAGAATGCAAACTACCTGTCCTATGTGGGAAAACGGATTACAAAGTGGTGAACTTTTCTTTTAAGAATTAATGAGAAAAATGTACATCAAGAGCTCAGATCCCTGGGACATTCTTCTCAACATTTTGTACTTACAGTTTAAAAACAACTTATGAACATTCTTGTAAATAGTTATCATAAATTTCAATGCAGCCTGTATAAACAAGTTCCCAGTGGATTGAGCTCAGTGACGCAGAGCAAAAGACTAGTGTTTTCTCTGGGAAGACTTTATTTCACTTTTACCACACTTTTAATTCAAAATTGAATTGCTTAACTGGGAAAACACTGTAGAGAGGTGAGCATTGTGGGCCTGGAAACATTTAGCCTTAGAGGAAATCATATTGCAGTCGTGTAGATACTGCCACTTTATTGTCACTAACATTTTACTTGAAGTGCTAAATTGCTGCGTGGCTTAGATTTCGGGTTGTTGTTTTTTTTAAAATATAAACAAGATTGGGCATGCGAGCCCTAAGATTTTTTTTTAAAAAAATAAATAATCCATACATCACATTAGTCCAATTGACAAGTCTATCCTAGACCTCAGGGGAGGAACTAATAAACATTTAGTTACTTTGCTATTGTTTTCCGAAAACAATTTGACTTCCTTTGCGATAACCCTGAATTCCTTCATTAAAAATAGAGAGGCTGAGAGCCAGAGGAAGTGCTTGACTGGAGCCAAGTCACTGCTTACAATAACGTTTTTTTGGGACCACATTTATATCCCAATTCATGGTGATGACTCTATAGGAGGCTGACAGCTGCTGGGGCATGTCATACATCACGCAGAAGCTGGAAGACCCTCCACTCTGCTTCTTTCAGATTTTTTGGGATCCTTCGGCCAGCCGCCTCATCCCAGACAAGAAGGCTTGGAGCTCCAGCAACCACCTGCACTGTGTTTATCTCACATCAGACAAAAATCCGTACTGGATATAAATAGAAAAGGTACAGTCCTGCAAACTCTAAAAGAGATCTAAAAGCTAATGGATTAGTAATTTTATTATTAGCAATTTTTTAAGATTTGGTGGTCATGGTTTTCTTCTGTCTGGTCAAAATACATAAAATATCTATAAAATATATTATATTTTTAAATTTAATATATTTAAAATACATTTAAAAACTGTATTTATGTATGTGTCCACGATTCCATTTCATTCTACCGTGTCATACTTACATTTAATCCAAGAATTAGCAGATATTGTTGAATACAAATATTCATTTCTATAGTTTTGAAAGATGACATTGTTACATGATGCTTGGCAAGTAATGTATTATTGTATATTCTGCAAGATAATATGATAAATTAGATGTCATTGCAGTCTTGCAGTTGGGGAGGAGGCTTCCAGATTTTGGGGGTGGGTGGGCTCCTAGCCCTACCAATCCCAAAAAAATTATCTGGGTTTTTTTTTTTTGTAGATTTTTTTTTTGTAGACTTTTTAAAAATACATATAGAATTAATTATGGGAAACATAATTAATGATAATGCAAGATCCCCTAAAACTATGAAAATAACTGGAGTGCCTGGATGATGAATGCTTTTTCTGGAAGGAATCCATGTTCTAGAGTAGTAAGTGGGATTTATACTCAAATAACTGCACAGACACTGCCTATACTAGACAAATATTCATGAGATTGGCATGATAAAAAGACTGAGGATTAGTGAGGAAAAGTAACTCTAAATAATGAATTTCTGTTCAATAGCTGTTATAAAAACCGTGACAGCATATTTAGAAATATGTTCTCCTTTACTTACCGGTAAGTATCCTGACATTTTATTATTTAAATCCTTAATTTTGGCTCATAACACAGAATAGATCATCTGAATTGTTTCAGGACCTCCTGAACTATTACTTGGAATTGCTGTCTGTTTTTCTGTTGCTGTGCAAAGTGACTGACTAGTGAAGCATGTAGAGTGAAAATAGAATAAAGATAATGGTCTGGATTTTAACACCAAGAAGTAATTTTCATATCAAGCAATCTCCTTTAGAGTTCAAAACCTTAATTACCAAATATTTATAATATTGTAAGAAAAGTAATACACATTATAGCCAGTGGTTTTAATAGGGTATGTATGTGTGTATGTGCAATATGCTTAGATTACAAATCTATTAACAAGTCAGAACACTAAATACACAAGGGATAGGGATAGGGCTGTTAGGATTCATTAGGTTACAATTTTTATGGACATCTGACCTGCAGCATTGGTTTAACAAATTTGATAGTTGATTATCAGGAACAGTCATCACGTGATAGTGAAAAGCACATAACAGAAATCAAAAGCTGATGAATATATTCATAAATTGGTATAGTATTAAGAAGTAATACATTTTTTCTAGTTTTGTATGCTACCCAAAGTGCACTGAAGCTGGGCAGCCAACAAATTTAAATAAATAAATATGTCAAATCAGTTCAATTTTGAATGTTGATTCAGTTTTGAAATCAAGATTCACAACAAATTTGTGAAATTGCTAATTTCCCACTTTCCCCTTATAGTTCAAATGATTGACAGAACAATGAAATGATGGCATGGGTTTTTCTCCACCAATCCATCAGTAGACCAGTGAAATACAAGCAAGCAACTGCTATACTGAGCAGAGATTGGACAAGATGATTTCTAAAGTTCCTTCCATTGCATAATTCTTTGACCACTGGAAGTTTTTTGTCCATGTGGATGGAAGCCACATTGTCACAAAGACCTTCCCGTAGAAAAGAAAGTAAATGGCACTTGCTTTCTCACCTTCAGAGGGAAAGGCAAAGAAACAGGGGAATACACAAATTGGCCATTGCTATTCTGGTTATCCCAAAGGTTTTTTTTCAAGAGGCAACTGGACTTTCTGCACTACTATTAATCTTCTCATTGTTCCCACCACCCAACTCCTTCCACTTATGACTGTATGACTGTAATTTTGTTGCTTGTATCATTTGTACCCTATGACTATCATTAAGTGTTGTACCTTATGATTCTTGATGAAGGTATCTTTTCTTTTATGTACAGTGAGAGCATATGCACCAAGAAAAATTCCTTGTTTGTCCAATCACACTTGGACAATAAAAAATTCTATTCTATTCTATTCTTTGTTTTTCCTTGAAAATGGTTCACTTCTCATTCAACAAGTTTCTTCAGTTCTTGGATGAGAAGTAAAACATCTTCAAGGAGAAACAAAGTCCAGTTGCCTCTTGAAAAAGAACCTTTGGGACAACCATGACCTGGATGACTAGGAATCTCCATAGACATTTGCCATACCTGTTGTTCTGACAGAACACCTGCCCAGATTCGTTATGAAAGCTTGAAGTATGGACATGGTCTTGTTTAAGCAACTTCATATTATGTTGCTGCAAAGGCAATTGAAAATGCTTGCATGAAAGACAAGCAACTCAACATTGCAGTGCAAAATTGCCCTCATTCTCAGTTGTATAACAGTTCACATTTTTGTCTCTTTTTCAGACTTTGGCCCAGTTGACAAATAAATAGGATACAATATCAAGGACCATTCCCATTAAAATAAGGAACATACTTTCTAGCAATTTGTATAGGATCATACTGCATATTTATTGTAAGTAATAAAAAATAGTTAAGATGCCAGGAAAGGCAATCTAGGTATAGTGGATAGAATATCCCCACTTACTGTGTGTCCTTGGCCCATTCTTATCTATCAGTCTGACAGATGTGAATGGCTGACTCAAGGGATAAACAGCTGGGGATAGTCTTGTATATAGGCTTGGGTTTGGGGGAAAGGTGTAACCAAATCAATAGATCTCTAAGATTATTTTTTGGATTGATAAATTATAGTCTCTTTTAGACTTTCTTTCAAGTGGTGAGAAGGTAGTTCCTGGATATCAAAATCTTGCATGGACTGTCTTGAAAAGGAACATCATCACTTTTTGTAAGATTTAACAATATACAGATTGAGCAAAATCAATTGTCCTGCACTGGATCTGCAAAGAAAAAAACCCACCTATCCACCTCCCAATCTTTGCCGAGTTTCCTATCTTCCTAATTCAGCCAAAAACACAGCCTGAATGCAAAGGCTTTGGCCTTTTCTCACATTTCGCTTCTAATTGGCTCAAGCAAAAGTGTGAGGTGATCTATTTTTCTGAGGTCATTTTACCAACAATCTCCTATATTAAAGTTGTGCCTGGCAATAATGTCACTGAATCTATTACCTGGTTCGGTGAATCCCTTACCATCTCCTTCCTTTAAGACTTCCATATTAGCTCTAAATTTCAGCTTTGTACAAACTTGCTCGTTCTTCTCAAAGTGCCATAAAAGGAATATTCCTATTTTATATTTACATCAGGTTTAAAAGCCTATTTGTTAATTCTGTTTTCTTGTCAAAGCTTCAAAGGGTTTTTTCCCCTTTTTTTAATTAGAATATAAGATATTTAAAGACAAATGATATTCATTGTCAAAAATTAATATTCATTCAATATATTAATCAACCAGTATATTAATCCTCCTCTCCTTTGTTTTCTCCTTTGCCCGTTATTAGCATTATACATTTCTTCCTTCACTTCTTACTATGCCTTTTCACACTTGCTTTTCTGATTAACCAGTCCACTGTAGATCATGAGTAAGCCACTTACATCTCTAAAACTGTTGGGCCTTGGCCTAAATACTGTCTGCAAGAATCAAGTCCTGCATTTGGCACAATCTCTATTATCAGCTACCCAGCTAGGCCCCTAAATGGGAAAAGTCTCCCTGACTACCAGTTCCATTTGCTGCTCTAACAGAAGCTGTGAATACAGGATCTCTCCAAAATTATAGACTTTGCTGCTTTAGGAAGACTGCAACTCCCTTCATCCTCAAAGCTGAAACCAGTGTTGAGCCAGAATAATCACTGAAATGCAATAACTTCATCCTCAAGGGATTTAGCCTAAACTTGTTTTGGGCTCAAGTCCCTTACAGCCTCAAAGGGCCAATATAGGATTTGAATGATAACTCTAGTCTGACCTAATGTTACTTCAGTCAACTTGGTGGGTTATCTTCCCCAGCAGCTTCATGTAAGTAACTTCATTACATAACATCTATATTACATAACAATATGTAGCTTCATTACATAACATGAGGGAAGAGGATCAAGAACTTTGAAACCCCACACTGAAGCAAACATTAACTTGATTACTCTTTCTCATGCATAGCAACTGGAAATTTAGAAGTAGTATAGTATTATTAAGCCCCAATTCTCATAGCAAATTGATTATATTGAATGACATCTTCCAGTTAGATCATAATACAGATCATTTAATATAAGACTAACTGGGAATGTATCCGTCTCATGCCCCGGTCTGAATCTTTATCAAAAGAACCATAAAATCTATTTCTTATGGAACCCTCTAGAGCTGACACTGAACCATCTTCTCAAAAAAAAAAAAAGAAAAGAAACCAAGATTGGCAATTGGCTGATAGTTGTCAGAAATATGTGGACTCAGAGATGATCTCTTTAGAAAAGGCATACTATAACCACCTCCTCAGGGCAGCCTACACTAACCCTTCCCTTAAAGAAGATTGATCCACTCCTAAATCTAGTCAATTATGACTGCCCAGACATACAAACAAGCTTACAAAGACCATGTATCGAGTCCATCAGTAACATAGTTCATGCCCCAGAGGGTTCTTTTGCTTCCTCAGTTTTCACAAGGTCTGAAGAATCCCAGATGATCTTAAAGGACCTTGCTGAAGTTATCTGTGAAATATATAGGTACATTTCACATTCACTCAGGTGCTGATAACAAGCTCCTGAAACCATTTGCAAACTTCAGTTCGCGAGGATAAAGCAAAAGCAAGCTATGTTGAATTTCAGGGGATTGGAAATATTGTATATTGAAATTATACAAATCTTGATGTGATAAGATTCAGTATGAATGGTGCCTCATTCATTGTTGTTAAGCTGGTTGCTTTGCCAGCAAAGTCCACAAACTTCTGATTCTGTTTTTAACTTTCCAGGAATGCAGTATAATTTATTTCTATCTATCTCTGGCCCTAAGAAACACACCTTTGATAAATGAGGGACTTGCTGAATAAAGGATTGTTTTTTCATTGGTTGAGTTTTTCAGAAATAACTAGGGGCAACTTATTTCTGCCCCACCCATTAACATCAACCATTCTTTTGCTTTATGAGTGGTGAAAACTTTTTTCATAGAGCTGCAACTGCAAAGGGATTCACACTGTTCCTCAGTTACAAGGAACACTTGACAAGCCGTACTTGCTCTCCTGACAACCGAAAACAGCACAACTGAAACCTGCAAAACATCAGTATTTATGTAGGAACAACTGCAAATGTAGACCATGGAGGAAAAAAGAAACATATAAAATTATTTGATTTTGCCAAAAGAGTGTCTAGGAAAGGGGTGAGCAAAACATATGATGGAGAAGTAAATACACATATAAAGAGAGAAGACAGTAAGTGTCTGACAAGCTGCAGATGGAGAGAAAAAATGAATAAAATATTGAACACAAACTCCTAAGGATCTATGCTGGATAAAAAGAACAGCTAATTTCAAGAAAAAAGAAGTTAGGTAAGTAAAAAATGCTCCGAAAATCATTACAAACAGAAAGCTGGATTGCAATGAAATGGTAAAAATTAGCCACTTCTATCTTGAGAAAGAAAGCTGTATTTCTAAAATACAATTTAGAGGGTAAACTGGTAGCTTTTTAGAGTATAAGAATTTGACATTTTTATATTACATTCAGAATATTTTAAAGTACATTAGCAACCATGATTAATTTAGCGATATAACAGGTTCCCTTTCATTGTGTATATTTAAGCTTATATCAGAATGACTGGAGGAACCCACTTCCTTAATTGGGATGCAACTTTGGGGCAATTAAAACATGAGCAAGAGCAGTGCTGTAATTTAACATTTTAACTTGTTTTTCCCCCCTCATTTCTATGTTCCCTTTGTTAGTCAATGCTAAACCGCATAATATTTTTAGAATTGGACTTTCAGAACATTGGGGGACACAACATACTCTGAAGTTTGAAATATATTCTCTTATTGATATTTCGTAACCATAGCAATATAGCAATATACAATTGATCCTCCCTTTGTAGTTGTAGAAATGGATTTTTGTTGCTAATGAATTTTATTGGGGGGGTGGATTTAATATTACAAGGAAGAAATTTATAGAATTTTGCTTTCAGCTTCTTGCAGAAACAGTGCACTGCAGTCCTATACATTTTTGCTCAGGAGGTTAGATTGGACTACAGTTTTCTGCCTTCTGATTTGAGGCTTACTTCTGTTTAATGATGTAGGGAGGTATACTATTAAATAGTCTATTTGCATGCTGATTTTGTCCCATACACTTTTAATTTTAGAAATAGCAGTAAGAATAGCAATAAGCACATTCTCCTGTGATTTGGAAGCACAACAGTTTATTAACTGCAAGCTTCTATCCTATAGAACTAATGCAATAATTTCTTATTGTATTCTTATGTCATCAGATTTATAGTAAAATGTACATAGAAAATGAAGATTTGCTATTAATACATGCACATCGCTGGTATGTGGTATGATTTAAAATATTATTTTCCCTTGGTATTTCTAGAGTGCTAGAGTTTGCTTCATCAGAAGCAGAAGTTCCACTGAATTAATATTGCCTGCAATTCATTAAAAAAAAAGAGCAAACGAAAAGAATGCAAATGACAAATAGCAAATAAAATATTTTGAGTCACTTCAAAATGAGATGGGCTGCAAATAAATTTAATAAATAAAAATAAAAATATAATTTTGGAATTTCCAGGACATTTTTATTTGTTTTAAACATCAGATTATCTAAATTAATATAAGAAGAGAGGGAACTGAAGAAGGTGTGGCTTAATTTTGTGAACTAGTGAGGATTTCTCTAGCATCTTCTCTAGCATCAAGGCTTCTCCAACTACTAGACTGCGTTGAAGGCTTAATCAGTCAAAAGCTTGTTAACAGATAAAGATTCTTCTCAGCATCAAATACGGCTCAATATAATTGGAGGTGGGGGACAGGGCATTTTCTGGGTGGTTTTTTTCCCCAATTTTCAAGATTAGCCCCAGCTTCAGAGACTACACATGGTTAGCCAGTTGCTGCCATCATATATGAATTCTTCTAAAAAAATTTTTAAATATAGCATTTACCCTAGCACTGATTGAAATATATAGATTATGAAACAATGATTGAAAAATGTGATCACCTCTTAGGTAATACAATAAGGAAGTGTAAAAGACATAACTAGTTAGACAAACTTATTTCTCACAGCTTTTATCTAAATTTTGGTGTGAGAAGTTCAGACTGATGAGATTCAAGATCACTTGGGAATGATGCCAAGCACAAATATTGCATTCTTTTTTTATTGCTCTATTTTGTCCTTGGAATGCTAAAGCTAGAAGGATTCAGAAACATGACATAATGTGCTATTTATTTTCTTTCTCTATCTGGCTTTGAGGGCAGATTTCACACATCCATCTCCACTGTCCTTATCTTCGTCACATGGCACTAAAAAAAAAATAGAAGCAATGAACATTATATGTCCTGAAGAATCAATTGTGCTTCATTCCGTGGTAAAGCAGCAAACGAATTCTTTGTTTATAGTAACATAACCAGTAAATTTGCTGACCTCCTTAAGAAAGAAGAGTTGGGGGGGTGATTTTTGGAGAACCATAATGCTGTGTAGAACGTGTAAGTTGCAGATCATGTTACTTTGACATTTAGCAGAAAATTAAATAATAAATAAAGATGTTAGGAACCTTAATTAACTTAGCAAAGTTGCAATTGAATTTAAATATGGGATTATTATTACATTTAATGAGAATATAACTGTCCAGGTATATAACATACTAGAGGTGGGAAGAAAGTATATTTTGCATGGATTTCTTGATCTCTAGCTGTTTAATGGAGTGATCATAATTTTTATTTATGATGTAGTTGGTTATACAGAATTAATGTTGCCACTGCCCCAAAACACATGCACAATTGCTACTCAAGCATCAACTGCAGTACCCCTTCCCCAGTCCTTCCTCAATGCTTCCAGTTCCCAATTTATGCCATAAATCAAAGCTCATCTGGTATAAATTTGGGGCCCTTGAATCTAGAAGATGAATTAAAAGAAGCTTCCATATTGTTCTCATCGCTCTTTTGCAAATTCACATTTGAGATTGGACAGAAAGAGATTGACATGTTTCTTCCTTCGTTCTTGGATGTATCCTCAATCCTTTACACAATAATGCAAGAAAAAAAAACCTATTACAAATATTTCACACTTGACAGTGTGTGCACCAGCTGCAGCCAAGTGTTTCCTAATCTCTGGAGGTTGTTAAATGGTTTCTTCTGGACTAGAACCCACTTTATTTTATGCATGAGATATTATTCCCAGTTGGGATACTTTGGTCAGAGGAAAGAGAGAAAAATGAAGGATGCAGATATTATAGACAATGTTTATGGAAGTTGGTAATAAAACCAAGGAAGAATCTGAAGGAGAAATAAGAGATAAAGGGATCCTAAAAGATAGAGTTAGGAATGCAGGTTATTATTAGAGATACAAAGAGAGTGGGGACTTTCTTACTGGTCTGGAAAAATCTAGTTTAAGTTGCAGTTACTGTTTATCTTAAGCTGTGAGTTGTTTCTTTAATTAACCAAACAGTATCAGATGAAAGACAGAAGACATGCACTCTGTGACACTTTTCTGCAAAGCTTAAGCATATAAGCACAAAATACAAGTATTTCTTCTGAGGCTAAAGATTGCACTGCATTTTTGCTATTTGATGCTTTTTAATTAGCCTCCCTCTTTAAAATGTATTCTTAAAAAGCAAAAGTTCCTTATGCTGGCTGCAAACTAGTAAAACTTGGAGAAATTCAGCAGCATCAGCTGTAACCTTTTGTTTCAACTGCCTTAAAACTATGTCAATATGTCCTAATCTCTCTAGGTTGATCAAAATTATTTGGCTGTCCTCGCATACGCAACACCTCCCAATTTAGTACCAGCCCTACGATTTTCACGCTTAGTCATATACTGGTTAACTTGACACTGAAGTCACTGATAACGAACGAGCAAAACTAGATCTAACACCCATCTGGGCAGCAGCCTTCTGTACACTCACACCCAAGGTCATTATCTCCACTTAGCATTATCCTTTGGTTAGAGTCTGAAGCTAGTTTCTCAAGTATTCAGCAGCATGCACTGGAACTTCAGTGTCGGAATTTATTTAAAGCTACAAATGCTTGAAATAAATCTGGAAACAGAACATCTGTCAAGCATTCTAATTCCAGTGCAGCTGAAAAATCAGTCAATTAAAAACAATAAGCTGTGTTTCTCTGGATGGGGAGTGTGTAGTGGTACCAAGCAGTGGTGGATTTCAACTGGTGTTACCACTAGTTCGCTTTTCACATGCGCATTGCATTTCAGAACAGCTGAGGTGCGGCAATCCACTCTGCTGTGCCTATCAGCTGGACTAAAAACGAACGAATATAGGTAGGTATAGCGCAGGGGCCGGCGGGAGGGGCCAGCTGACAGTTGGAGCAAACCGGTTCCCTCTCACCTTACCATCGCCTCCACCGGCTCGCCCGAACCGTGGCAAACTGGTAGCAACCCACCACTGCTATCAAGCAAATGATGTTCTGTAGCTATTGTAACTTTGCTTTTCTAATTCTAATTCTTCATTTTGAAGAAGCAGTGATGGCAGAAGCAATGGAAAAGGGTGGCTGGGTAAGAGAAGGCTGCAACATCTAACCCCTTAAATAAGACAAACGGTATAATATAGACTTAGTTGGAAACACTAACTCATGTTTTCCTACTCATCTTCTGTTATTATTTTTCTTTTAACTAAGGAAGACAAATCTATTAATAAATCAGAGATGGACAGCTTGAAAAGGCCTCATGACTGACAGTGCTAAGAATCCCCTTGAGTCTTTCTTCAATAGAGTTTCACAGTGAAACCAGCCCTTCGTGTAGTTCAGAGCTTCTCAACCTTTGCAAGATGTGAGGACTTTGATTCCCAGAATTCCCTAGCCACATTTGCTGGGGGTTACCAAAGTTGCCAAGGCTGAGAAATCCTGCTATAGTGAGAGAAAAGGAGCCACCATTGTTTTAACTTCCCATACTATCCAGGTATGTTGTGGCCACCAGAGAAGACATGGGATGATAGTGCATATAGGATAGTCTAAAGCAGTGTTTATCAGAATGGCTGACTGGGGAATTCTTGGCGTTAAAGTCTACACATCTTAAAGTTGCCAAGGTTGAGAAACACTGTCTAAAGCTTGGGAATATGAACAAATAAGGTTAAAATCAAAGGATGTATTACCCCTGAAGATATTTTGAACCTATTTTCTATGCTGCCCTGATTTAAGTTAAAACATGGCAAACAAATAGCATGCTTCCCTTATTGTCTTTATGATAATCTGCATTTTAAGGTGATATTTTTATGCCTTTAATGTCTTTTAAAGCCACTTACAAAGGCTTGACTGCTTTGCACAATATGTCATCCAGATGTGAAGGACTTCAACTCTAATAATCAGTGCATTGCTAATGGCCATCTATAAAAGAATTAGAATCCAATATATCTGGAAGTCATTAAGTTAGGGAAGACATTTCTATGCCCTACACATTGTTCACCATAACTCCTTTTTTCTCTTTTGCCCTCAGACGCCAGTCTCCCAATTGAATAAACATGGGTGATTGGAGCTTCCTAGGAGAATTCCTTGAAGAAGTTCATAAACATTCAACAGTAGTGGGAAAAGTCTGGTTGTCTGTCCTTTTTATCTTCCGGATGCTTGTCCTGGGCACAGCTGCAGAATCTTCCTGGGGAGATGAACAGTCCGATTTCAAATGCGACACCCAGCAACCCGGTTGTGAGAATGTTTGCTATGACAAAGCTTTCCCAATCTCCCACATCAGGTATTGGGTCCTTCAGATTATCTTTGTCTCCACACCATCCCTGTTATACATGGGTCACGCAATGCATACCGTCCGTATGCAGGAGAAGAGGAAACTTAAAGAGGCCAAGGAAGAAGCAAGGACAATCCAGAACAAGTGTGACTCTTTTTCCCAGCAGGATTACCCAGCACCAGAGAAGATAGAGCTGTCCTGCTGGGATGAACCCAGTGGGAGAATAATTCTTCGGGGCACTTTGCTGAATACCTATGTCTGCAGTATTTTAATCCGTACCACCATGGAGATTGCTTTCATTGTTGGGCAATATATGCTCTATGGAATCTTTCTGGAGACCCTCTATGTTTGTCACCGGCAGCCCTGTCCTAATCCAGTCAACTGTTATATCTCTCGGCCGACAGAAAAGAACATCTTTATCATTTTCATGCTTGTGGTAGCAGCCTTCTCTCTCTTCTTAAGCCTGGCTGAACTGTATCACTTAGGATGGAAGAAAGCTAAGCACACCTTCTCTCAGAAAATCAGCCCTACACCAGCAATTGGCAAACTGGAGGGAGACTCTCAAGTGAAGACAGATGAAAACTGCACCCCTCCTCCAGATTTTAATCAGTGTTTAGCCAACCCTACGGGGAAGTATATCAGCCCCTTCAGTAACAAAATGGCCTCTGAACAAAACACGGTCAACTTTGCAACAGAGGGGGTCCACAATCCGGATGATTCAGGTGGAGAAGCCCCCTTTATCCAACTAAACTACATGCAACATTCAGAAGCCACTGTAAATTCTGCACCAAATCTGATACCAAATGGATACTTTCAGAACAAACGCAGACTCAGCAAAACTAGCCACACAAGCAGTAAGGCAAGGTCTGACGATTTGTCAGTGTGAGGTGCTTCTAGTGGAGCTAGAAGAACGGAAGAAGTTGTTACGGCAAATGCCTGCAGTTAAATTTTTGAAATCTTGTCAATCTAAATTTTGGATCAATTAGCTTATTAATTCACGCTTAGCTGACATATTCCAAAATGTTTCTTTGCATGCTCTGAACCCATTACTGTTCCAAAATAAAAACTGTTTCATTTCAAAACAGCAAAGTAACTTTAGCAGTTACATGGTGTTTTTATACTTCAGGTGATTATCCCATAATCCAGCACTATTAAAACAGTATAATCATTGCAACTTCTCCAAGAACCCTGGAAATTATAATTTGGGAACAATGCTGAGGAGTCTCTGTTCCAAGCCCTTGCACAGAATTACAATTCTCAAGAATCCTTGATTGGACAAAGGAAAGGAGTAAGTTATAATTCTGAAGAAAAACTCAGGGCATTTCCACAATCCTCTGTGGGATTGGCTCCAAGTGGAATGGATTCATGCTGTAATCTCTTTTTGTGAATTGAGTCAGGTTATTTATGACTCTTCTCAGGTGTATTTAAAACTTTTGAATTTTTTTTCATTTTAGATCACAGAGATTCTGCAGACTTTCTGGGCAGTCTGTTTTCTCACTTGTGATAACTATTGTCTTAACCTTCCTCTCAGTTCTTGGGCTCAGGTTAGCTATTATTACCAATCTTCACAGAAGTTCAACCTTCACAGACCTTGACTCTTCTCTATCCATTATTCTTTATGCCTTCCCCTCATCAAATCCAACCACCATGGTCCTCTTACAAGCAAGGATACAGTTATTGGAAAAAGTCAGAAAGAAATTTAACAAGTGATGGGGGCATTTAAATACCAAAATGGAACAATGGCAGAATAGATAAGAAGTCTTTGAACAACTTCAGATGTTTTGCTTACTTTCTTTTTCTTTTGATTGAACTTTGCTGCTTCAGCTTCCCACCATTGCTGTTTTTCAGATTGTTTTGCCAGCACATAAACCCATATTCTAAAAACACATGGATAAAAAGACAGTAACAATTTCTGAGATTTCATTTTTGTGTGGAAAGAGGTGAGGGGATTCCATTATTCCACAGCTGATAGCAATTCAGGAAATGGAGCACTTGAATTACATTTGATATTCTCATTTTGATAAACTAGAGGATGAGCATTGACTGACTCATGGGGGTTCCTCCATTTTCTGAGTTTCAAAGACAACCAATCTGGAGACAATAGATCAGATTGAAAAGGCTTTGTGAGGGATTTGGGGGAGAACTGTGTGGGAATATTACTGAGTGGAATTTGCAAATTAAATTTGCAGCGAGTATCGTGTTGTGAGATGTGTACAAAGGAGTTGAGGGGTGGGGTATATAGCACTATTTTTTCTGTCCTTCGAGATGAAGCTCAAGCACTGGCTTCCTGAATCTTAGTGTAACTTCAAATTCTTATAGTGCAAACATGGGGCCAAGGCCTCTCCACATCTCTTAAAATCATTGACCATTTGAAATCATAGCATACCAACAAGCTATCTCCCTTCTAGAAAACTAAAATATTGCTTTTTCTTTTTTTTCTCCAAACTATACATAAAACCATGCTAGTACCAATTAAAATGCAATGAATTCTACTTGAATTTTTGATGTATTTGTCTATAATAAATCTTGAATTCTGTATGGCCTCATAGTGTTAAACATGCACCAGCTTAGGGGTACATGAATTAAAAATACTTTGTTATTTTAACAAAAATATTAATATAAAAAGTTTTCTACTGAAATTAATACTCCTGTATGAAACATGAATTAAAATTCTGTGGAACCCTAATAAATTGTGTTTTTTTTAATATGATATTCTCTATCCATTTTTAAGTTACTGCTGCTGGGAACATAGTCACTAGGCCAAAATACATCAAGGAACAATAAAGAAAACAAGATGACAGAGGCAGACAATCTTACCACATCCAAACATAATGTTTCTCTTTAGTAATTTTTTTCAGTATGAGGGTATCATAGGAAGACAGCTTTTAATTATGCTGTAACATCCACTGGAAAATGGAGTTTAATTTCATGAAGTTTTGAGGAAATTTCTTTACAGTTTCAGGTGTGGACTTTTTTCTCTCAACCAAAATGTGTTACGCCTACTCTGAAGACTTGCTGCAGTTTTTTAACTAATAGCCAGAAATATTCTATTAATTTTTAGCAGTTAGTGATGGAATTTTATGGGTATGATCCTGTTGAGGTCAGAGAATGCCTAAAAAGTTGGCTGGATCTCTTTAAGAAGTTAACAGATCAAAGTCAGTTCTGGTTGTTGCTGCATAATTGCTGTGCTGAAATAGGTAAGCAAGAGACACTGGTGGAAAATGAGAACTGGGGTAGCACCAGGAGGCATTGTCAGGCAATTTAAGAAGTCAAGAAAATATTTAATCAACCAATTCATGTTCAGGAGTTGGGAAGTGACTGAAAGATAAACAATTTTTAGCCTAATCTAAATTCATGCAACATCTACAGGAAATACAATCCTCATGTAATAGTATGTTTCTGCAGCTTTGGGAAGTAGAAACACCTGTTCCTGGCTTTCAGACATTTAACTTCAAGCTGCAAAGGGGCTAGAAATATTTGAATTTATTTACATGAAGCCAAAGGCTCTGCTTCTCCTCCTACTATTTTCTAAGAACATCCTCTAAGAACATTGGAGTCACTTTTACTTGTTAAGACACTCACACATGACTATTTTGACTGGGATTATTTTTTAATATGGGATATTAAGTCAAATATGGTTGCTACATTTTCCTTTAACAAGCCTCTGAACCCTCTAATTTAGAGTAGATGTTCCACCCAATATCACACAATCAAGGTTTAATCCACTCATTTGAACCATCAAATTTAAGCATCAAACGGATAGAGAACTAAGTGAAGGAAATTCATTTCATTTCCCAGTTGTCACAATGTGTTCTACTTCATTTTCCAAAATATTTGTTTAACACAGTATCATATATGGTGTACCAATGATTGAAAAGATAGGAAATTAATGCTGTCACTGTTTTCAAGGCAAGTAAGTATTTTCTCCTGTTTCTGGAAAGGAAACCAAGGGCACTGGGAGTGTGTTTTTGTGTTAAAGGACTTGATAGAAGACTGAAAATGTTTGTCTTTAAGCTACCTTTCTTTGTGGTCTACTTTCCTCTGTAATGTAAACCCAAGATGGGAGAATGCATGTTATCTTTGATTATGTACTATGCTTGTTATGTTTTAATAAAGTTTGGGTTAAAACTTGTCTTATTCACATTTCTCTTCTTAAATGGAGAATAACATATTGCCTAGGTGGTTGCCCTCTTTGGATCTCTGTCACCCCAAAAGCTGACCTTCAAATTCCATCATAAATTAGAACAGCTTCATCATTGGAATGAGGAAAGCCTAACAATGGACCTGCATTTGTTTTTGTTACAACAAACTCAACAAAGACTCCCAGTTTCTGTCTCCAGGCATATTAAAGACAAATTTAGCAAGGTCTATTTTTACAACCAGGATCCAAGTCACCAGGTCTCTTTTTCTTTCAGAAACAACATTTCCAATTTTTAAAAAAGGAAGGTTTTTTGCCAGTTTCCAGCATTCTTTGACAGTGTCCCACAAAACTGTCCCTTTGGAAGAATAGGTTTGCACTTACAATCATTGTATCCACTTACCAACCATGGATTTATTTAATAACCACCACAAACGTCATAACATCAGGTCTGATCATGTGGGTGCCTCAACTTATGAGCATGTCTTACAACTAGAAATCCAGTCTCAACTGCGGTTGTAAATCAAGGACAGTGATAAGCATACCTCACTAGGACCATCCACACTATTTCACAAGTTGCATTAGTTGCTGGAACAGATACAATTCAAGGTGTTGGTCATCACGCATAAAGTTCTACATGACATAGGGTCAAGTCATTTAAGGGGTTTCCTGGTTCCCATTGTTTCTACCCATCTGGGAAAAAATGGCAGAGTTTGTATCCTTTACATCTCTCAATTAAACAAAATTATCTATTGGATCCATCTATTTGTCATGACAGTTATCCTCTAGAACACGGGTGTCAAACTCCCAGCCCACGCACTGGCCACGCCCTGTTTAGTGAAGGGGAAAAAAGACACAATATGTCATGTGACGCCACTGTTATGATATGAGTTCGACACCCCTGTTCTAGAATGTAGTTGCTACCCTGATGGCATTCCAGAAGACCTTGAAAACATGGCTGTTCTCCTAAGTCTTGGGGAAGGGTGGCAATGGTCCCCTGGTCAGATGCATTTCTGGTATATAGAGTGCATTGTGCAATTATATTTTGTAATCTGTTTTTTTTTTCATTGTGAGCTACCCAAAGTCCAGTGATGTCTAAATAATGAAATAAATCATGTTTAAACATGGGAAGCAGATAAACATCTTACTCTTCCTTGAGTAGCCCTTCAAATGTTTCAGAGTTACACAACAAAAAAATACACACAGAGACACAAAATCTCATTTAGCAAGAACATTAGTTAAGAATATTTATTAAGTTTAGCAACAGTCATAGACTCCCCCAAACTGCATAATAAATACCTTAGTAATTAGTGTTATCTAGCCATGCATGCATATTTCCTGCAAAGAATCTCCTTGTTCTATCCCAGTGTTTCTTAACTACAACAACTTTAAAATATTACATGCTGGCTGGGAAATTCACATCTAAAAGTTGATGAAATTGGCAAATACTACTCTATGCTACATAGGGATCCTTTCCTACCTTTCCCTGCCTTTGGGGAAAATTAATACTGTTGATTATAGAATGTGACTGGAAAGGTTCAAATTCAATCCCACCCTGAATTTATTAGGTAATCCTGGACCAGTCAATTTTTCTTGGCTTCACCATAGGACTGTTATGAAGATAATAAGGGAGGTATGGGAAAAACCATGCATACTACTCAACACTCCTTGGAAGAAGCATAGGAAAAATATAACATGTAACAAAAATATAATGCAGATTGTGATAATAATGGTATGGGAACAGGAGGGAAATGTGTCCATTTTTGTTGTACTGGGTGATTTTGCTGTGGCTATTCCTGTATTCCTTACACCATGGAATGTTACCACAGTCAGAACAATTTTGCAGCACTGATGCTAAAGCTGTTTATGATCAGCTGTTGAGATTCAAATGCCATTGCTGAGTTTCAGCTACATCAGCAAGAAATTCAGAAACAAGCTGTTTCCCCCCCCCCCCCCCCCATTGAATTAGAGGTTATACTGAAGTTCTGTAAGCAGAACTCCTGGTACATTTTTCTTTCTTCAAAAGTAAGTTTTAGGGCAGAGAATGCAGTGTCACCATATAAATCAAATAGGTTGCACAAAAACATGTATTTATCATTATTGTAAACCATTTTTAAACAATTGCAAATTTGAATGTGGGTAGCAACTGAAAGTAATTTACAGTACATTAAATTAGGGAACTTTAACCCTTCCCTTCTCTACAGCAATTCCATATTCCTCAAGTGATTAGTAGCCAGGGATGAGGCAACAAAGTAATGAAAAAGAGACAGCTGAAACTTGCACCTGGAAATCATGAATCCTTTAAAAAACATTCTGATAATGTATCTCGAAAGCACTTGTTGACTGAAAAATACAATGGACTGAGCCCTGAAGCTTCGACATGTAAAGGAAACTTTTCCCTCTGGTATCCTCTAGGCATTGCTTCTCAGTTGTTGTTGTTGTTATTGTTTTGATACAATCAAGCATAGGTGAACTCTGGTTCCTCTATGGTTGGAGAGTTAAAATCAAGCATATCTGAAAGTACCACATTGGGAAGAAACAAATTCAAAGAATATTCTTAACCAGTGTCATGGGGAAGGGATGCTACCATAGACCTCACCCAAAATGTAGTTCAGTATTTGAAATGATCAGATACCACGTTTCCCCGAAAATAAGACCCTGTCTTATATTTTTTTTTTGAATCCTGAAATAAGCGCTTGGCCTTATTGCCATGCGCTCAAAAGCCTGATTGGGCTTATTATCAGGGGATGTCTTATTTTGAAGAAAACAGGGTAGTTTGATATTTTTCAGTCCAAGCAGTAAAATTAGTCAGATATAATGAAATACCAAATGTTATTTCAGGGGGAGGAATTGACATAAGATGCGTGGAAGGGATTTCAAATAAATATTGTCTTCAGACCTTTAATGGCTCTTCAGATCTTTTAAAAGCTGTTTCAGTATCATTTCAAAGAAAGGTTAGAAGTAGACAACCAGCAGCAAAGAGGATGGAATGTTAGTGGTGATGAATGTACCATTGGAAGATCAGAAAAAGCAGGCTAGTGACTGATCCTCACAGAGAAAATCTTTCTGTGGCTGCTAGGAGTTGAAAATGACTTGCTGGCACATAATCTGTATCAATGGATACAAGGTTTCCTCTATATACTGAATTTGAAACAGTTATTGGCAACCAGAAGTTTGAACAGTGTTCTCATTCATACTCACCCACAATCTCCATCAGCTGGTAATCCTCATTTTTCCATGAACCTCATTCCTGATGATTTACACCACCAAATACTGAAACAGTACCAATGTCCCAGTAACTAAAAATTTTGGTACACTGCCTTATCACTTATGTCTATGTCTTCTTTGTTCTGAATTTTATGCAACATGCATCAAAACTCATACATGTCAGTGGTGGGTTGCTCCCAGTTCGCCCCAGTTTGGGCAAATCAGTAGTGGCGGTGGTGGGAGCTCTGCCCACTCATCATTAAAAATGCTCTGTGCATGCACAGAAGCACCGTGCGCTACCGATAGCAAACTGGTAGCGCTGGGATTTAAATCCCACTACTGATACATGTATGTGCCACTTTTTTCTGCAAGCTGAAATGGCAAATATCAGGATTTCCCCAAAATTTATTTCAGCAAATTCTGTATGACAGATGAGTTAAAAGAGAATAACTGATTAAAAACTACCTCACAATTTCTATGGCTCAACAACGATTTAAACTTGGATTTCTCCATCCACGTGCAGTTCCTTAGCTGCTAAAAAGCAGGACCAGCTAGTTCTTAAGAAATGCTTATAAAGAGAGCTTCAGGATGTTAATTCTATCACAGTGTTGTGACTTGAAGACCAAGCAAGAATTTATAGAACACAGTAGTAAATTATAATGCTATAATGAGTACGTCAATTTCAAAGACACCACAAAACATTTTGTTTTTCTGCAGAATTATTATAACATAGATCACTGGGTCTCTAGAAGCTGTTTATAGAGTCTAGAACTGAAAAGTCTTTGCAATTTATACCTATCACCAGTTCTTGGAAGTGATCAGTTGAAACCTAGTAATCTTGTCAGGAAGCACAATCTAACAATTTTTTGAGACAGAGAATGGCCCATGAGGATCACAATCTGCTAATGGAGAGGGAAAGTAGGAGAGGAAAGTATTTGTCAACCTTGGCAACTTTAAGAGATGTGGACTTCAAGTGTCAGAATTCCCAGGGACTCAGAACTCCCAGAAGTCCACATCTCTTAAAGTTGGCAAGGTTGATAAACACTGCCCCAACAGATTATCACTGTTTTTACTTCTGAGGTATTCTCTGGTAACTTCTGAAAGTTACCTCTCTCTTCAAAGTGCCAAACTGGTAATAACCAAATATTGGTAAAGCAAGAAAAAAAAAAGATACGAAGGGGATAGTTATGAAGTGTAGATACTTACAATGCTATGTAACATACATCTGACAAAAGAAACTTCACAGACTTAAGTTAAGTTTACTCCCAGGCAACTAACCCTCTCCAATAGTCCTTTAAAAAATGGTGCCTTGCTATTAAAATTTCCTTTTATTCATCCGAAGTTCTATCTTTACTCTACTTAATGGGTGTTAAATAGCAGCTGAAATCATCTCTCCCCAGAATTCCTTAACTTGGGACTCCTGAAGGGTTTTTTTTAACCTCACCCAATTTATTGACACAATTCCATCCCCGATCCCCCCAGGATTACTATGTTTCTGAAAATAACATGCATGGAACAGCTGGGTAGACCAAGAATGTCTTGAATGCATGTAGCATGATTCCCAAGATCAGGCTAAAGCTGTTCGCTCATCCCCACCATCCTTTTCTCTCCTGGGTTTCTCTTCCCATATCAAGCAGCTGTTTGGAAAATCAAAATATAAATTAAAACATAAATCAATCGATCAATTTTAAATAATAATTTCATGCTTCTGTTTTAAAATACAGTAATACTTACTTAAGATTTGTCCTGAAGATAACGGAATGCTTTCAGGTCAGCAGCGTATTAAATAAAATTTGGAGATGTGATGCAAATGCTGAAAATGCTTGATACAACCATAATAAATTACTAGCTTGGCTTCTCAAAAATGCGAGCCATTAATCATGGTCTACTAAATTGAATTATGGTTTGTTAAACTAATACAATTTGTTTATAAAACATATTCAATTACGTAAGTGTCTATGGAGATTATTAGTCAACCAGGTCATGGTTGTCCCAAAGGTGCTTTTTCAAGAGGCAACTGGACTTTCTGGTTTTTTCTTTGAAGATGTTTCGCTTCTCATCCAAGAAGTTTCTTCAGCTCTGACTGGATTGTGGGGAATGTAACAATTTATATTCCTTGCAGACAAATTGTTCATTTGCGTTCTTTTAGAGAGTTGTTGAGGCCTCTTGAAGGTTTATTTGTGTCCTCGGGGTCACCTGAGTAATGCAAATGGGTGTGGAGCCTTCTTGGAACTGCTGAAAGGACTGTGTTGTAGATTGGAGATAGATGGTGTCATCGGTGTCATCATGAACGAGGGGTCAAAGAGGCCACCTATGTTAAAATTGAACATCGCTCTCTCAACAGAGGAGGAGGGAGGGATACTATATCATCTATGTCCAGTAGATAGTAGTAGTAGGTTCATCACTTTCACAAAATTTTTCATCAGTCTTGAGTTTCATGTGAAGCGGAGGCAAAAATATCTTTGCTAAGTCAACAGGTATTCATGCACTACATTTTTCTGTCCTGGAAACAAATTCTTTTGGAGTGGCCATTTCTTTTTAATATAACATTTTTTTTGTACAGCTGTCCCATTCATGTATTTAATAACAATACTTGGAATATCCAAGCTGCATTTCAAGCAGCAGAAACATTGCATTTTGATCTCCACAGATATTCCAGTTGTACTTGGTATACTGGATGTGTCTTAACAACAGTTCCATATTTTTGTATGCTTTCTTGTGTGCAATGTAGCCAAATGATACTGAAGGATATACATTGCAAAAACGAATTATTTCTATAAGATAATACATGATAGGTTAAATTACAGGTTATTTTTGTGTTTAGCAGCTAAAAATCTATAAAGTACACCCCAAAATGTTCAGGAAGCTAAATAAATTAGTCACAATAGCTGGGTTCACATAACATTCTGAGACCTAAATTACCCAAATACATTTTACCCTAATGTGATGAGAAACCAGCCCTTGTTTTTATAACAGTACAGACTGTAAGATATTTTTACCTTCCATCTTAATTTCTCAAATGTTATAAAATTAAAGATCCCTCCTAAAATGATCCCCCCCCCATCTCTCTCTCTCACACACACAGGTTTTTTTCATCTTATATGTACCGTTGACAGCTTAGCAGTGAACAATTCCACTCAAAATCTCTGTCTTCCTGGACTCACACATCCTGTTTGAAGAGCAAATAGAGATTGTGATCAATAAAATCTTTGGACAGTTTCATCTTGTATTTATCCAATCAAGGATGGAAAAGATGTTAAGAGTCAAATCTTTTCTGCCAAATGCTTATTTATTTTTGCTCAGTTTCATGGCTGATAGTAAATTAAGTGGGGTTTGGTTTTGTTTTGTTTTGCATTATTGCAAGAGAGATTAGTGAAGAAGAATGCTTATGTGATTTTTGGATATTCATGAGGAAAACCTATCTTATGCTTACTCCTAAGATTTTGAAAAGAACTTAGAAATACCATAGTTGTGTTTTGCATTACAAGATTACTGTAAAACTGATAAAATCTTTTTCTTGTTTGTTGACAGGGAGAAAAATTACATTCTGCAAGCAACTCTCCGTCTGTACCTTATCCCTGGTTTTTACCCTTATCCCTCATTATAAAGAAATTTATAAATTTCTTAAACTCATGGATGTTGTTCATGAATAATTAGCTTAGACAAATAGGAGGTAGTACACAATATATACTGTTGCATAAAAAAGGAAGGGCCATTTTTTCTTTCTTCAGCTGGGAATTTTATCTGACTTTGTAATTCACTTCCAAATCCTTCTATTGCCCTCTAGTGGTCAATGAAATTTAATGCAAACTTTTCATCAAACCTTACAATTTGACATCATATTAAATGCTAATGGCCAATCATAATGTGATAAATGGAATAAAACACAAAAGGGATTTCTCATCAGCGTCCATGCCACTAATTTCTCTTAATTTTTGCTTAAGAAAAAGGAGAAAACAGATACAGAGGTGGCATGAACCACATACACAAGTCCCTGAGTGATCTCTTCTACCAGGATACAACTGTCTTATAAATATGATAGAAACATCCAGCTTGATAGGATATTCATTCTCCAAATAAAAATTCAGGAGAGGATTTCCCCTCTTCACATGGCTGCATTTTGGGAATGCTGTGCTTAAAAAACCTCCAATAGCCTAACAATTTATTTCCTACAATATTACATCAGTTGGTGTATGAAACTTCTGTGTCCAGTATATTGACTAACCCTGGCCTTCCCCAAGGTGTATGGGAAAGCTTGGGTAGAGAACTAGGAAGCATAAGCCATAGCTAAATCTTCAGATCCTAATTTTACCTTCCAGGATATATTTGTCCAACCACATTCACTGAAGCACTGTTGCAAATATATAATTAATCCAGGGGTGAAATGCTACCGGTTCGGGTGAACCAGTAGTAATACTGGTAAAAGCTACCAGTTTGTGTGAACCAGTAGTAAAAAAAAGCTATCGGTTGATCCGAACTGGTATTTCCGACGATCAGCTGTGTTCTGTGATTTATATTCACTAGAAAGCAGGAAATCCTGCTTTCTAGCGAATCTAAATTGCGCGGCACAGGTCTTCCCCTCCCCTCACTATTCAATTTACCTTCAAAAGGTTCCTTTTTCCATGCAAAGTGCGTGTTTGGTGCACACTGCGCATGAGTGTGCGCACATTGTGTTTGGTGCGCACTGCGCATGCGTGTGCATCATGTGTTTGGTGCGCACTACACATGCACACACATGCATCGTGCATTTGGAGCACACTGTGCATGCACGGGCAGCAAACCGGTGGCAACCCGCGGAGGATTTCACCACTGAATTAATCCCATAGGCTAATTATCTGTATAAGTAATCCCATGCTAGAAGGCTATTTCTGTTGTTTAGGACTTTTAAAAGGTTATAATTTACAAAATGAGTAGAATTAGCGATGGAGGCTATTCCCATTATGGTATGCATTTCTTTGTCCTAATTTTCTCATTTCAAGGTCATATGCAGTAGCAGCCCTTTGCGATTTACACATTGCTAAACTATAATTCAGGTCTGTATACCCTGCTGACTAGCAAAGTAGTGTGGGGAGGGGAGCTGTAGTCAACATATCTGGAAAGTGCTGAGAAAAGCTACAACAGAGAATTAAAGACTTGGTCATTTGCCACATTTTCAACTGATACATATCATGGCTTCTTTTAACTTTAATTTAATTTAAAGGAATACTATGTTGACATCTTAAGATAAGGCAAGAGCAAACAAACTTTCATATATGTGTTGATTTTTCCATATTACTCAGCAGAACCTCACAGTATTTATGGAGTCTCAAAATACTCTGGGATGCTCTACCTGGGTTTTTGCCACCTTCCAGATAGGTTGGGATGCAGCTCCCTCAAGTCCTAGTGGCAGTTTCTACCCAGTCATCTGGAGGACTTCTCTAGATATTCTTGCCTAGAAAAAATGAATAACCACTGTACCATTAGCAGAAACTAGATAGTTGGATAGTTCTTGTTGGATTTTTTTTTAAATTTTTAAAAGAGGTTTGAGTCAAACTGAACTGATATGTGTGTATGAAATGCTAGAAATGCTGGAATTTTGTTGTTGTTACTTCCAAGTTTAGCTTACAGCCCCAATTTTTCCAAATGGTCTTCTATCCAAATACTAACCAAATCCAACCTGGTCTGGCTTTTTCAAAATCAGCCACAATCAGCTAGCAGCTGTTAACTTCATGTGACAATTCATGTGTATAAATTGCTTGATGTTTTTCTGTCTTAATTAGTGTGTGACTTAGCTAAATTGTGAACTACGGCCTATTTAAAAATCCAAGGCTTCGTGGCTGTCAGAGCATCTCTCCCTGCTTCCCCATTCTTTTATTGCAGTATCTCACATTAATGGACTTTCGATAATTGATTTTTCTCCATTGAAAGCATGTGGAAAACCTGAAAGGCTCATTAAATCCGGCATTATTTTTTAACCGATTCAGTGACATGAAATAAAAACTTCTTAGAAAATACCAGTAACGAATATTTAGGCGATACACACTCCAAGTGCTGAAGCTATTACCCAACTGCCATCATTTAATAAGTCCAGATGTGAACAGATTCCATGGGGAATAATTGATTTTCTCACTAGGAGAATTTATAGCAAGAGTATTTTAAGTTTGTGATTCTCTTTCAGAAGGAAAATCATTCCTATCGATATGCTCTTGCACCAGGGGTGAAATTCAGCAGGTTCTGACAGGTTCTTGAGAACTGGTAGCGGAAATTTTGAGTAGTTCAGAGAACCAGCAAATACCACCTCTGGCTGGCCCCCGGGTAGGGTGGGAATGGAGATTTTGCAATATCCTTCCCCTGGAGTGGGGAGGGAATGGGGATTTTGCAGTATTCTTTGCCTGGAGTGGGGTGGGAATGGAGATTTTGCAGTATCCTTCCCCTGCCATGCCCACCGAGCCACGCCTACAGAACCGGTAGTAAAAAAATTGGATTTCCCCACTGTCTTGCACTCTTCTACAGCAGGTATAATTTTTTAAAATTTCTGTTTATTAAATAAAAATAAAATGAATAAGAATAGCATGTGCTTGTATCTTTCAATTTATATTGTTTTTTACTTGTTTCCTAGTACGTTTTGATAGCTTATTAATAAGTAACCTTGACTATCACTAAGTGTATCATTTTATTCTTGATGAATGTATTTTATTCTCCTTATGTACACTGAGAGCATATACACCAAAGACAAATTCCTTGTGGGTCCAATCACACTTGGCCAATAAAGAATTCTATTCTATTCTAACCACAAAATCACTACTAGAATTTCAGCATATAGAATATTTTAAACTGGCACTTTTTGCTTCTACCGGTATCAGTGATTAATACCATGAAATTAATACACAACGAACTTGAGGGTGGGGTTTGTTTGTTTTTTTGCTATATTGAAAATCGTTCCCACCACCCATCTCCTTCCACTTATGATTGTATGACTGTAATTTTGTTGCTTGTATCCTTACGGTTTATATTGATATTGTTCCCTGCTTACTTGTTCCCTATGACTATCATTAAGTATTGCACCTTACGATTCTTGAGGAACGTATCTTTTCTTTTATGTATACTGAGAGCGTATGCACCAAGACCAATTCCTTGTATGTCCAATCACACTTGGCCAATAAAGAATTCTATTCTATTCTATTCTAACCACAAAATCACTACTAGAATTTCAGCGTATAGACTATTTTAAGCTGGCACTTTTTGCATCTACCTGTATCAGTGATTAATACCATGAAATTAATACACAACTGACTTGAGGGGTTATTTTGTTTTGTTTTGTTTTGGCTATATTGCAAATATGCCATGCCAGGGGTGGGCAAATGTGGCCCTTTTACAACCTGTGGACTTCAACTCCCAGAATTCCTGAGACAGCCAAGCTGTCTCAGGAATTCTGGGAATTGAAGTCCACAGGTTGCAAAAGGGCCACATTTGCCCACCCCGTGCCATGCCATAACTAAGTTAAATCAAAGCCAAACTCTCCCCAGCTCCCACCGCCACTCTCTTTCCCGACCGCGCACCAAGCCACCGCCACCACATAAAAAAAGAACCCGCAGCTCCCGCCCTGAGATTTAAGTGCCCTGATGTCCTCTGGGAGTCGTAGTTTTTTTTTTTTTAGCAGCTATTTGCTGAGGGGGGGAAGGAACAGAAGTGGAAACCTCATTTCCCATGATCCGCCTCCATCCTTAATGGGTCGGGAAGGTCTTTTCGGGAAGTCTTTTCAGCTGCGGTATTTGTAAATCGGGGGGAGGGTAAAAGCGGGGGCACGTGTTTGCTCCATGATTCGCGTTGGGCTCCCAAGCAAAGATTCGGTCGGTTTGTCCTGAGTTGAGCTTCTCCTACTTCCTCTGCCTTTTTAGCATGGAGCTGTGGGCTCGGATAGGCACGGTCGGCGCTCTGTCTTATTACGCGCACCGCAAGAAGAGCGTCCTGGCCCAAGAGGCAAAGAGCGACGGAGAGAACGGCAGCAACCCAGGCCGGCCGGAGCTGAAATTGGTGCAAGTTCTCTTTAGGCACGGCGCTCGTACGCCCCTCCGGCCAATCCCGGGCGTCGAGCAGGTGAGCAGGAGGGACGCTTTCCTTTCCCACCCCGCAGCCGATTGGATTGTCGGCGGGTGATAACGGTCGGGAGAGAAAGCGCTGGTGGCGTCGAGGGTGGGAGCGATAATAAAATCTTTTTTTTTTTTTATATACGCGTGCACCACATAGGGAGCTAAACCGTGGTTGACAGCCACGTTTCCGAAGAAGTGCGATTAGGAAACACATTTACCAGTTTAGATAATTTAGTAACCATCATGTAAAGGAGCCGGGTAATTTAGATCAGGGGTCTCCAACCTTGGCCACTTTAAGCCTGACGGACTTCAACTCCCAGAATTCCCCAGCCAGCAAAGCTGGCTGGGGAATTCTGGGAGTTGAAGTCCGCCAGGCTTAAAGTAGCCAAGGTTGGAGACCCCTGATTAGATTAGTTAATAACCATCCTGTAAAGGAAACTCTTTTTTATTTATTATTATTGAGTATTGTACATTTTAAAACCAAACACATAATAGCAAAAGAAATCAAGAGACAAAAATAAAAAAAAAACACGTACACCAGACGTTAAAATACAATACTAACAACAGATACGTACAATTTTACAACTTGCTGCATCGACTTTTGTCTTTACTCTTGTAAAGGAAACTCTTAATTGTGTTTCCTAATGCACTTCTTCAGAACTTTGGGTGTCAATCACGGCTTAGTGCACGCTATATGTGGTGCACACTAGCCTGGATGTTGGGTTAGAGAGATCAGAGTAGCTGTTCGGTCACTAAGTCATGTCTGACTCTTCGTGACCCCATGGACCATAGCACATCATCAGCCCCACTTGCCTTCCATTGCCCCCCCCCCCCCCGCGAGTTTGTCCAAATTTATGTTCCTTGTGTCGATGACACTAGCCGTGGGCTATCACGTTTTACGAACATTGGTTGTGAAAGAGGATGCCTGGTCCGGGTGCTTTCCTCTTAGAAACAGAGAAGTAAGTGCTGCTTTCAAGAACTTTGCTCTTTTTCAGTTGAGCTGCCTTCTCTGGAAGTGGCCCAGCCATAATTATGACTGCAGCACAATTAAGACGGAGGGCTGTTTTACTCGTGGCAAAGTTCATTTTTACGTGTTTGTACAGCTCAAGCTATGATCAGGCATGCAGTATTTTTTTACTCTACAAGATCAAGTTTATTTATTTATTATTTATTTATTAGTTCAATTTATATGCTGCCTTTCTCCGAAGACTCAGGGCGGTCTCAAGTTTGCATTTCACAGATCCAATTAGAAAAAATAAGACATCTCCCAAAGGAAGCTTTGCAGCTTAATAAAATATTTTAAAGAGAATTCCAATTCCTATAGAATTGGAAACAATTTTCCAATTGTTGGCCTCCAATTTGGAGGCCGATTAATTTAATGCATTTTTAACTATCATAACTTTTGTATTTATATGTATTTTAATTTTGGCTGTTCACCGTCCTGAGTCCCATTGGGAGAAGGGCGGTATACAAATAAAATAAAATTAAATAAATAAATAAATAAATAAATTTTTAAAAACTTGCTGAGGTGGAGTAATGATTTTTGCTCCCAGTGAATCTGATAGGGAAACAAAAATGGCATCCTGATCCACAATGACAGTTGTGTTATTTGGGATATCCAAATGAAACTTAAACATGCTACAGTATTCATAGGTTCAAAGACGACTGCATTGTACACTTTATCTATTTCATAGGGCATGAAGCATTGATGGTGCGTGAGCAAGGGAAATTTCTTGGAAAAGTGCTTGTTTACAGTGAATGCTAATGATTGGTACATTTGTATTTTGATTTTAACTACAACTTAATGATCTGAAGGAGCCCTTCCCACCAGCAGCTTTCAATTTGTTGAGGACAACCAAGATTGGAAATATCTGAAGGGTAATAGATAGACTAGATACTTAATAACATTCTTTACTGTATTATATATTCAGTGCTAAGGTCCATAAACACATTGTTTTGCATTGATTGGAAAAAAATCTACATCTAAGCAAAATTTAATGATCTAGTACTAATTCCTATTATCCCATCATTGATGATTGAACTGAAGTTAAGGAGTACCTTGAAACTGAAAAAGTATATAAGTGGTTTAGAACTCATGATTTTTTAAAAAATCAAACCTTTGTCATGTTTTTGAAACAGGTAGACTGGGATCCTATTCTTCTGGAGATCCCTGCGCAAACAAAGTTTCCCTACATAGTAACTAATCTCACTGGTGGACCAAGACCATTTTCTCCTTATGAAGAAAACTACAAAAAAACAGTGCTGAAGGTATTTTGTTTCCAAACAAAATATTTTGTATTTTCCTGCCTGCTGGCGAGCAGCCTTGAGTGAAAAAGTTTTCTCTTTCTAGGGAGGTGTAATTGCGGGACAGTTGACCAAAGTTGGCATGCAGCAAATGTTCACCCTGGGGGAACGGCTAAGGAAACGTTATATTGAGGAGACCAATTTCCTGTCATCATCCTACAAATCTTCTGAGATTTTGTAAATTAGTATTTAGTTGTATATTTTATGTGGTATAGCCTAATATTGAAGAAAAATGCAAAACTTGTTTTTCTCCAAAATACCCCTGTGAGGTGGGTTAGTCTAAGACAAATCGACTAGTTCAATCACATAGTGAGCTTCCATTGTTGAGGATGGAATAGAACTTGTAACTCTGTCCCTCATAATTCAGCATCTTAACCTTTATACCACATTTGATTTCAAGAGACTCGTAATAGTCATCCATAAAGTTTGTAGGAGTGTGTTGGAAGCAATGGCCATCTCTGCTTCATTTCATTGGCTACCTTATATCTTGCAGAGTCCGTTCCACTAATATTGATCGGAATCTGGAATCCACACGATGTTTGTTAGCTGGGCTGTTCCAACAACAAAAAGAAGGTTAGCTGTGGAAGCTTTTCACTACTATGTTTTCTGTTCTGCTTCGTATCATGTCTGCCATCATGGATTCCTACCTATTTTGTCACTTTGTCTAGGTGGATAACCCCATAAAAAAATAGCTAAAATTCTATCATAAAATGAGGTGTAAAAAGGCCAAAATCCATTATCCAAAACCTCACTAAAAAGGCAGTCCAATAAATTTCAGATTCTGTGTGGAACAGATTAAAGTTCTGGGATCCAAGATGTTAGAGCAGTGGTTCCCAAAGTGTGAGCCGCGGCTCCCTGGGGAGCCGCGCTATCGTCATAAGGGCGCCGCGAAATATTCCGCCCGCTGGGTCTAACGCTGATGCGCCATTTCTGAAACGTCTAGTGCGCATGCGCAGTTGCAAGTCGGATTGCTATGGGAGCCGCGAACCGAAAAAGATTGGGAACCTCTGTTTTAGAGGATTTATAGGTTACCAAGAAGTAAATGTTCTTTTGCCTTAAAGCTTGTAAGATGTTAGTCATGAAATTATAGGGAGTGATAGTAGTCTCTGAGCTTAGATTTGATTTAATATCTCCAGTATTTATACTTGTTTAAAGGTTTTGATTTAAGACATCGAGGCATATGTGATGTAAATTAATTTACAAAAAATCTCACAGTATGAGCTGTTAAATGCAAGAGTTGAATCTATCTCTGGTAAATATCTGACAATATGTTAATAAATACAGGATTTTATGCGGCATTTAGTACAATGGGGTCCTTTTAGCCATGATATATTATTAACTTAGAAAGTAATGTAGTAGGAATAGAAGCATGTAAACTTTGAAGAGTCGGAAAAGTACTTCACTGAGGTTGTTTAGTAATAAAATGGATAGGATACTACAAATACTTAAAAACCAAAATGTAGTTCAAGTAGTTTTATATTTCAGAATGCAAAAAATCTTAGTATGAATCCTTTACATTAGGGATGTCAAACTCGATTTTATTGAGGGCTGCATCAGGGTTGTGTTTGACCTTGGGTGGATGGGGGGGGCATGGCCAGCTCGACATCACTTGTGTGGCTCCCAAGCTCCATTTCAGCTGTGACAGCCTCCTGCAACCCTTTGCCAGCAAAAACAGAGTTGGGAGTGCCGCCCGTGGCCCTTGAAAGCTCTATTTTCGGTTGCGACAGCTCTGTTTTTGCTGGCAGAAACACTGTGGGCCGGTTCTTCGCTATTTCCAGGGCGGCCCCGCAGGCCAGATCTAAGAGGCTGGTGACCCCCAGGGGGAGAGCCTTCTCTGTGGGGGCACCCACCCTCTGGAACCAGCTGCTCCCGGAGATAAGGAGAATTCATGACCTCAGTGCCTTCCGTCATGCCCTCAAAACACATTTTTTCCAACAAGCCGGGCTGGCTTAAGAAGAAATTTTAAATATTTTAATTGGTTTGTTAGTTTAAATTTTGGAGCCAAATCTATATATATTTTAATTGTTTTTAATATTTGTATTTCATGTTTTTATTTCTGGCTGTACATCGCCCTGAGTCCTCAGGGAGAAGGACGGTATATAAATTGGAAATAAAATAAAATAAAATAAAATAAATAAATAAGAGTTTGACACCCCTGCTTTACATCTTTGATATTACAATTTGTGAAACAGCAAATTTTCTTAATTACCTAGGAGCTGTTACCATTGTCACAGATAATGCAGAATCTGAAATCCTTTATCCCAATCCAGGGAATTGCCAACAACTTAAACGTATTCATAGGTGAGTTGCCAGGATATTTTTGGTTGATGTTATTGAATATTTAATGTGTATAGAATACACCGTGATGTGCCAAAAAGCAGCTTATAAATAGCCTTGTGTAAAGCAGTCATGGTTTCTAATTTGGATTTCTGAACAGAATAATTTTAATGTATGTAGAGGGCTCCAGGTTGATGACAACTGATATAAGACAGCTTCATAATCAAAAGCAGCATGCATTTTCCTAAATTCATTGGTTATGCTTTGGGGAATAGTAGTTAAATTTGGCCTGTTGTGTGTAGTTGATCTTCAAAGAATTTGGCCATGTTCCAAGTTTATGCATGGAGCAAGTTCTACCTTGCCTTTTTTTCCCATCATTATAGGGTAAGTATAGGTAGCTATGAAAGCCTTCAGCAAATGGTTGTAATAATTATTGTGAGAGTTTCAAACTTCTGTAATAAGAACAACTGCAAAAAGCTCATGCAAAATAGAAAAAGGCTCATTAGCTGTTCAGATCACAGCTGTATTTCACGACCTACTACTAAACCTCCTAGGACGTTATTCTAAACAGCCTCACGCATAATCCATATGCAGTTTAGAAAATGAATAAAATTATTTTATAAGGTTCCCTGGAGTTGAAATGAAAAAAAAAAGTAAAAATATGGTATCTAACAATGGCTACTCAATCATACTGTATGCTGTGCTGATATTCAAAGAAAGATATTTAGTTCTTGGGTCCTTCAATGGTAGCTACTAGGTTCCATGTGTCATGAGATCTATTTTTTCCATATACATGGAATCCAAATTAAATAGGAACTAGTATACAACCCTATTTTCAGGAATGTCTCTGGCCCCTATACTTAAGTCAGGGAATTTCATGGGGAGAAAAATAATAATATAGAAGGCTGCTGCTCAATGTTAAATTTTAAAGAATCTCATGTCATACAAAAGTAAAAGTGAGATGGGATTGTAATGAACATCCTGCATAGCTGTAAAAAGTCTCACCCATATATTGTCTAATAATACTGTTGTATTTTCCAGAGCACTGCGGCTCCACTCCATCTGTGGGGTTGATCCTCATATCTGACAGCAACTGAGAGAACTTAAATCGATTAGCTCCCCACTCCGTGCTCTAGCCACGCCTCCCCTTAATCCCCAGTCTTTCTCTCAGTTGCTGACAGACTGAGGTGAAAAAATTTTTGCTCCGTGCTCTGGTTTGGTTGGAGGCGTTTAGGCTCTTTTATTTATTTTTGAGTTGTTTTTTCCCTTTTTCGTGTGGAGCTCGGAGGCTTGAAGGATCCAGCGACCTGCCAGCTGAGTAGCCAGTTTCGTGCCTGGGGTGGCCAGGTCGAGCTGTGCTTCAGCGCTGTGCGCGCTCACAGCTACCGGACTCCGACCCCTCGGGGCGGATCCGGTTAATTACTGTCGGGGGGGTTAGGCGCTTCGTTTGCCTTCCCTTCTTGCCCCAGCCGCCTGTTATTTCTGGAAGCTCCCTTGGTGGCGGCTGGGAGCGGCGCACGTGGCCAGCACTTTCGGCCTCAGGCAGGCTCACAGCGACCGTCCCGTCAGGGCTCTGCGGGCGGCGCTGCATTGTTGGAGTGGCCGGTGAGTGTGCGGACAGGCTGCGTGGCTGCTGGGCTCGCAGTTCTGCTCCGCCGGCGTTTTGCAGAGCCGCGTGGTTTGCGGGCGCCATTTTGAATCGCTTGTTGGCGCCCGCCGGATTGCTCGACTTTGGCCTCGCTAGGGAGGCTGACCACGTGGTCAACGCCTCAGGCGCGGCCTTTTAGCTCACCCCCACCACCGCTGCGTGGGGAAGCTTGCTGTAGGGGCTCTCTTGCTCTCCAGTTCGGCGCCTGGCTGACCGTGGGGGGGGGTATTGGAGGTTGTGCGGGCTCTAGTGGTCCAGCCTCTCCTTCCCCCGAGCCTTGCTAGTTTCTGGTGTGTCTGCCAGTAGCAACGGCTGTCTATTAACGCCTGCCACCCGGGTGCTCTGTGTAGGCTCTTCCTTGTGCCTTTCATGCAATTTTGGGGGGGGGGGGTCATATTGGCCTTCCTACCTCCTTATATAGTTTGTTTGTCTTAATTGGTGATTTGCATAATTTATTAATAATTTTTGCATAATTTAATAATTTTTGCATAAATTATTATATTTGCATAAATTAATACAATTTGCATAAATTAATTAAATTTGCATAAATTACTAAAATTTGCATAAATTTGCATAAATTACTAAAATTTGCATAAATTTGCATCTGTTTAAAAAAAATTTTTAATTAGCCTACACGGGCTTCTCTCTGGTGGCACTGAGGGCGCTTGTACAATATGGCGGACTCCTCGTTCTCCTCTGATTTGGAGCAGGAGGCCAGTCCTGTACGTTCTGCAAAATCTACAAAAAAGCATTCTGGCAAGAGGAGTCGTAAGTCCCGCCACACTAAGTCATCTTCCTCGGCTGAGAAGGACGCACTTCGGAGGCACAAGGCTTTGGAGAGACAATGGGAGAAGGCTAAATCGACCGCAGTCATGCCAGTTCCCCAGGTCGAGGGGGCTTCTCCACAAACTGCTCCTGGACAGGTCGGGTCGGGGTCAGTCCCGCCTGTTCGTTCCTCTCTTTCCAGGGGCATTTCCCAGTCCCTGCCGGATGTATCCATGGCGGGCTTGGACATGGGTCTCCCTTCGAGGCGTCAACCTTCCTCAGCTACGTTTACGCCCACGGCGGCGGGTTTGAGGTCGGTGGCTCAGCCTGACTCGGGGCCGCAATTTGACCTTCAGACGGTGTTGTCTACGGCCTTGGCGTCTATCATGGCTGCGAGTGCTCAGACGGCAGCTCAGGCTTCTGCTCCGGTAGCTTCCCTGGCGGCTCCGGTGGCTCCTGTTTCCCGCAAGTCGCGGGCGCGGGTGCATCCCGAGACTGAGTCTTCAGAGGAGTCTGACCAGGAGGATGAATTTCCTGAGGATGAGTTCTCCGAGGACGAAGGTCTGCTGCCTGACTCTCCCGCATTTACGGCTTGTTTCGCCCGGAGCTGTTTAAATCTCTGTTGCACAAGGCACGCTTGACTACTAATTTAGGTTTGGTGGGCGCTCAGCCTCCGCCTTCCCAGTCTGAAGTGGGCCCTCATGATGCCTTGTTCAAGCAGACCAAGCCTGAGAAGGACTTTGTGCCTTGTCCTCAACTTTTCACCGATGTGTTGCAAGCCCCGTGGGGACAGCCGGGTTCATCGACCGCGCCCACTAACTTGGACAAGAAATTGTTTTGCTCTGCTCCTGAGTTGGACGCTTTGCTGGAGTTGCCTGCGGTGGATGCCCCTGTAGCGGCGCTGACTTCGCAGTCTATGATTTCGGGGGACCCACTGGAAGGCTTGAAGTCGGAAGAGAGGCGCACTGAGTTGGCTTTCCGCAAGGCACATCAGGCGGTGGCTTGGGCTGTGCGTTCGGCTACGGCGACGTCATTTTTCAACAGGGCTTCGCTGATTTGGCTACGGCAGCTGCAGGAACGTCTCCCACCGGAGGAGACCCGTTTGCACCACGATATTAATAAGGTCATCGCGGCTACGGAGTATTCAGCGGATGCTTCGCTGAGCTCGGTCAAGTTCGCTTCAAGGGCCCTCGCGGCATCTGTGACTTCTCGGCGTTTGTTTTGGTTGAGGCCGTGGAAGGCGGATGTCAAGACGAAGTGGAAGTTGGCGGCGGCTTCATACAGAGCGCCGGCTCTCTTTGGGGCGGCGTTGGATCCGGTCCTTGTGGAGGACAAGGATAAGCGGAAGGTCCTTCCATCGTCTTCCCGCAAGCAGGACAGACGTTTCACGCCCTACTCCTTTCGCCAGCCCTTTCGCCAATATTCCGGGACCGGCGGGTCCCCCAGTTACCGTCAGCAGTTCCAGCCAACTGACCATTTTTCCGAGCGGCGAGGTTTCCGGGACAGAGGCCGGAGGCAGTCGGCCTCGACTCGTCCGTTTCGTGGGTCCGGAGCCAAGCCGTTCAGGCGGGGCAAATGACTCGCCGCCAGTGGGTCCGGTGGGCGGTCGTCTCCGGGCCTTCGCCGCTCAGTGGGAGTTGTCGACACAGGACCTGTGGGTGCGTCGCACCGTGGCGGAGGGTTTGTCGATCGAGTTCGTGGATTGTCCTCCGAAGCGTTTCATCAGGTGTCCTGTCCCACTGTCGAGCGAGCGGCGCCAACTGATGCTGGCGGAAATCTCTCACCTCTTGGAGATAGAGGCGATAGAGCCGGTGCCTCAGGATCAGTGGGGGACCGGCTTTTATTCTGTCCTCTTCCTGGTTCCCAAAAGTTCCGGTGGAGTCCGGGGAATCCTCAACTTGAAGCAGTTGAACCTGACGGTGCGTTATCGATGCTTCAAGATGCATTCTCTGCGTTCCATACTTGCATCGGTCCGGCAAGGGGATCTTCTGCAGTCTGTGGATCTCAGAGAGGCATATCTGCATGTGCCGGTCCACCCTTCTCATCGGCGGTTTCTACGCTTCGAATTTGCGGGCGGGCATTACCAGTATTGTGCGATGCCGTTCGGACTCTCCTCCGTGCCGCGAACGTTCACCAAGTTGGTTGCGGTGGTGTCCGCTTCGCTCGGCGCAGTTCCAGTGAGGACGCTGTGTTATCTGGACGATGTACTGGTACTGTCGTCTTCTCGGGACAAGGCGTTTCGGGATATGGACCGGGTTCTGACGGTGTTGCAGGCGCATGGGTTCACCATAAACATGGAGAAAAGTCACATCATCCCGTCCACGTCGATCTTGCACCTGGGCTGCATAATAGACTCAATGAAGGGGCAGGTGTTTTTGTCCCCGGACAGAGTGCGGGACATCTCCCGGTTGCTGGACCAGGTACTGTCTCGGCGGTCGGTGCCTCTGTTGAGTCTGTCGCGGCTTCTGGGGAAGTTTGTCTCCTGTTACCAGGTGGTTCCTTGGGCCCACCGTCATTCCCATCCACTGCAATGGCTTCTCCTTCCGTTTCAATGGCGCCGGTGTGCCAACTCCTCGAGGAGAGTTCCTGTGCCCCCTCAGGTCCGACTGTCCCTGCGTTGGTGGAGATCAGCAGCCGTTCGAAGAGGTTGTCACTTCCTGGGCCTGGACCGGGTGGTGTTGACCACAGATGCCAGCCTTCATGGTTGGGGAGCCCATTTGTCCAATCGGGTGGCGCAGGGTCTCTGGGACCCGACCGAGAGTACCTTGAGCATCAATCTCCTCGAGCTGTGGGCGATCCGGCTGGCCCTCCTTCACTTCAGGGCGGAGATTCGGGGACGCCATGTCTTGGTCCTCACGGACAACACGTCGGCCAAAGCGCACGTGAACCGGGAAGGCGGGACCCGGTCCCGGAGCTTGATGTTCGAGGCGGAGAGACTGTTCAGCTGGGCGGAACGAAACCTGTTGTCGATTCGGGCGGACCACATTTCCGGTGCAGCGAATGCCCAGGCGGATTGGCTGAGCAGGACGGTGATCGACCAGGCGGAGTGGCAGCTTCATCCTCGTTTGTTTCGAGAACTGACTCTTCGTTTCGGAGATCCAGTGGTAGACCTTTTCGCCACTCGCGCCAACGCCCAGCTTCCCCGTTTCATCTCCCGTTATCCCTCGCCACTGGCAGAAGACACAGACGCCCTGCGTTGCCGGTGGCCTGCGGGACTACTGTATGCCTTTCCTCCGGTCACACTAATCCAGCGGGTCGTCCGCAAGATCATAGCGGAGCGGGCGAGGGTGTTGCTCGTGGCCCCTTACTGGCCCCGCAGGCCCTGGTTCCCGGACCTGGTGGAACTGTCGGTCTCCGACCCGTGGGTGATTCCTTCCCACAGGATTGCCCTGCGCCAAGGGGCCATCTCTCACCCCGAGCCGCAGTGGCTCCAGTTGGCCGTCTGGGATTTGAGCGGCTCATTCTGAGGAAGGGTAGGATCCCGGATCCCGTCATCAGCGTTATTCAGGCGGCTCGTCGGCCGTCCACGACACGGATCTACGAGGCGTCTTGGCGGGCGTTTTGTCGTTGGGCTGCGGGGAGTCATGTGGATCCAACTTCGGCGTCGGTGCAGGATGTACTCGGTTTTCTTCAGGCTGGGTTCGAGCGGGGACTCGCCCCGGCTACGCTGCGTCGCCAGGTGGCGGCTCTGGCTACAGTGGTCTCTGCCCCTCCTTACCAGTCGTTGTCACATCACCCCTGGATCCGTGGTTTCCTTCATGGCGCTCGGAATTTACGCCCAGGGGTAGTTCACCGGTATCCCACTTGGGATCTGCAGTTGGTTTTGCAGGCGCTCACTGTTGCACCATTTGAACCGTTGGGGTCGGTGTCTCTTAAGTTCCTGTCCTTGAAGGTGGCCTTTCTCCTGGCGATCACGTCGGCGCGAAGGATTTCGGAGCTTGCCGCGTTGTCGGTCAGGGAGGATTTGTGCATCTTTCGACCTAATACTGTTGTTCTTCGTTTGGATCCGGCATTCACGCCCAAGGTGAACTCGTGGTTTCATCGCGCACAGGAGATCGTGTTGCCGGATTTTTGTCCGTCGCCCCGTCATCAGCGCGAGGTTCTTTGGCACACACTGGACGTTCGCAGGGCTCTGCGTCGGTATATTCGCCGGACGGCTGCCTTTCGGAGGTCGGAGGCGCTGCTTGTGTCCTTTCACCCGGCCTCCATGGGACAGAAAGTTTCGTCGGCCACGGTGGGTCGGTGGATTAAGGCGTGTATTGCGGCCGCTTACGAGCGTCAGGCGAGGACTCCTCCGTCTAGGATTTTACCTCATTCGACGCGGAGTGCGGCTACGTCGGCGGCTTGGTCAACTCAAGCGTCGGTGCTGGACATTTGCAGGGCGGCCACTTGGACTTCGTTGTCACCGTTTATACGGCACTATCGGATTGACGTTTACGCTTCGGCGGATGCTTCGTTTGGCAGGAGGGTTTTGCAGAGTGTTGTTTCGGGGTCTTCGAGGGGGAGCAGTCCGCCTCCCAGCCCTGTGGTTTGAGCTTGGGTATGTCCCACAGATGGAGTGGAGCCGCAGTGCTCTGGAAAATGGACGTTGTCTTACCTGAACGTCCTTTTTCGGGGCACTGCGGCTCCACTCCATACCCTCCCTGTTTGTTCTTCGGTTGGCGTTCTGCTTCCTTTGTGATTGGTTGTGTTTATTTGGTTTTAATAAAGTTGGTTTTACCATTGTGCTGCGCCTTCGTTCAAGACTGGGGATTAAGGGGAGGCGTGGCTAGAGCACGGAGTGGGGAGCTAATCGATTTAAGTTCTCTCAGTTGCTGTCAGATATGAGGATCAACCCCACAGATGGAGTGGAGCCGCAGTGCCCCGAAAAAGGACGTTCAGGTAAGACAACGTCCATTCTTATGGACGTCCATGGCCCTTTTGTTAGCAGTGCCATAATCTACATTCAATATCTATGCTTAAGAAAACTGATGATTACTGATCCTGTTGTACTAAAAAGAATTATAATATAGGTTTCAGTTCTGCCATTCTTGATGATGCCCATATAGTGATTGTAGCCTATATGCAAGTAGCAGCTACCCCCAAGTCTCCTGACTGCCTACATTCCCTCCTTCACCTGACAGCTGCCACTTAACATCTGGGACTTGCCACTTCCCTACTGACTTTGGTGGTTGCAAGCCAACCTGAAATTGCAAAGAGGTGCTTGATGACCCATAATCCTCACTTAACAATGGCAATAAGGACTGTAGGGATTGCCATCACTAAATGAGGATATCATGCAATGTCACATTTTAGAATTTACATCACTTTGCGATGGAAATTCCAATCCCATTTGCCTTTGTAATTCAAGGGCTACCTGTAGTTGTATGGATAGATCTTCAAGATTCTGGTATTTTCTTAAAATGTTGCAAACATTTTTTTAAATTTTTCTGAATGTGTATAAGTAGAAATTTAAACATCTACTTAAATGAGCTCTTGTTATTTGAAATTAATTTTGAATTTAATGTCTTCTATAACTGTATGTTTTAAAAATGATGCAGAAAGAGTGGTTCAAAACTTGACTGATAAGTCTTAAAGCAATTGCGTCTTTTTACTGCAGAAAGCCAGTAAAAGACCTCATTGAAGCATAAATCTAAATAGGTTTATACTTACAGATTCTGCAACATGCAGAATGATACTTTCAGCCTCTGAATTTCACATTGCTATACCCTTTATTTTTGAGAGATGCAAGCATAAAAACATTAAAAATACATCTACTGTTGATTTTTCTGATGTACAAAGCAAAAATTAATAAGCACCTTGTTTGCCTTGACAGAGATGGAATGGCTAGTGTGAATTTGCACCAAGGCCTCTGTGAAGATCTGAAAAACATTAAACAAAAGTTGGGCATTAGCAATGAGCAAAAAGTAGACTTCATTCTTCTCCTTGACAACATTTTTGCAGAACAGGTAAACTTCCTGTTTTCTTCAACTATTAATGTATGCAATTCTGTGGGAAAAGCCACACTCAAGAAATCATAATCAAGCATGCAAGATTCCTCATTGCAGAAGTAGGAAGATGGGTAAACAATCCAGGAAGTGAGGCAATTGTTCATCTTCCTTTAAACAACACAAAATGCATTCTTTTGCAAGTCTGAACTTAATCTTTTTATTCTCTAACCAGCTGTACCTTGCCTAAATGCTTGATCGTATCTATTACTCTTTATTCTCTCATCATCCTATGTATTTCCATTATTTTTGCGCGAAACTTTATTATTATTAAATGTACCTCTTTGTAAATGCTGAATTTCTCCAGCTAATGTCATTCATCTGCTTCAATTCCCATAATCCCTGGTCTGAATATTTGCAGAAATTAAACATAGATGGCAAGATGGCAGCAAGGGGAATATTTGGACCAGCTTTTTACTAATATAATACAGGACAAAATAATGTGTATGCAGTTCCCATTTGTAATTAATATGAATTAGGTCTTTGTGTAAGATTAAGGTAACCCTTTTAAAATTAAAGCTCTATTTCTGTATATTTAAGGTTTACTTTTTATGTTGATTTCCTGACAAAATCTTTGAATGATAGACTTGGAGGTCAGCTGATCTATATTAAAGTCTGTAGGAATGTAGGAAAAAATGGCTCAGGTTTTTGTAACATTTCCATAAATTGGAAATAATACCAGAACACCCATTGCACATTTTATTATGCAGCAAAGATAAGTTGTTTTTCAAGGAATTTTGGCATGGTATGAATGACATTTATCATTGGAAAGTCAGAGTTCCTTGCAACATATCCTTGCTCTACACAAATTTCTAGACTTTTCAAGTTTCGTTCTTATCTAGCATTTTTCTATTTTTGAATACTATAGTTTAATTTATATTTAGGTATGTCGGCATATCTGGATTCCTGACCATATAGTTTTATTCTGGGCCAAGGAAATATGCCATTTTGCTATCGCCTAAAATTTATGTCAAAATTACTATTAGTTATCAATCTCCAGACATCAAGTAAAAATGCAGGTGTATGTCCATGCTAGTGATATAAGCTTAGATATGTCATTCTTAGACTTGTATTTTACTTAATTTACACAATGTTACCTTTTCAGGCACATGACCTACCAAGTTACCCTGTTTTGAAGAATTCTATGCAACTAATTGAGCAGAGAGCTGTTGACTCATTCTTTTATATTACAAAAAACAATTCAAGGTGAGCATGGGATGGCTGTGTGGCAGCATCAGTTTGATACTAATAACTTTAAATGAAGTACTGTAGAAATACTTAAGCTCTCTTACCTGTTAAACCACTTGTGTAGAACTGATAAAGAGGTTATATATTCAAGACTTGTTTTGAAAGTATCTAATATTTTTCTTTCCCATAGGGAGATCCTTCAGATGTCTGTTGGTCCTCTCCTGAATGCCATAGAGGACAACATTAAGAAGGCAATAGAGCCTCCCTCTTCTGATATTAAGACCAGGTATGTAAATTGTAGATATTAATCTCTCTGTCTTCACTTGCAACAGAACACATAATTAAGAAATATTCAAAGATTACTATTCCTCTGGGCACATTTTGCTAATAAAAATATGTACACGTGGACCTTACATGCGGTTGATAAGAGACCAGACCAGACCCAATATAAAGCTATGGGTTTACAGGTTGTATGTGTTATCTGTACCTAAATTCTGCGGTGGGAAATATTAGTCTTACTCCAAAGCATCTGAATAGGCAAGACATTTGTCTATTTTAATTCTATTGAGTAGTTCTGTAACCATAGTCCCTTCCAGAAATTCAGAAAAGTATTAAAAAACTGAATGATGAGACTGTGATGGCTAATCACTAATGCAGAGGTCTTCAAACTTGGCAGGTTTAAGACTTGTGGGCTTCTCTATGCTGGCTGGAGAATTCTGGGAGTAGAAGTCCACAAGTCTTAAAGCTGCCAAGTTTGAAAACCTCTACACTAATGGGTTAGGAAAGTAGAAGAGAAAGTTGGGGTTGCTTAATAGGATGAAGAAGCAGTTAATAGGATGAAGAAGAATCATTAGGCAATTGCTATTTGATTATTATTTTAGGTCCTGCATCTTCAATATTGTTTTGCCTGCCTGCACAGCTATCCTCTTAAAAACTCATTTTGGGACACTTGACTGCAAGGCTTATTTAAGGGTAGATCCTTCACCCTATGTTTGGAAAAAGAAAAGGATCATAGGTTTCATAACACAATTCTCATGGATTCAGTCTTTTTTTTTTTCTGGAAATTTTATGGTAGAATGGACATTTATGTGTAATATAGGCCTTTTGTATTACATAGATGTAAGAAAAATGGGTCAACATTGAAAAACACTGATGATTAACTTTGGGTTAAAGGAAACTTTGTTAAGTAAGGAATGCAAGCAAGATTTGTGAGAAACTATTACAATTCTAATATTTTGGGTTTCTCTTTACATGATTTAAATTGGGATGATTTTTTAAATCGCCTGAATTATTTTTAATATAGATTACATGAGTGTCTTTCACAACAGCTACCATGAGATTCTTGAATATTTCCACTAGGTGGAAGAAGCATTCTTCATTTAGTCCAGCCACTTCTGCTTGTGTGAAATCATGTTATTTATAGAGCTGCTATCCTGTTCAAATGGAACTACCTCACTAAATTGCTTTGAGAATAAAATCCTTGCAAAAGGATGGTGTTCTAAAATATTAGTTCACTTTTCATGGAAACTAATCCTAAATGGAATAAATATACATGTAATAATAAAATTATTATTAAAATGTTACTTATACATTGAATGTGTTAAGAGTACATTATGCTCGTTTTGCATTTAGGAAGCTCATCCTCTATGCTGTTCATGATGTTACACTCTTCCCTTTGCTGATGGCAATGGGGGTGTTCAATTCAAAGTGGCCTCCATATGCAGCAGATGTGACTCTGGAACTCTATCAGCATTCCAAGGATTGGTTTATACGACTGATCTATAATGGAGAGGTACAAATTCTGATCCGCTACTACTATGTGGGTCCCCTTAGCAAGTGTCAGGTTGCACGTTTTATATGAATATTCAAGCAGTATAACCGATCACATCACTTTCTAAAAATGGCATATTGGATCTTTACCATACTGGTTTATTCTAATCTCTGCCTTGTTAAAAATTGAGGCAAGCAGTACTGTTCCTATACTACAATGCTTTCAAAGAAATAGTCAATGTGCCCTAAATAATTGATCTGCCCTATAAATTAGATTAATAACTGCAGGTATCAATGTGTCAATCTCCCCTAAATGCCATATGGGCTCTGTCTCTCATTAGATTTTTTTCATTGCTCAGGGCAACTGTTTTAAGAATGGGCATGCTTCTTTTTCCTCCCATGGCAATTAACACATCCATGAAATGCATTCAGAATTTGAAATGAGCCCATTTACCAAAAAGTTGGGGAGTTGGGCTCAAAAATAGATCCAATGACAATTCAAGGTACAGATTGTCATCTTTAAACTGTATATGGCATGGGATCAGGTTACCCTTGGAACTGCTTTTCCCTAAGTGCTTCCGCCTGTTTTACTAGTTTGCTTGCTTCAAGTTGTCCCTTTTAAATGTTGCCATATAGTAGGACCTAGGAAGCAAGTGTCTTCCATAGCTGTGCTTTCCTTGTGGTACAGCCTTCCTCCTCAGTTGCACGAGCCCCTTTTCTCCTCACCTTCTAGTTAAGATTTGGATTTTACTTCAGGTAGCTGAGTCAGGAGGGGACAAGAGACCGATATTTGTGATTCTGCAATGAGATTGTTATAGGGCAGGGGTGTCAAACTCATGGCGTCACATCATCACGTGACGTATCGCAACTTTCCCTCCCGTTGCTAACCGGGAGCGGGCGTGGCCAGCAGGTGACGAATTTGGCCTGTGGGCCGCGAGTTTGATACCCCTGTTACAGGGCTTGGTGGTTTGAGTTGTTTTTTAATTAGTCTTTTGTTATTTGTTAGCTTTCCAGAGTTATTTTATAGAAGGATGGCTATTCAAATCTCTTTTTAAAAAATAACTTTATTAATTCTTTTACTATAGGAGCTGATTCCCAGAGGATGTAAAGATGGCTTGTGTCCACTAGAAGATTTTTTAAATGCTCTTTCAGTATATAGCACAAAGCCACTGGTGTATAAAATGATTTGTTCCCAACCAGAAGAGGCAGTTTTACAACACAATTGATCAGGAAAGCACATGTTACTCTTTTCTAAATATTGTAAAAATAATGTATTAATCACTGTTATAATTTAGTACTGAAACAAGAAAAGGCTTGTTATAATGGTGAAAATGAATCATGGTTTTACATTTTGGAAATGAACATTATCAGTAGAATGTAAATTATTTTAGACGGTATACATTACTACCTGCAGATATTAATGTCAAAGAGCAATTAGAATATCGTTCTTCATAATCTATTCCTTCAGTAATATATTTAAGTTTCTTTTTGTACATAAAGAACATGGCCTGCTTTTTAAGGTTTGAATCTCTTACTAAACATTTTAACTTGAGATGATTATAGTCATCTTTGTATACAATATTTTAAAGTTAAAGTATAATCACAGAACTAATTTTTTCTACATATTTTTAATTAATATTAATTTAAATGAAGAACCTGCCTAAAAGTATAGCTCTTAGAAACTACTTGCATTATGGATAATAAAGTTTTTCTTTTAACAGTTATGTTGTCCTTATTACATCAGTCAATAAAGCTAAGGTTGAAAAATAATTTCTCATTTGAAACCTGAAATGCGAGAGCTGATTAGATACTGTATCCTAGAGGAAATAGTTAAACAAATTAGCTGTGTGTATCATTGAGCCAGAAAATATGTTTGTGTAGGTTTACTATTTTTAAGAATGCAGACAATGTTAATTGCTGAAGTAGTGAAATCAATGGACATTCCATGTAGCTCTTAACTGTTAATAGTATTTGTGTATACTAATAGTATTTACTATAATAATAGTATTTGTATCTAATTGTGCAAATCAGATGTTTGTTATGGGTTATAGCAAAAGTAGGCTACCTAAATTCACTATCTATATATTCTTCAGATACTATCTTTCTAGTTGCCAAAACTTAATTCCAAGCCTGTTCCACAGCTGAATAGGGAAAGAATTCACATCTGACCTGCAGATCTGCATGGATAGCTAAGATGGGGGAATAGTAAATAATATTTTTGTGTTAAACTTAAGGATGTAGATTGGTCATACCCACTATTTCCATGCAATTCATTATATCTTTAGCTTTGGTCAAGTTAGCCTACGGCTGAAAATATTGTTCCAGTCCTGGTTAAATGTATCAAAGTGATGTGAGTTAGGCAAAAAACACATGGCACAGGGTGACTAAGATTCCTCTTCAAGGGAAAAAAAAAAAAAGAATAATCACTGTGAATATTTAACCTGACATCTGTCAGCAAGGCAGTAGTAATAAATCTAGGTGATTTATTAATAGCTACTCCAAATGTATGAAATACATATTTTGCGAGAAAACAGATAATTTACCAGGTATTTATTAATATCCTACCTTTATCATTTTATTAATATCCTGCCTTTATCATTTTTATATATCTCAAGGCAGCGAACAGTTTTTCCACTTCCTACTTTCCCAACAGTAACCCTGTGAGGCAGGCTGGACCGAGATATTCCCCAACCAGCTTTCAGGCCTAAGGCAGGACTAGCAGTCAAGTCTCCTACATTTTAGCTTCGTGTGTTAAAACACTAAAGGAAACTGTCCCATCTCCATCCAAGGCCATCTCCAGATGCATACGTTTTAGTTTCCAGAATCCCTCAACTGCAATGGCAATTGGTGAGATTTCTTAAAAGAGGTCTGTACATTTGGAAGACCAGAATGTGGGAAATCTGTTCATGTTTAGGAAGGTTACACTGCTAACAGTGATATGCATAACATTCAAAATACAATTGCCTGCAGGTTTAGGCAGCTCTAATCAATATTTCAGTGAATGTTAATGAACAGCTGACAACTACATAATGCAAACTTGAACTTGAATCTTTCTGCAAACTTGAATGCATTCTTATAATTTATATTCAGTTTATAGATTCAAAATAAAGTAATTCATACAGAAGTATATGTTACTTTAATGCATAAATTTGGACATCTCATTCAGACTTTGTAGCACTCCTTTGGCTAAATTATCAAATGTTAGCTGTAGTGATCTAGGAAACGCTATTGCTATTGCGATTTTTCCCCACTCTGTTTTCCCCACTACCTAAGTCTTGTAGCTGAGAAATACTCTTCCCAGAGATACTCAGTATTGTTTGGAAACTCTGAAATCCATTAAAAAAACTTAGCATATATTTATTAATTTTGAGGCATATTTTTGGTCATTTTCTTGCTGACTATCCAGCCTCTCTTTAGTTTCTTTTGCCCACTTGACTATATGACATTAGTTCAGGGTTGAAATGAAGGGTCCTTGATGCTCTCTGAGCTTCGTTGCGTTCTTAACTGACATTTCATTACCCAAACTAGATAACATCATCAGTGCTAGTAAGGAGTAGAGCTTGCTTTCAATTTATATTTTAGTGGCTTGCCACTCTTACCAACACCAACAGGCAGTTATTTCAAATGGTTAGAGGAGTCCAAACTTCTTGAAAAGACCACCGCAATCTGAGAGGTTTGCCAACACAGGTGTTTGTTCACCAGTTGACTCGCCTTTCTTAGACGAATTGGAATCAGTTGGAACGGTTCTTCAAGGTCTTCTAATCCATCCTGCTGCCCAGAGCAGCGTTATCAAACCATTATCAGACACATAATTGCACAACTTGCTTAAAAATCTCCAGCTCAAGGAGGCAGAGTAACTCATATGTCAGAAAATTATACCTTATTGTGAGTTTGGATTTCTGTAAGGATTCTTGTCCTATCCTTGGGCACTATGGTAAATGAATCCACACCTCTTCCCTATGTCAAGTCTTTCAAATACTGGAAGACTGCTGCTTCTTAGCTTTTTTTTTTAGACTAAACATTCCCAGTTCCTTTAATAGGTCTTTGTAGGATTTAGAGTTCAAGTGCCTCTTTGGTTTCAAAATACCTTTGTTTCTTTGCAGTTCTCCCAGTTCCTTAGCAGACTTCCTGCATTGTAGCAACCAAAACTAAACATATTACTCCGGTGTAATCTAACCAGTGCAGCATAAAATGAAATTGTCATTTCCTGTGATCATGACATCATACATTTGTAAATGCAACAATCTGATATCCTTTATCAGAATACCAGATTTAATAAAGATTGTCACAAGATTTAATAATTAAGTAGATACTACTATCGAATCAGGTAACATCTATCTTGTATCTCTATCTGGGTTTTTTTCCTACTTAAGTGCAGAATTGTAACAATTCCCATCACTGTATTGCATATTATAGGGTACAGCCCATTATTCAAATCAAGATCCTTCTGAATTTAGAGTCTGCCATCTGAGGTAACCTGTGTCATCAAAAAATTTGATATGTGTTTCTTCATGTAAGTCATTTATAAAAATCATAAAGGGCCCTGTGTTCAGGAGGGATTCCAATACACTTTTCCTTCCATGTAGATATATTAAGGACCATGCACTGTATTTCATTTGTACCAAGCAGAGGTCGCTCTGCCAGTTTGTTTGCTTAGGCAAGCTTAGAAATTGCTTCTGTTTGCTTAGGAACTCACTGGAAACTTCTATGAATTGTTTTTGCATGCCATGGTAGCTCTTCAAGAACCTTTTGAGGGCACAATATTGTTTCTTTTACTTTGCATGGTAAGATAGTCTATAGTTTAAGATGAAATATGTATTTTAGATAAATCCTTACTCAAGTTAATAACTATTCTAGAGGTACAAAAAGTATACAAGACAAATTTGTAAATGAATGAAAATACAAGGCAGCTATAGATTGCGGCAGAATATTATGAAACTCATTATATATATATATATTTTGTAAGAAACAATATATTTTATTTTTCTGACACCACAGCCCTGGCAAGTGGTTTTGTACCAAATTTAATGGAGGTTACACAGAACGTTTTACGCTGGGGACAAAAAAAAAGCCACAAAAAAGTCAGGATAACTTTTAGTGTCTGTTCCACTCCCACATTAATGTCACTGGGCGGGGAGGAGGCAGGGGTGCTGAGAAAATAAGAAACAGTAAGACTACTTTCAAGTGTAACAGTGTCCAAGTCCAGCCTCTTCCTGAAAGTGGTAACACTCTCAGCACAAGAAGGGGCTCTCCTAGATATGCTCCCCAAAATAATACAATGTATTGCAGCTGCCAGAGGAGGAGACAGTAAAGGGGTGGGAGGGAGAGACAAAGTGCTGGACAGCACTCATAATCTGAAAAATATGTCCTTAACTTATTTTTTTTTAAAGTTTACCCCCCTCACTGAACTTCAGTTCCTTTTGTGCTTTTCATTAATACTCTGCTCTGAGGTTGTAGTTTGGTTTTTCTATAGATTGAGTTGAAGGAAAATAGTCCAAAGTTCTGAAGATGGATTTTCCACCTAAAAGTAAACAGCCTTTCACCCCCAAGACTAAAGTCTCTGCTAAAATCCCTTTTACAATATAGTACAGTACACAAAAATAATCCCCAAAGATAAGTGAGTCCTGGGAGAAGCCAGTCCGAAGGACGTAAACATACAGAGAATGGTGCAACTCGTGACAAATGGCAATTCTCAAAATACAGCTACAGATTTTCAAAGCAGGTGCCATCACAGGATACCCAAGTACACAAAAATAATTTTTAAAAAATAAATTTTAAAAAAACAACCTGTTAAAATGAATTCATTTGTTTTCAGGAAATTCCATACATTCGAGATTTTCCAAAGCATCCTCTGGTCTGTTTTCACCTATTGCATGATCAAACTGTGCTCCTGGAATCTCATCTCAACAAGGATTGGAACCATCCAGTCTTTATGTAGCAGCTTAAAACATTATATTCCCTGGATTTCCAGGGCCTTGGCTAAATCCTCCCATTCCTACATCAGCAGCCATGCCCCGTGGCCTCATCTGTGGAGGAATCATGATGTTCTGTTGAGGTGCTATCATGCCCTGCATTGACATCATCATACCAGGTGAACCTACAGGTCCTGGATGGCTGTATAGCCCAGCAGCAGCTCGATCCTTGCCTGGAATCATGCCTACTGGGTTGCTCATTAGGGTGGGTTGGCCAGGCATTGCTGTTTGTGCTGGTGACATCATCCGGTGGTGAGGTCCCATCATTCCTTGTTGCAGAAAGGCAGGTGGTCTCATAGGGTTATGGCCTGGCATAGAGGATGCTGTACCAAGAGGAATATCAGGTGTGCCACCAGGGACTCCCATACCAGGTAATGCCAGCCCCATTCTTGGATTCTGTTCTCCCATCATTCCCTGTATATGAGAATAGCCAGGCCCAACATTCTGTGGCTGTTTGCGGCCTGGTACTTCTCCACGAGGGAAATACTGTAATGTCTGGCTTGGCTTCTCAGATGGAATTATCCTGGACAGGTCAAATTCTGGTATTCCAGTGGCTCCAGGGCGAATCACTTCTTGTAGCTCTGGATCAGAAAAAACTGAAGGCATATTGTTTCCTAGGACTGTGAAAGAGTCTGGTCCCCCTGGACCTCCAGACTTACAAAGTGCTGGATCGGTTGAACTTTGGGGCATGCTGGTGGGTCGCCCCAGAGGTCCTTCCCCATGGAAGCTCATTCCAGCTGGGAAGTTGCCTTGTCCTCCACTAGGACCATTATGAGGAAATGGCACCTGCTGGGGAGGAGATTGTACTGGAGGAAATCCCTGTGGGAAGCCCAGGCGTCCTTGAGGTACCATTGGTGGGTCTTGGGAACTGTGGCCCATCATTGGATTGTGTGACATCAAACCAGGTCCTACAGGAACCCCATGAGGAGGTATATTGGCTCCCATAGCATTTGGAGAGGGCAATTGATTACTATGAGTTAGTGGCTGTGTCATTCCCATTGGGCTAAGAGTTGCCATCGAGCCTGCTTGGTTGGGACCAGAAACACGAGGATTCTGGGGATTAATGCCCATTCCTGGAGAAAAGGGAAAAGCACATTAGAACAAAATAAGTAAAAACATAAAACAATTTAATAGACACAAAACCACTTTTCTTCATTACTATACTAAAGTGTTTCATGCAAGGTATTTCTATATATCTTTATTTGTTTACTCCATATTATCTGTTATTAGAGAAACATTTCTCTCCTAAGGAAAACACAGAGGTAGGAAAACAGATGTAGACCTATACTGATCATGCTTGTCTCACAACTGTCTAAGTGACTGAATTTTTAAAACTTTGGTTTCTCTGCCAGAGCAAGGATGCTGCAGTGTAAGGGATTCTAAGGCATAATCTAGGCCATATATCACTTACACAGTCAGTATTTTCAGTACCACTTACAATCTCATCAGTATTTTTATAGGAGAAACCCAAACTCAATAAATTTCAGAAAATATCAATACAATAATTAAATCATGCTTTAGAAAGAAATATAGTAATATGTCTCCTATACTGTTTCAGGAAGCTATAACAATTACAAGCAAAATCACCTAAGGTAATATAAATAAGAAATCCAGACAGTTACAGGCCATCTGCTGTTGTGTTGCCTCTTTTCTAAGCATTAATAACCATTGGGGTTTCTGGATCAACTAAGATATGAGTAAAATTTAATGACTTCAGGTTTTGAGCTGACACTGTTATTTAAGAATTGAACCAATTTGATCTGATAAACAAAATTCAACTATAACCTATAATGGGGAAGTACAGAAACATCAGCTTTTGGGGAACAAAACAGGATGAAAACAGTTATAGACCTCAAAGTATGTTCCACAGAAAGCCACTCTTGTGCAAACAACTTGCAGGTATGCTACATAAGCATGCTTGATCCTAAGCATATAGCCTGAAGCAGCATCCAACTTACACTTGTGCCTACAATGTTCTTACTCCGGAGATTTATCCTTTCCTGTTTTACAGATAATTACACTATCTCCAGAACACACCTCAGCTTCTTCCTCAGTGCTTCTGAGCCCAGACTTGAGCTGTATGCCAGTTCTGCTCTGTTAGTTTGGCTCGTGAACCATGATCTTCCGGGGTGGGGTGGGGGGTGTTCAATAAAAAATATCCCCCGTGTATAAAGGAAAGGTGGAGCTGCTAGCTATGCTTGAAACATTATGACTTAACTCACCTACCAGGAACAAGATATAAATACTATACAACGAATAAGATAGGAAATCCAGTAAAACAACACATAAAAACACATTCAACAAAAGGCTTTATCCACTCTAGCCCAGAAAAATAGGGGATTGTAGGTAACACCTCATACATTGCTGGTAAAGTAGCTGGAAAGGTTCCAAAAAGCCATGTTCTCTCAGTCTCTCTAATTTACTCTTTCTAGCTCTACAGAATGCTGGACAGAGATTAGATAAAGGAGCCTGGAACTTGTTCGTGAGCAGGAAAACTTTCTAAAAACCAAACAGAATTGGACAAAATTATTGTTGGAAGCCGCCAACAACAAAATAATGTTCAAAAATGGGCCAGATCAGTTAGAAACTGTAGAGAGAGAAAATCTAAAAATCGGGCAGCAATCAAGAGTGAAAAGAATTCTGGAAACAATAGTCTTTATTCTTTCCCTATCTTGCCTAGTCTTTCCAACCCAGCATGATGTGGCAAAGAAATTACATACAGGTAGTCCTTGGCTAATGACTGCCTCATTCAGTGACTGTTCAAAATGTTGACAGCAATAAAAATGTAGATTTATGACTGGTCCTTGGCTTCTTATCCCTGCAGCATCCCTGCAGCATCCCTGCATCAAATGATTGTGACTTGGGTGCTTGTCAATTGGTACAGATTTAGGACAGGCACAGCCTCCCATGATCACCATTGTGACCTTCGCAACTGGCTTCTGTCAATGTCCATTGTAACAGAGTTTATAACTCTATTACTATAATAATTCTGAAAACTGTATGGAATGGGACCCAATTTGGTATATCAGGCACAGTCAGGAAAGTATCTTAAGTACAAAAATAGACCAGGGGCTATGGATAAAATATCCACCACCATCCACTCAAACGCAATACTATGGAAGAGTTAGCACCTTCAAACATTACTGAGTCTTCCATTCTAAGCTTCTGTCTCTCCTTTCCTGTCATCAGAGTGGAGAGTATGCCAGTTTGGTCTAGTAGTTAAGGCACCAGGCTAGAAACCAGGAAACTCTGAGATCTAATTCTACCTTTGGCATGGAAGCCAGCTAATTGACTTTGGGCTAATCACTTTCGCTCAGCCCAATTCACCTCAGGGTGGTTGTTGTGGGGAAAATAGGAGGAGGAAGGCATATTAGGAACATTCACTGCATTGAATTGTTTATTTTTTTAAAAAAGTTGAAATTTAAAAAATCTTTAAAATGCTCTGTGTTTTCCAGAGTGCATGCACACACACAACATGATGGAAGAGAAGAAATATACACACAGAAATATACCATGTTACTTTATTACTAAGAGAAAATACAGATGCCTCCTATAGCCACTGCTAGTAAAGGGGTTGGAAAAATTCCAGATGCATGGTCTGCCTGATTTTCCTGCCTTATCTTTATAAGAAAAGAGCATAGGATAACATCAACTCTGCAGAGTTTGATCAGACAGGTTTGTAATATTTTGTGGCAGAATTTTAAGAGTCACCAGCACCAGATTTCAAATTTCTCCAAAGAGCTTATAAAAATTGTTGAAACTATGTTGGAAAACTCTCAACTTATATATATAAAAGCCTTCTAAAACTGTTTTAAAGAATAAAATCATACAACAGTTTAACAATGTCACTCTCAAGAACCCTTGTTTTTCTAGCTGCATAAGCATAACTATTGGCAAAGCAAATTCTTCTAAGGAAAATGTGTTTGTATCAGTGGTGGGTTACCCCTGGTTCGGACCAATTCGCAAGAACCAGTAGTAAAACCAGGAGGAGGCTCCGCCCACTGACCTGGACATCAACATAGGTGATCTGCGCATGCACAGAAGCGGGCGCGATGCAAACCGGTAGTAAAGGTAAGTAGAAACCACCCCTGGTTTGTATGCTGCAACTTAATTTCTAGTAACATATTTTTCAGACTTTTTTTATCTGAATTATATAAAAAATAGTCAAACAGCAAGGATGCAGCCTCAAACTCACTCAGGCAATGAAAAGAACTCATCCAGAACCAGACAAGACATACATTATAAACAGAAAAAAAAAGAAAATTATTTTTTTAAAAAATAGGTATGAATGAAGGGGACCAAAAGTGCTAATGAATGCCAGATAGGCAATACAGAGACCAACAGGCACTACACTACATATAGTGAGAAGCAGACAAGAGTATGGATAAAAGATACAAGCCTATACAAGAAAATGCAAATCGCATAAGGAACATAAACAGAATAAATCTGAATTCTTTTTCTTCTTCCAAGTAAATCTGCCTACACAAATACTAGCTAAAACCGACACAGAAAAGCAAGATGCATTTCAGTCAGTGTTGGGTTGCTACCGGTTCTCCCCGGTTCTTGCGCACCATTAGTGGAAATTTTGAGTAGTTCGGAGAACCGGTAAATACCACCTCTGCCTGGCCCCGCGCCAATCTATTCGCTGCCTCCCAACTCCCAGCTAATTGGCTAGAAGGAAAAAAATCAGGGCTCACTTGACAAAGAAGAGGGGGAAAAAACCAAGACACTGTCGCTTTAAATTGAGAAGCCAAGAAGCCTCCCAACTGATCGCCTAGAAAGAAAAAATCAGGACTCCTTCTCAGCCAGGGGGGGAAAAAAAGACGCTGTCACTTTAAATTGGCAAGCCAAGAAGCAGCTGCTGGAAGGAGGCTTTTGCTTGCAGAAGCAGTGACATTCAGCAGTTCGTTTCTGGGTTAGCTGAACAACAAACTGGATAAGAGGAGGGATTCTTATATGGTTCAATGTTTTTGAAGCTTTGGGGTTTGTGCAACATGGGCTTTGTGTTTCTAAAATGGTTTGGGCAATTTCCATTGTGAAATGTCCTGTCTGGAATGAGTTTTCTCCCTGCTTGTAAATGGAGCCAAACTTCCGCATTCCACTTTCTATTATCTCTAAGCACCGGTAGCTGTTTTCTTCTTACAAAGTTTCCCTTATGCAGCTGACAGGAATGTGGAATGACTATCAGACAGGTTCCTTGTTAGCAGCTTGATTTTTCCTTGCTTTTCTTATGAGTAATATTTTATTTGGGGAAATGAAGAGGGAGGAGTTTGATTCCTTCCCAGAGCAGGTTAGTGGGGTGGGGAGGGAATGGGGATTTTGAAGTATCCTTCGCCTGGAGTGGGGAGGGAATGGGGATTTTGCAGCATCCTTCCCGTTACCCACGCCACGCCCACCAAGCCACACCCATAGAACCAGCAGTAAACATTTTTGAAACCCACCACTGCATAAGTCCATTTTAATATGCTATTCCTAATATGTGATGTTTTGTATACATACAGAGAAAAAAGCACTCTTGTAATCTTTGACTTTTAGGCTTGCTGTCAAACATCAGCCATAATACTAATGACTGTTTTGAACAATATGCAGGTTGTATTACACGAATGGCTATTTTATATGTGAAATTATGACTGAAATATTTCTGCACCTATACTGGTTCACACTGTCAGGAAGTTTCTCCTTAGTTTTAGGTTGCTTCTCTCTTGTTCAGTTTCCATCCACTGCTTCTTGTTTTGCCTTCTGGTGCTTTGGAAAATACATTACCCCCCCCCCCTTCTTTCTGGCAGCCCCTTAAAAGCCTGTTGCCTATCACACTCTTGGGCAAAGCATGTGAGCCATCTCCTCCTTTCAGTGGTCCATGAAAGTGCATCTATAGTATGTAGATAATAAAGTTGAAAAAAGGTGAACAACATTTTTACAGAACTATAGATACGTTGAGGCTGGGTGTGACAAGGAATGGCTGGGAGGGGAGAGGCCAGGCGAGGCACTCCTTGATGTGAGTGACATTGAGTTGACCACGCCTACCCAGTCACATGACCATCAAGCCACGCCCACAAAATAAGTCACGCCCACAGAACCGGTAGTAAAAGAATTTAGAACCCATCCCTGATTTCAGTTTTCCTATTTGCAGGAATAATAAAACTTTTTCATATATCAAAGAACCTTCACACAATTCAACCTTCACACACTCATATCAACCCCTCTTTACCTCAAGTCTGAGGAAATAGGCAAAAATGATTGAAAATCTCCAAAGTCAGAAAACCTATCATTTGAATGCCCTCCAAAGTATTCTGAAAACCATCTGCTTTCACTTAAAATTTTTGAGTAATTTGAACATTTGATTCAATAATTTAATTCAAAGAAGTAATCCAGATTAATCTCCACATCAAATTACTTATTTAATCTTTCACACAATCTTATTAGCCACACTAGTCTCTATGAACCTTATTGCCATAGGACTACAATCATCTAATTTTTTTTTAAATTTCTATCTTGTTGAAAATATAAGAGCTGCCTTTAGTATACTTTCAACTCAAGCCCTAGCACTTTAGGGATGAAAAATCTAACTGCATTAGATAAACATCTAAAATAACACCTAATCTGATAAAGAAAGGCAAAATAATTACCAAGAATCCTCTTGTAGAATCTGCTTCTAGCTTTTATGAAAATAAAAGTGGAACAACTTGACTCCAGAAGTTGTGAATGCTCCAACACTAGAAGTTTTTAAGAAGAGATTGGACAACCAATTTGTCTGAAATGGTATAGGGTTTCCTGCCTGAGCAGGGAGTTGGACTAGAAGACTTCCAAAGTCCCTTCCTACTCTGTTATTCTGTTCTGTTCTATTCTAAAATATCACTCAGCATTATTACTTCACGTTTTCTAACATAGCTAATTATGGAAAAACATAGCATCCACATGAATATGGTTCCTGGACTGGGAACTAACTCACAGATATGTATGATAAGCATACTTATTTCAAAGAGAGACAGGAACAAAATCTGTTTTTTCCTCATCTTTATACTAGAAATTATAATAGTGCTTAAAAGTTTGTGAACACTTTTGTATTTATTTATTGAATTTATTTAAATAATGGAATTTTGGGCATTCACTATCAAGGTCTGATCTTCACAACACAAGCATGCGGAAATATGCCATGGCTTCAAAAATATATTCCTGAGAATCTCTAAAATCAGTTATTGATACTCCCCAGGCTTTAATTTTTTTTGAGAATTGCCAATTCAAAGTTTGATTTTCATCCCATAGAAATATTGTGAAAGGTTTGTAAGTGGGCATTTCATGTAAGGAAGTCCACCAATATCCCGGAGTTGTTTTGTAAGGAGGAATGGGCTGAAATTCTTCCAAATCGATACGCAAGACAGTCATTGGAAATATTTAGTTCCAACTATTGCTGTCCATGATGGACACATCAGTTACTGAAAGAAATACTTTTGCCATACACAAATATATCACTTATACTTTTCTCAGTGAACAAATGAACAAGCAAAATGTTTTTGACCTTTTCAACTGGGTTTTCTTTAACTAGTTTGATGACTTGTGTGGATCTATATATGTATGCAGCAATACTGAAAATTCAAAAGGTTCATAAACTTTTAACCACCACTGTATAATTTAAAGAAACCTGGCAATCACAGTGCTCCATTCTAAATATAAAGAAATATATTCAGAGAAGTACTGATGGCAGAAAGGTAAGAAAGAAAAAGGAAGGGTGAGTAAGGGGGAAGCCCCTGCATATATGCTTATAGTATGTGTGTCCTATGAAAAGTATTATTAAAATACCCCAAGCATATGCCTTTTACTATGCTCACTGTGAACTCATGTCTGGCTAATCATACTCAATTCTTTGCTCTCAAACCGCCCTATTTATTGGAATAATTTCAGTGAGCAAAATTCAAAAAATCCTCTGTTTTCCCACATGATAACTGTTATTTTTATTTACATTATCTCCAGACAGATGGTAGAACTGTATGCGATTAACAGCGTTTGCAGGATTCTTTCTATTTACCTGAAAGATTGTTAATTGATGGTAAATTTGGGGACCGTGCTGGAGGAGAGTCATCATCTGATGAGGCTACAGTCTTGATAGCATCATGATAGAGCGGTGTTGAACTGGGCATAGCAAACTTGGACATCCGGGACATCATAATAGAAAGAGGATTTTGAGACAGGGTGGGTTCTGGAGGAATTGTATAAGGACTGCTGGAAGGAAGATTTCCAGAAAGAGTCACAGGAGCATTCTGACTAACTGTTGAAGGGGGTGCAACACCTGGAAACAAATACATGCAGGTTAATTAATATTTTTAAAGGTACATTACTTAATGAACTTCGTTAGAAAAATATGCATTGCCAAGAGTTTTTGGCTTCCAAGTTAGAAGTCCTGCAGCTATTTGAAATTACTTAATACCATGTGATTATTTTTGTTTGTTCCAATCTTGCCTTATCGTGTACTTATAGAATACTTATAGAATTTCCCCTCAGCAGGAAAAGGCATTCCTCATCACTTCTACTGCTAGATCTTTTAAATTGAACATGTGAGGGATGAACTTAGAATCTGCTGTATACAAAGCACATGATCTCCCGCTGAGCTATGATGAGCCTAAAAATCCTATTATCAGGAAACTGTTCTACAATTTGTCTACTAAAAAACAATTGAACACAACAGACATTCTCTCCAAAGACCATCCTTTGGCCATACTGTGTTTCAGAATAAATGATTACAGGAGACTACAAGATCTAACTATTCAAGGCTAATTAAGCTTCAAAGTGCTCTAGAATTCTTTTGATGGAATAGAGAAAGGTGCTGTAATTTAATTGACCTTTAGCTAATTTGTAAAAATAGGATCTTCCCACTACTAGTCCATCAATGTTCAAGTAAAAACCGAACATAACCCTGAAGAGACAAATGCTGTGCTTGTTGTTCATTTTGTTTTCTTTGATAGTTAGGTTTGTCTTCAACACAGTCATACTGAATTATAGGAGCAGCTAAATGAAAGGAAGGAAGGAAGATGGGCTTCATCTCAAGTGAAACAACTGCAGATTTTGATGATATTTTTATTACAAGAAATGTACCACAAGTGTTAAGAGTTATATTATATATGATAGATGTACTACATAGGATTATGCAGCAGTTTGAAAGCAAGCATTTGTTTATTAAATTTGTTTGCTGCCCATCTCACAACAAGGTGACATTAATGAATATAGTGGTAGTACCGTAGTACAGGGGCAAAATGCTACCGGTTGGGGCCGGTTTGCCCGAACTGGTAGTAAAAAATGCTACCATTCGCCCAAACCAGTAGTAAAAAAATGCTTTAAAAAGTTTTTAAAAAAAGTTCTGACGATCAGCTGTGCGACAATCAGCTGTATCGCGTGATCGTTGGAACTTTTTTTTAGCATTTTTTTTACTACCGATCAGTTGTGCGACAATCAGCTGTGCCTGATTGTCTGTGAGGTTCCTCCTTGTTGCAGGGGCCATTTTGTGTGAAGTCCAGCTGCTTTTGCATTG
>WNWU01000016.1:21203770-21221394 GCA_012654045.1 Ptyas mucosa | reverse complement strand
TTTGAGCTTTCTGTGACTCTGTGAGGTTCCTGCTTGTTGCAGGGGCCGTTTTCTGCGAAGTCCAGCTGCTTTTACATTGTGTGTGAGTCAGTTGTGCAGCCACGCCCACCCAGTCACATGACCACCAAGCCACGCCGACCAGGTCACATGACCACCAAGCCACGCCCACCAAGCCACACCCACAGAACCAATAGGGAAAAATTTTGAATTTCACCACTGCCATAATACCATAGCTATTTTGTACCATTAGGAATTGCCAGGGCAAGAGGTATTGTACAGTACTTGCAGGTGGCTTTGGAAGAGAATGAATGCTTACAAAATGCCACTTTCAAAATCTTCCCTACTTTAATTAAGCATTTACTTTGAATATTAGTTACCTTACTAATGGGAATTCCAATGCAAGCATTTATAGCTCCTTTTCGGAGGATATGCGAAGTAAAGCTGAACAAGCAAGAAGCATTTAGAAGTTCACACAGTTATAAACTGTTTTTAATGCAAAAGGCTAACTAGCTTGTAATTTTTCTCTAATATTCTAATATAATAATGTGCAATTAGTGACCATAACAAAAATTCTAGGCAATTTTTTTTTTAGAATTTAAGCCACATCCTGCATACAGTATAGGGCTTTATTTTAATAATTCTAGAATTAAATTTGGTTGATATTCAGATAGGACACATAAAAGGACAAGGACTATGTGTTGCTTGGAAATATTACTGTCTCAGATTGATAATCAGAAAGTGAGGAAGAGAATCTTATTTCAGAGGGTGACTTTTGAATTTCAGAAACCATTTCTAATTCACATTCAAATGAAATCTGAGTATTTTACTTCATCGAAGAGGTGTATCATCACATAGCTATCTGCAGAAAAGTTATAAAAGCTTAAGCATAAAGGGGAAATAGGCAAGCTAAAGACATCAAAGCAGCTTTTTTGCCATGTCAGTAGTAAAAGAAAGAAAAGAAACTGCTTGAATAAGATCAATAGTAACTGGTGATAAGAAAAAGGCATGACTCCTGATGGAATGAAACAGAAAAGACAATGTGGTACTCATGAGTAGAGAACACCTGATTACTATAAATCAGTTAAGTCTGTAGAACCAGGTCAATTACATCTATGAGTCTTGAAAAAGCTTGCTGATGTCATTCCAAAGTCCCCCTGCCTGAAATATATAGTCCCAGATGACTATAAAAGGTCAAATCTTCAAAGGGAAAAAGAGAAGCACCTCCCTATAGATAAGGTGTCTTACCCTGATACTAGGCAAAACTCTAATGTAGCTTAACTTTGGGATCATTGGGAATAGAATGACTGCATCATGAACAAATCATGCTAAATCAACATGATCTCCTTTTTTCATAGGGTGACCAGTTTAAGAGATTGTGGTAGTGCAGTGGGCATAGTACCCTGACTTAAACGTTTGACATGATCTCCCAGGAAATTGTAGCACAGAAGATACAAAAATGCAGGCTGTGCCATACTACATTAGCTGGATATACATCTAAATGAACAATATTTCCCAGAGAGTCTACATCAGTGGCGGCATAGTTGTTTAGATGGGGAGCTAGAAAGTAACCAAATTTGCAGGTATTCTTTTTCTCTAAGTGCATGATCTTGCATTTAGAAACATTGACTGAATTTTCATATTTTTGATCAATTTTTTCAGCAATGCTAAATAATTTCCCATGTTACAAATATCCCTAGGAACGTCAACTCTATTATACACTTTTGTGTGTAAAACATGTAGGAATTCATTCCTACACTGGGCAGGGGATTGAACTAGACCACGGCTGTCAAACATGCGGCCCGTGGGCCAGATGCGTCACGCAGTGGCCAAGCCCACGTCCTGTTTAGCAAAGGGGGGAAAAGTCCCAATATGTCTGCCGTGACGACGTGAGTTTGACACCCCTGAACTAGATGTCTCCAAGAGTTCCTCCTGCCCTTACATTCCATAATTCTCTAAAACTATATTCCTTTGCCTGGGTTCCTTAAAGGGCAAAGCATATAGGAGCTTGAAAGATTTATGTACAGCTGAGGTCTCACCTTTTTCATGTTGAAGAGTGATAGGAAACTTTTATAAACTTCATAAACCTTATTCTGTTCTGCTCTGTTCTATTCTAAACTTTCAAAAGTTTGATCACTGTTAAGGTAAAAATTAGGTTTGCCTCAGAAGTACAAGAGATCCCTACTATTAACAAAAGCAGATTGCTGCTCCATTGCAATGATTTCTCTGAAACACTAGAGGACAGTGTATCCAAATAGTTGATTTGGTTGCCTTCCTAATTCCCGGAATAACATGATTTCATAGACTGAATTGCTCCCAAGGCTGGATCTATCAAACAACTGCATGCAAACATTGCACACTGGAGACTTGCTTTATTACAATCTTACAGGGTGAGAATAGTCCGTTGCCTTTAAACTATAAATCTTGAAGATTAAATGGCACTTGCAATTCTGCAGGGAAAACAAGGTCATGTGAATCAAAACCAAGGAATTCCATTTTGTGGAATGGTAAAATCCATGAAAATTTCAACTGACATTTCTCTGACAACTCATAATAGACACTCAAATCCAATACTAAACTAACTTCCATATGAGTATATAGTGAGAGAGAGCATTTGTGTGCGAAATCTCTAAAATCCACTAAAATACAGAGAATTTACCAAATGGCGGTTACTATCCTAACTTCTGGGACTTTTTCAAAAATTTCCTTAAGTGACAATTTTATGCCACACTCAGGTTGGTGGCAGAACCTAACCAACCTTGACTGACATCAAAACACTAAGCAGGGCTGATCACCAGAAATCATCAGGGTATAGATTTGACCAAGAAAGTTCCCAGAAAGCAGCAATAACAAACTATTTCACTATTATTACAGTATGGATATAAAAGAAATCCTATTTCAAAATGGTTCTCTAACTAATGGCCATGTTCTCAATATTTCTGCTTAATAATTTAATCAATCAAACTGGATGGGTATATCGGGCTGCTAAACAAGAAACATACATTTAAACAGCTTGCTCAATTATCAATTCACAGTTTACTAGATTACTGACCCCTAGCCCTTTGCTTTAGTTTGAAATTTAGAGAGGGAAGATACAGTCATGTGAAAAAGAAAGTACACCCTTTGAGTTCTATGGTTTTATCTATCAGGACATAGTAAAAATCACCCGGTCCTTAGTAGTTCTTAAAAATAGGTAAATACAGCCTCAGATGAACAGCACAGGACATATTACACCTTGTCATTTATTTTACAAAAAGAAATTCAAAATGGAGAAGCCATGTGTAAAAAACTAAGTATACCCTTTACAGCAGGGGTGTCAAACTCAAGGCCCAGGGACCGGATCCGGCCCGCAGGGTACTTAGATCTGCCCTGTGGGGTCACCCTGGAAACAGCGAAGGACTGGCCTGCTGTGCTTCTGCCAGTGAAAACGGAGCTTGGGAGGGCTGCGTGCGGTCCTCCCGAGCTCCTGTTTTTGCTGGCAGAGAGTTGCAGGAGGCCATGGTAGCCGAAAACAAAAGCTCGGGAGTCCATTATTGCTGGCAGAGCACTCGGGCCACCACCGGCACCCCCGACATGAGTGATGTTGAGCTGGCCATGCCCATCCTGGCCACACCCATCCTGGCCACACCCATCCCAGCCCCCGGAGGTCAAACACAACCCTGATGCGGCCCTCAATGAAATTGAGTTTGATATCCCTGCTTTACAGCTTCCATAGGTAAGAAGGGGCTAATATTAGAGAAGCCACTGTTGCTTCCCATCAATCTGTGAATGGTGTTAAGGCCATTTCCAAACAATTTAAAGTCCATCATTCTACAATGAGGAAGATTATTCACAAGTGGAAAACATTCAAGACAATTTTCAATCTTCCCAGGAGTGGACGTCCCAGCAAATTCATCCCAAGATTAGACTATGCAATGCTCGGAGAAATTGCAAAAAATTCAAGAGTTGCATCTCAGACTTCCAGGCATCAGTTAGCATGTTAAATGTTGAAGTTCATGATAATATAATTAGAAAAAGACTGAACAAGCATGGGTTTCCAGGAGAAAGCCTCTTCTCTCTAAAAAGAACATGGTAGCATGGCTTAGGTTTTCAAAGTTAAACAACTCATAAGACTTCTGAAACACTGTTCTTTGGACAGATGATACCAAAGTAGAGATGTTTGGCCATAAGGCACAGTGCCATGTTTGGTGAAAACCAAAAATAGCGTATCAGCACACACACCAGCTCAAGCACAGTGGTGGAGAGATGATGATTTGGGCTTGTTTTGCAGCCACAGCACCTGGGCACCTTGCAGGCATTGAGTCAACCATGAACTCTACTGTATACCAAAGATATTCTAGAGCCAAATGTGAGGACACCTGTCTAACAGCTAAAGCCTGGCTGACACTGGGTCATGCAACAGGACAATGACCCCAAAGCACACCAGCAAATCTGCAATAGAATGGCTGAAAAAGAATCAAGGTGTTGCAATTGCCCAGTCAAAGTCCAGATCTCAACCCAATTGAAATGATGTGGTGGGACCTTAACAGAGCTGTGCATAAAATAAACACCCACAAATCTCAATGAGTTGAAAAGAAACTGAAGAAGAGTGGGCCAAAATTCCTCCACAATGATGTGAGACACTGATGTCATACAGAAAATGATTACTTCAGGTTATTGTTACTAAAAGTGGTTCCTCAAGCTATTCTATCATGAAGTGTACTTAGTTTTTCACACATGGCTTCTCCATTTTGGATTTCTTTCTGTAAAATAAATGACATGGTGTAATATGTCATGTGTTGTTCATCTATTTACCTACTTTTAAGAACTGCTAAAGACCAGCTGATTTTTACTATGTCCTGATACATAAAACCGTAGAATTCAAAGAGACTGTATGCTCACAACTAAATTCTCAAAAGAGAAAAAAAAATGACCTGCTCAACTGCTGAGCAATTCTTAATAGCACAAGAGCAAAACAATTTAGAAACAAACAAGGGACACTACTGATCAAAAAGACATAAGAAAAAATAAGTCTGACCTGATTCAACATTTCCCATCATGGCTGGTGAGGACATAGCAAGAGATGCTTTGTGGTTTGGGGGGATTCCAGGGCTCTGCAATGGGGGCTTTGGAGATGAAGTCCATCCAGGAGAAGGTGCAGGGAGGGATGGAGACTTGAGATGGACAGGTGAAGCGGCAGCAGAACCCATAACTGGGGGAGATTTGATTGAAGCAGCTGCGGCTGCTGTAGTTGGACCAGCAAGGATCCCTGCCAGCTGTGAGGGAGTCTGGGGAGACTTGAGGTTTCCAGAAGGAGAACCCAGCATGGGAGACTGAACCTGGCGCATTGTGGGGGATTTAAGTGGATTTATGCCTGGAGAATGAACTTGGCTGGCACCAACAGAGACATCCAGGGGTTTGCGTCCAAGATTGCGTTGAACCGGAGGAGTCGTGTTGAGGCTGTTTGGGTTACTGGAGGGGTTCAGAGGTAGTGGTGGCATGTGGCTAAGACGATTGTTAGTCCTTTGGTCAGGCCCTATTTGCTCTCTATGATTCCGGAGACCAACACCTGGGCCCTGAGACATAGGATGAAAAGGTCTTGGGCCAATTCCATAGTCCTGTTGAGGATGATCACCAAATGGCAAGGGAACCATTTTTTGCTGAGCGGGGAGCATTTCTGAGATACCTGGGCGCATCTTCATAATTTCTTCTGGACTCACTCCAGCTTCCCTCATTTTCTGAGGTAACATTGGTGGATTGGAAGTGATGTTGACATTCAGATTCACATCCCCTTTCATGCTGCTGGGGCCTATCCCAAATTCCAACTCTCTGTTAGCTGCCATCTGAGGTGGTATTCCTTTTGGAAATTCCCCCCGAGAAGGGCTCATTGGTCCCTCAACTGGCATACGTGGAAAGATGGGGTTATTGCCAGGCTCCATGTGTCTTTGAGGGGGAATCATCCGGTTCAACTCCATGCCAGGCCTAATTCCTTCTATGCTTATACCAGAAGGAAGTCCTAGTTGTTTTTCTGCTAACTGCTGCTGGAATATATCTTCAGGCAAGCCTTGAGGATTTGGAAACCTCTCTCCTCGTCCAGGACCACTGAACACACCTGGCCCAGGAGGAAAATTGCGGCCATCTGAAATTTTTGGCACATCATCTGGCCAAGGAACACCTGAAAGCCCAGGTCTACCCGTGGTGTTTGGGACATTGGGACCTTCTATGTCAGGGTTTATCATTCCAGAAAATCCAGGCAGTCGCATCTGGCTGCTAGGTACATTGGGATGGGGGGCCATGCCTCTTGGAGGTAGTGAGTGAGGCATTGTTATGCTTTCAGGAAAGGGTTCAGGGCCTCCAGGCCCCCAGCCATCACCTGGGGTCATCTGATATGGAGGTGGGGGGCCTCTAACTAATCCTCGTGGTCCATGCTGGTGAACTATCATGTCCTGTAATGAACACTGCTGTACAACTTGCTCTTGCTTTCTCCGTTTCTCTTCGTAGAACTCCTGCTGCAATTTCAGCCAGGCTACTTGTTCAGGGGTCATGTGATCCAGATGGTCTGGTCCAATAGGACCAGATTGAGAATTAATGGATGGTGGTCCAACTTCATCTGGTGAAAATGGCATGTCTCTGTGCCCTTGGGAACCAAATGCAGCCCCTCCTTCTGTCCGGGGTCCTGGTCCTTTACCTAAACTTTGAGATTGGGCCATCATGGCCTGTATTGGTCCTTCAGATTTCTTTTGGGGACCATCCAGAACTGCAGAATTTGGCTGGGACCCCCCAGTTTGGCCTCCAGCAAATTCTTTTTCATCTGGGAAAAGCATTCGCTGAATATCTCTCAAAGTTTGTAACGAACGTTCTCTATGTTCCAGTTGTTCCTGGGATAGCCCATCTGGATTTTCACCCATGTTTGGTGGATCTCCTCCAGATACTTGCTGGTTGGGACCTTTAGGATCTGCAGTGGAACTATTACTTCCTTGGGAAACTGGACTAACTGCTCGATTATTGGGGGTTGAAGTTTGCCCAAATCCTTCAGCTTGTAGAGGAGTGGAGTTAGCAGGACTTCCTGCAGGCATCACATTAGTTTCTAGGCCAGGATTGTCTTGGTCAATAGGGCAAGAAGAACTAGTAGATTTAGGTGCTGGTGCTGGAACTGGAATGGGAGGAGTCTGCTGCATTTTTGCATTCTGGGGAGGAGTTTGTTCTTGAGAAGTAGGCAGCTGTGATGGAACTTGAGGCTTTGTGTCATTTCGGAGAGGCGGAAGCTGAGTGTTCTGAAGAAAACAATTTCACATGGCTTTTGTTAATTAGAAAGATTGCTTTCACAAACATAAGATTTTATCATCTGATCTTGTTCAACTTCTGAAGTGAGGAATTTATTTTAGAGCTACAACATTTTTATGCCTCCCGTCTGCCAGAACCTTCTCTCTACCTGAACCAAAACAAAAAGTAACCCACCCAAGTCAAGCTATAGAAAGTAAGTCTGACTCTTTTGGCAAATGAGGACAAAACTGCACAACACTTTTCGTAGCTGGAAAAAATGCACGGTAGTACAAATAACAATTTTCTGCCCAGCTTTCTGTTCTCCATTCTGTTCTCCATTTATCAAGTTACTTACCAAAGATACACTGTTTCGTTCTGCCTTGTTAGAGATGTTCTGAATGTGAAAAGAGACAATGGTTTCTACTTGTCCCTTCAATACAGCTTCTGCAGCCCTGAGGAAAACAAACAGATGCATCTAAGACATCATTTAGAATATTCTTCTCTGCCATAAAAATTCAAGTTTCCTTCTGTAACTGAATTCTTATAGCCCAAAAGGACAGTTGATAAATATATCAAAAACATGTTTGCTTTATTTATAACTACTATGCTGCTCCAATTGAATAACGTCAACCGAAGCAATATATACTTATAATCAAATCATTCTACAAATCCATTGCCATATCTTATGTTTTCGCTCATACATATAAATCTTGACAGTTTCCCAGTCAGGTCAAGACTTCTATCACATCTCTTACTGGGCAACTTAGAACAATACATGGTCAGTGGTATTGAAGGTTGATGAAAGAAGCATCAGGACAAGAGATATCTTTCCTGCTTCCAAATCCTGCCATAGAGATCAAACAATAACTTCTATGACTAGAACTCAACAGGGGTAGATAATCTGTTTGCTCCAGAATCCTTTGTCACAAACTTCTGTAAAAAGAAAAGGATGCTGACTAGGCAATAGGCATTTAACATAGGTGGGTTCAGGGAAGTCCTCTTAAGCAGGAGTCATACCAGCACATCTTTCAAGACATTTCTTAAAAAGGCATTTACTGACACTCAGACCTTCATTCTACACAGTAGCTACACAGGCCGAGATGGGATCAAATTCACAAGTAGCAGAAGTAACTTTACCAAGGATTCTAGTCAATTGGAGATTCACAATTTCAAGGATATCACCTCGGCCAACTCCTTAGATTGGTTCCCAACCCAACACTGTGCAGAAATAAGTAACTCTATCCATAAATGCCTTCACAGTAGCTCATTCCTGGTTCTGACCCAACCTTACTCAACAGGATTCAGGTCATTTAAAAAATGCAGAATGGTAGAGAAGTAACAACACTTAATCCCTTTAGTACTGCAATGATGACTCAGAGCTAATTTGTATCCATATTCAATTATGTTCACTTTCCCCCCCCACATTGTCATTCTTGGTATCTTTTCTGCCATTTCATCTCAGGGAATTCCTTAAAAGTACGAAGTAATCCCCTAGGACCAACGAATAGAAGTCATTCAGGAGCAATCATATCAAGCACTTGCATTGTTTCGGTATTCCAAAGCTTGACTATATGCCCAACAGAACTTCCTATTCAATCATTCATAAATTTCCAAATGCCTTTATAAGCCTGTCAAGTCCATTAGGAACTTATAGAGCAGTGGTTCTCAACCTGTGGGTCGGGACCCCTTTGGGGGCCGAATGACCCTTTTACAGGGGTCATCTAAGGCCATCCGAAAACACATATTTTCAATGGTTTTGGGAATAATTTTATGGTTGGGGGTCACTACTACATGAGGAACTGTATTAAAGGGTCACGGCATTAGGAAAGTTGAGAACCACTGTTATAGAGACCATTTTAATTGGACCATTCTCTCTGCAGAAAATGTTGGGCCTGATTAACCCAATGCAAGTTATTGGAATAATCTATGACAAGCTGCTAAAGGAAATGTTTTCCACCAACACATACCATCTGTTCTGAGTTGAAAATCAAATCTAGTGTATCACTTTGATTAGAGCCATGATAACCTAGACCAGTTATGGCCATGAATTTTAGAGTCTAGCTTCATTGACAGTGAATGGAAGTCAATCAGAATCAGGAGGACAAGGGAATCAACAACCAACTCACTGTTAAGTACTAGCAACTTGAACTCGAATTCAACAGTAGAGCAGTAGCATTCCTAGCTTCTCCCACAACCCTTACCACACAAACAAGGTCTTACCTCCAGTCACATACAAAATAGTGCTTCTCACAAGGTTTCACAGAAAATGATTGCCACTCCTCCTACCTTGCCTAAATATAAAGGCTAATATAGCACCAAAAACTCAAGTGAACATACCTCAGACACAGAACACATCCTTACCAATCAGTTATCAGTAATATTTATCAATATCTGCCCTCTTGTTCACAATTAGATCATGGATAGTGATAGATTTATTGAAAGTGGATCTGACATTTGACTTGATCGCAAGTTCTAACCATCTTGACTTAACATTTGGGGAAGTAATCACAGAAGTAGAAAGTGTCCATAATTTTCCAATGCCCTGTAAAACTCATTTCACCCATATCCTATCAAACTCCTCTCTTCTCATTACAACCATAATCCTCTCCTCCTTACCAGGTCCTCTATTAATTTCTGCATTCCCTCCCATCTCAAGTTTTCCCAAGAGTTACATGCCACTACAAATATCTCTAAAGAGAATATCCCTCTTTTGGCAATTGGCCTAACCTTTAAATTTATCTATCTCTACCTAATATAATTTCCCCTGACCAATCTCTTCCATCCAGCTCTCACGCAGATTGAAATTAGCCCCCACATTATCTCAATCCAATGGGAAATCTTTGTTTTCTACTTCCACTCAGGGAGTTATCACTTTTTCCCTCCTTTCCTCCAATCTTCCTCCCAGCAATCCAATGTTCTGAGCTGCAGTACTTGAACAAAATCAGTCCTTGCCTAGTAACTCCTATTGTTTCCCTATTGTTATGTCTGGTACACGCCTCTCCATACTCCTCCACTTCCTGATCCTTCCATGCTGCTTTGCCTTTGCAGTTCTTCATGTGGTTCCTTTTGCTACACCCTCTAGCCTTCCTGCTGAATAGTGGTAAGAGAACTGTTATATTCCTGCCACTGTATCTGCTGCTTCTCATGCTGACTGCTAATCAATCTCTGAATGCTGGCATCTGCAGATGCAAAGATTGACTGTTTCACCTTGAGGACAACAATCATAATAACTGAAGCTTCAACTCTTGACTTTTCAATCCATGAAGGTAGGCATTCAACTGACACAATACAATGTTGGATGTGCTGGCCTTCCTCCCATTGTCTTGAGTCATTTACAGTATAGATCTTAATCAAGTCTTCTTTTCACTAATTTAATTCAATTTTCTTCAGTAATCTCCATTCTTTAGGCCTTCTTCCCTTTTCCATTTGTGCTTTCATCCATCCACACATTCCTTAGACAGTCAAGTTCTACAATAAATGATAATTTAAACTGATACTGCCCTTCCGTGGTAGAGTTATCAGTTTAAATCCTGCACTGGGATATAGAGGGGGATATCAAATATTTCACTATCATAGGAACAGTATTTTTAGCTTTCTTACAATAAACCTATTTCAACTCATGTTGTGATAGTTTTATAGATAATTACACCAGATATATTTATAACAGGAAGCTATGACTGGCTGTCACTTCTCATTAAGAACAACCTGCAAAAAGACAAATGTGGCATTATTCTACAGGACGGCAATAATCAAAATATGAAGATTATCCTATGTAAAGAAATCTGTGATGGAATGTGCTGTGGGGTGGGGTGTCTCAGTAGCACCAATTTCCCAGGGAAGAGGCAGTAATTCCATTCCAATTATGAGACTGTGAAGTCCTGAGCTGGATGGAGGAGGGAGGAAGAAGTTCAGGGTATTCACACTCCAGAATCTCTCAGGATATAGCTATAATGTTAGAAGGTTATATCTTTACTTAGGCAATATTATGTTCGTTAGGTATAAGCAAATAAAGAATAGGATTCAATTGAATTTCATTGTCATATTTGGGGTTATGCCTGACAAAGACCTTGATAATTTTCCTGTGTAGAATTTACAAAGGAGGCTTGTCATAACTGTGAAGAATTCTGTGAAAAGGGACCAAAAAAATGAAAAGAAATCCAGATTGCTGAAAGTAAAAGAAAGGAATATAAAATTGATTTACTTAATCAAGGTTAAAATAGGTATGTTATCTCGAGTAATACTGAATGGACTTTTGCTGATCAGGTTTTGAAGATGAGGTATTAAGGATTTGTTCATAGATAAGAGATAGGATATGGGAAACAGAGATCATGTGTTGTATTTTAAAATAAGCCACTAAAATTGTTTATATTTGTTGTGATGAAGGGGAAACTAATTTATATATTTTTTTCTTTGTCTTTCCCATATTATTTTTTCCCCTTTTCATTATCTTTCTTTTTCTTTTCTGCAATTCTATTTTTCTTTTTATTCCATTTTTACTTTAATTTTTTATAGTTATAATTTTAATTTATTTATTATTATTTAAAAATGGATCCACTTACTTGTTAGCCATGTCTGTTGAAAAAACATAGACCACTTTGGATGGAGTCTTCTGTATGCTTCCTGGTTCTGAAGTTGTAGTCTGACCATGGGAAGGTGTGGAAGACCGGGGAACTGAACTATTTGAAGGAACCATGGAGTGTGTTGTATGTGACGCATCTTGTGATTTTGTATGTTCAGCAGAACCAAGATCTAGAAAGAAAAAAGTGAAGAGATTCTATTTTGAAGAGTAGACCGTAGGTTTTAATTTCTTCAATAGCCCACTTTTAATTTAAGTAAAACAGAATTTGGGGGGAGGGAGCTGTCCTGCTTCTACAAAATAATTTACTGATGTTACTTAGTAGAAGCCTTGAAGCTAGGGAACCCGCCAAGCAATATGGTATCTAGCTGAAAGCTTTGGAAGAAATAACTATTTCACAAAACTTTTGGGATAGATAACACAAAATGAGGTTCATGGTTCAACAAAGATAGCAACTGCTCTTTGTAGTCTGCACCAAATAATATATATAATGAATATTACTATAATCAACAGGATTTTTTAAAGTCTAAGTTCAAAAGAAATTCCTGGCTCACTGAAAAACTGAATACTGATATTGTGTAAGGAATCGACACTGTCCTAACATTCAACTATTATTAAATATTAAAGCCGGGGGGGATTATAAAATACTGCAAAAAATTAAGTATACAACATGGTTCTTGCCTCAGGTGTATAAAGTGGCAAAGTAAAGAAAATAAAGCAAATAGGTCAATGGGGAAAATATAGATTCAAAATGCAAAGTTCTAGTTTCCTTTACTGCTACTATTGGTTCCTAAAGCTGTGGGGCATTTGTGTCAACGTTTGTGTTTGTTTATTTTTATCAGATTTAGTTGTCGTCCATCTCGCAATTCAGGCAAGTCTGAGCTGCTTACATCAGATGAAACAACTTATAATAACAGTTATAAATGAATTTATAAATTATAAAAAATTACAAAAATTACAAAAAAATTAAAATAAACAAAAACAAAGGTTTGGAAGAGAGAGTTGAGTTAACCTTCTCTGTTAGTGTACCAACCACCTCCAGCCAGTAGTTTCTCCTTAAGGATTCCATGCCAGTCGGCATAGCCAGGGCTTTCCTAAAGGCTAAAAGAGGAGGTGGATCTTATCTCCTGTAGCAAGATTTCCAAAGGGCAGGAGCTGTGGTAGAGAAAGCTATTCTCCTGAATTCCACAGCTGACATTCCTTGGCTAATGAAGGCCCTTTTGCCAGCGTGTGTGGGGCAGGCAATCCCACTGGGGAAAGATGGTTCCATAGTCTTAACATGCTTGTGAATAGCTGGCACTTAAGCAAATCATAGGCAGTCATTGACTTACAACCATTAATTTAGTGACCGCTACAATGGCACAGAAAAAAGTGGTTTATGACCAGTTTCAACACTTAATGACCATTGTAGCAGTCCATTCTCACATAATCAAAATTTAGGTGCTTGACAACTGGCATGTATATATGAAAGTTGCTCTGTCCCAGGATCGTATGAGTACCATTTGCAACATTCCAGGCTGGCTTCCGACAAAGTCAATAGGGGAAACCAGATTCATTTAACAACCACATGATTCACTTAACAACTGCAGTGATTTATTTAACAACTGTGACAAAAAAGGCATAAAATGGGGCAAATCTCACTTAACTGCTTTGATTAGCAATTGAAATTTTGTGCCTAATTTGGTTGTAAGTTGATGACGACCTGTGATCAATTAATATTAAAAATTCAACTCAGACATTCTAATGCATACATTAAAGAACAGCTTTCAACATTTAAAATGGCTACAAAATTTAAAATGGTCAAATAAACCAAAGATAAGATTTATAAACAACCTTATCAGCCCTTCCAAGTAAATCAGACAGGAAACATGACCAGATGAGTTAATTCAATTTTATTCTAAGGCTATAATAACAGAATCTTGCAAGTCTGAAATTAGAAATCTCCTGCGCTCACTTTTAACCACCTGATCCATTAAGGTGGGTCTTAAGATTGTTTCTGAGTATTAATCAACTCCAGGGTCTCCCCTATCTTGTTTGATCATTTCCTAGGCAGTATCTCTTCCCTGTCCGTCAAGATCATTCTCACATTCATTACACAATAACAAAAAATTAATTAGATACCTAATAGAAGATAAAAACTTTTAAAATATTAATTTAAGGTGAAATACAAGTGTTCCAAGAATAACTTACAAATTTACCATACATTCATAAAAATAATTCAGCCGTGTCTATTTCTGTACATACTTATGCATATCTTGTCTTGGAGATTCAACATACAACATAGTTAGTACCAACAGGCAAAGGGGTTCAAAGCAATGCAATCTGGAGGCATCAAACTAGAAACAACTTCCCAATGTGCACTGTAGGATGTCCTTCGTAGGACTTGAGAGAACCAGGCTCAAGTCTACTATAGTAGCTTGTTGACTTTGGGCTAATCATTATTTATTTAATTCGTATGGGCATTCACCCCAGCAAATAATTCTGGATGCAGAACAATCTTAAATAAATTAAAAACGAATTTTCATCAGAGATACAAAAATTAAACTAGACAGCACTCAAGGAAAATATCACTATTAATGGTTGTTACATTATCAATTATCCCAATCTATTCTAATACTGTAGAAGGAAAAACGGGATATGTGACTTCCAAGAAGAAAAATGATTTCAATCTAACATATATATTTGATATAATTAGAGAAATACCCCTGCACACATGAAAACGTACTAGAAAGATATTCAATACTAGAAAGTATTGGATACTGGCCAAGCCTATTTATACTGCTATTATAGGATTTATACTGATTTTATGCTGCTATTATAGAAATGTCCCTAGCTCACACAGTTGTATAGAGTTGAGCATGGGGAGCTGGAAGCCACAGAATATCAATGAAAGAGCCAACAGAAAAAGCATGCCCAGCATCACGGCTAATTGTTAATGGGCAGTGTAATTAGTCCCATTAACCAAACTCATACTGTTTAGTTACTAGGCATGCCTACCGCAAGCAGAGAAGTAGCATCTGAAGCTACTCAATGAACTTTGTGCATTTATTTCCTAAAGAACAATCCTTCATTTATAAAATCCTACCAGTTAAGCTTTCTGGAATTGGGAATTCTGAGAATATAATTTACCCAATCATAACAAAACATTTAGAAAGAAAATCTTTCCATTAGAACGTAAGGAAACAACAGTCTAGAATGAAAGGGGACAAGCCTTTAAGCATTCTGGCCTTATGCCCTTTAGGGTTTTAAAGATCAGCATCAGCACTCTTAATTGGGCTAATTGTGTGAATGCAGACTGTATTTGAGGAGAGCACTAGCAAACAGGTTGTACTGGGTTAAAAATAATTCCACAGAAAAGGCCACAGGATTCACACACGAACCGAACTACTACAAATTCAGCAGCAGCATTCCTGAGATAAATATAAACAGACCCTATAAAATGAATTTCTTGTAAAATATATTAATTCTGAATTCAGTAACTGCTCCTTATTAAATGTTTGTAAAATGAAGGTTTTCTCTTTAAACCTATGGAAGAAACATTTCTCCCACACATATACAGAAAGGTAGACTTTTTCTTTTCTGAGACAAGAGTCCTCTGGTAGGAACCCATTGAGACTTTCATGTTACTGGCCAAGGGAATATGCCTTCCATAGAAACTTAAACATTTGTCTTGTCTTGTGTGTGTGTGTGTATACACTTTTGGGATCCTATCTATGAAACAATTCACCTTATAACTAATACATATTCCTATTAATTTGCTCTGCTTTTACAGCTCAGAGCTAGTACATCGTTAAAGCAAAGGAAGAGGATCAATAATAGAAGCTCTCAATCAAAATCAAAAGTTATCCATATTTCTGCACTTTTGCATATTAACATACCTTTGATTTCTGATTCATCACTGGGAGTTCCAGCATCCCTCTGTTCAAACGAGTCGGCTGAAATGCTCCTTTCTCTCTTTCCTTTCCCTTTTGACCCATTGCCAGCCCCATTCTTCAACCCCATGCTTCCTCCTTGTCCTGGAAGCACTTTTGGTGTATGGGCCCCACTCTTGGGATCGCATGGAGAAGGCTGGGATTGGCCTGTTGAACCCCCCTGTTTACCCTGGTTGGAGAATTTAGAGTCCAGTTGCGGGTTGCCGGATGGGGACATCACTGTAGGGGGACGGACCATCACCTCCTGTTTTGACTTAGGACTACTGGCAAGGAAAGATGAAGAGAATAATATACAATACAACACAATACATAATACACACACCAATTTACTCAGCAGTTGCTTCTAACTCAGACTCAGATAGGCTAGTAAAACAATTCCATGATAAGTTCCCTGATAAGCCAAAGGGTCCCTCTCGGGAAGGGAGAGGTGGTTAGTATACTGTATCATTAACCACTCTACTACTCATTTCACGGCACACTTTTCTGATGAAGGGAGCGGCCTGTCAGGCCTGGAAGCCATCTTATGTATTGGGCCTTCAGACCTGCCACATTTACTACTGTGGGAAATTGGGAGATGGGAAAGTGTAGAGCTGGGGGATATATAGTCATAACAACATTCCTTTCTCAGAGGTTCAAAGACATCTTGCCCTGCACCTGGGAGGTTGGAACTGGAAGATATTTCCAGTTGGGAGGGTGCTCTGATTGGACGATGTGATGGACTTTTGGGTGTTGGGCAGGGACTTGAACTTTCCTTTGGGTGAGGAAAACCCTGGAACCTTTCAAATTCGGGTCTCCTCAGATGTGTCAATATGACATCTCTAATAAAACATAACTTTGAGGAAATCCAAGCCTCTGAGTTTTCTTTTGTTGGGGGTGTTACTTGGAACCCTGGCATTTATTATATAGTGTAGAAAGTCCAAGAAATTAATTCATTATATGCTTATTGTTCAGCTCCTATTTTAAAAAGTGCTTTGAGAGAGTTACTAACTTTTTGAGCCGTTATTACTTTAGTGAAGAGAGCAAGATAGCAACCTCCCAGATCCTAGGAACCAGTCAGTCACATGAGGATGTACCTCTTTGACTTCTGTCAATAAAGACAATGGTTTCTATGTACAAAGACGTGCTTCACGTTAAGATCAGCACAAAGTAAATAACAAGTCACCATAAAGTTCACAAAACCACCCCTCAATTCAAACAGCTCAACTGTCAGAAAACAGCTAGCTCAGAAATGATTGTTCTTAGAAAATTCCATTAATTGTAAATTTCTGTCTTAAATTACTTTTTAACTGATAGATGCAAATATTATATCACACAGTAATAATTAAAAGATTGGATCTGCATTTCTTACTTTATATACTCTGCATGGAGCTAATGTATAAATTGTTTCAAAACTACATCCAATAGTCACTACATTTAATAATTTTTACAGTGAGATATTCCAGATTGGGGAAAACGTCCCTGATAATGGAAATTAGTCTGGAACACCATTTAAGTTCTCTTAAATTTTTAGTTTTCATATGAGTACAATACTTTTGGAGCTATAAAATTCAGTCAGCCACTGAATACAATGTATCAATTAATTCTCAATTAGAATCAGCAATAAGCAGAGAAAATTCTCTACACTCACATCTACATGGCTTTTCATTAAAAAAAAGTTACTTCAGCAGAATAGCCGTCATTGATCCAAATTACTTGTGGTTTACTATTCTTCTCTTTTTAATAAATTTAGAATAAATTTCAGTCTTAAATAGACTGTGCTTTTACAAATATCTATGAATATAAATATAAATGGTATTTATTCTGCCCTCCCACTCTCCAAAAAAGGAAAAAAGAATAGAATAGAATAGAATAGAATAGAATAGAATAGAATAGAATAG
>WNWU01000016.1:21183101-21203760 GCA_012654045.1 Ptyas mucosa | reverse complement strand
AATAGAATAGAATAGAATAGAATAGAATAGAATAGAATAGAATAGAACAGCAAGTCTAGCTCATTGATTAGATCTATCATTTCTCCTAAAATATATCTAGCAAAAATTACACCAGAGATTTTCAATGAAGACTAAAAGAAAAATCAAGTATTAGGTCTGAATAACTTTCTCCAAATGAAATTCAAAACAAAAGTAGAAAGCCCTTGAGAAGAAATGAACATAGATCTCACCGTGATCCACAGAGCTCAATAAAATTTAAGAGTACTCAGTAGATAAAAACATATATTGAAATATTCAATAATTCATATTTATTTAGCAGTTACATAGCATAATCATGTCCTATCTAAAGGCCAATGAACATTTCTTACCTCTGGGCATTTCCTGACGGGGAATTTCTCACTTTGGGGTTACTGGAATGCATTGACAGAAATCCTAAGCACACAATTACACACACTGACAGGCTCTTGTCAAGTCCTTCTGTTGCTTCTGGCTGTTGTGAAACACTTTCTGCCACGTGCTTTCCTCAGTGCCACTGGCCTACTTGTCTTTCTCTTCCGTGCTTCTCTTTTCTGCTGCACTGGACCTTTTCCTCTTGCAAATCCAGCATTCTCCAAATGAGTGACTCCTGCTTTTGTAAAGAAGTCTCTCATCTCCAGGGCAAACTACACAAACCAGTCAAAAGCAAACAGAGTAAAAAAAAAAAATAGTCTAGAACTATTTAAGATCAATACATGGCCATTTCTCTCATCTTTCAATTGAAAGGGAGAAATGAAAGATTTTAATCAGATCAAACATGATCACGTATTCCATCCTTAAGTGAAATGTTTATATATTTAAAAGCAACAATCAGGTGTACCCTTTTCTAACCAAAAAGGGAGTTTCTCTGCAATCAAATGTAAGTTTTTAGGAAAAAAATACATTATATATGCCTTGTTTCATATCAACTTGAGCTTTCAAAAATTTCTATATAGCCTACAATACTCATATAACTATAGATTTTCAAGAGCCCTCCTGATCAGACAACCTCTCAGCGTACTGGAACTACAGTTTCTCAAAACCCAAACAAGCAGAGTCAAAGAACTTGACATCATGGCCAACTCAGACTCAGTACTAACTGTGAGCAGCCAGTCCCCAAAGATTTTGCTCTGCATGGAGGATAGCAAAGGTTCTGCCAGGCTCTTCTCACGAAAGGAACTTTGCCTTTCCAAATATAAGCAACACCCAGTTTGTAAGAAGAGTAGTAAGCCCAAACCCCTCCATTGGCTATATCCAGTAACTTAGACTCTATTGCCTCTCAACTTGAAATTTTGTGGCCGGGATTCTGGACCAGGACTGGCTGATTACTCTGCTACAACATTAGGACTCTTGGACTTTGCCCAACCACTCTTGTGCCTGCTGTTTTGGATTTGGCAAACTTGATGTACCTTGGGGGAACTGATTTTTCCTGTGTGTGTATGTATGTGCACATCTGCACACACACGTTTCCTTTGACACTTTATTTGCTTGAAAATCTACCAATTTTTGCAATTCTCTGCATGTTTGTAAATGTACGTTCTAAGACAAAATACCTAGAATTCTAACAGATGTGGAGGATTGCTTTACAAGATCAAAATTGGACCATATTACCTCAAAAGACGTACTCATTACTTTAGAAAAACGTACATGGCAAAAGAGGAAGAGAAAGAGAGAACCTGTGTAGGAACACTTCCTAATTGTTTCTTAATAATCAAAACCAGCCTTAACCATAGTACTAATTTCTCTGATATTGGTCAAATGTGTACAATGTCCACTGAAACTGCCAAGTTTAGAGTTGCAGCACCAAATGCTGTAAGCTAGTACAGAAATTTAGACACATCATGCATGATAATATTTGGGTAGATTTGATGCTACTGCACTATTGTCATTATAATTATTAAATAAATATAAATAGTGTTTGTCCCTTCAGGTCACAGGTGTGTATGTGTGTGCGTACACAAACACACACACACCTACAAACACAATGATGATTTTGTGCCATCAAGTCATTTTCGATTTCATATAGATTTTCTACATGATGCCTGTTCTTTCAGGTCTCCCAACAGTGCCCATTTGCACCCAATGTAACAATTAAATATCTGATTAAAAAAATATTTATTCCAATTCCAGTTTGGTGTGTTTGAACATGCAACCAAGAATCATATATCTTAAATAATATTTAGGGAGGCATGATTCATTCTTATCAAAGTGCCAACTTAAAACATCTCTAAGAACTTGCTAGATATAAATATTTTCTTGATGACAGTTATTCATTAATACTGAATTTTTTTATACTTTATGACACTGTATCAATATATTATTACAAGGCAGCATAGAAACATTATCTCATAATGATTGTAGTAGTTTTCAGCACATCATTCTTCCTTCTAATGCTTTCCAGTGTCTTTTCTTCATAAACCTATTCCCTCCATATTTGACAAAGGATCACCATAGGGAATGTAGGCTAAGTATTAAGATTCAGCTGCTGATTGCAGTATACAAAAAATGTGAGTTAGGGTCATTATATTTCTATTATTTAAGATAGTACAAGATATGCAATCTCAGTGTACAGAAATGCCTTAAATGAAACAACATACAGATAGATAACCCTTGCTTAACTACGGTCAGTGGGATCAGCAGCTACTTCTCTAAGCAATGTGGTTGTAAAGCAGAAGTCACATGACCACATGAAGTTGCAATGGCAGTTGTGGCAGTCCTAGTTTCCATTGTAATGTGCATTCCATGTGGTTGGCAACATCCTATAGTTATGTGATCGTCATTTGCGACCTCCTGAAAGTTTTTCATTTGACTCCACTTGTTGAAAGCCAGCAGTGAAGGTCACAAATGACAATCAAGGGACAGCAGGAATATTGCAAAGGCTGCAAACCTATTGTAAGTCTCCTTGTTTACCATTGTGGTAACTTCAAGCAGTTGCTGAACAAGTGGTTGTTGAACGAGGACTATCTGTACTGGAATTGATCTTTCTTTTTCCAAGGCCAGGTATACGCTGACATCTCTTTCATTCAATATATTTGGTAAAATACATTAACGTCCACCAATGTAAGGCATGAACAGCCAGGTTCACATGTGAAGATTCAAATTAACTGATTTAATTCTAAAAGTCTATGCTGAGGAATCTTCCCAACTAATGATCAGCTCCTGGTTAGAGTTAGATAAGGATCAATGGCATTCAAGGTTCTTAATTTGCTTGTGGCTAGGTAACAAATATAAACTAAGCCCTCTTTTCACTCTTCTCTCTGGCTCTGCCAGTCCTTCTCCTACAACTAATTAGACTAGTAAGGATTATTTAGAATTCAAAGTATAAGACTATCAAGACAAAATGGGCATATAAGATTTTTATACTAGATATGCTCTGCCCCCATTTATAATATGCTTCATTACATTGCCACTGGAATTGGTTATGATTCAGGATACAAGACAATCAAAAACCAAAGCAGGTTATAAAGATGATGATTCAGACAACTGTGACAATTATTACAAATGCTAACCAAAGCATAATATAGGGCAACACTTCCCATTCCCCCAGTTATTCAATGAAATATATAGTTTTCCTACCTATAAAACTAAGTCCCTACAATATAATTGTTGTTGTTGTTGTATTCTGCCTGATTCGTAGACACTGGGCTGAAGTGACACTAAAAGGAAGAATGATACTCTTGTTCAATATTCTTATTCTACTTTGACATGATATTTAGAAATACTGGTTGGACTTGGTGTCAATCACTTTCCTTAGTTCTATAGGAAGCTCACCAAAACTCCAGTGTCACGACATTGTGCTGATCAACCAGGAGAAGGGTTCAGAATCCCTCTGCATATATATAAAGATTCTCTGAAATGAGACAAAAGAATGCACAATAAAATGAAAAAAAGAGAAATAATTTCTATATAACCTTGAAAACAAACATAACAGCAGGATGCATTACTTGACAAATTATCCACCCTGCAATTAAAAAAATCCAAACAAACTTGTAGGGATGTTAAGAAAGAACAAAGAATACAGTTATCTTGTGTTCTAAAAGCAAAACATCTCACTCAATTAAAAAAGGGAGGAGTAAAAGAAAAAATGCAATAACATAAAGCATCTTTTCGACATGCATACTGAAATCCAAATTGGATTTGGATTGAGAAACTTAACAAAATTAAATTAAAACTCAAAATATTAAATAGGGATGAACTCCAAACAATGCACTCTCATCAAAGGAAAAAAAAACCATTCACGCTCCAAAGCGATAGCTTGCGACAGCCAAAAGTACATACAAACTATTTTTATTCTCTTTATTATCTATGATATCTTTATCACCTCAGCTTGTTCTGGATTCCCCCCCCCCCCCAAAGCACTGAATACCCACTAATTTTATTTTCTAAAAATGCCTGTGGACCGGATGAAGAACCCGCAAGCATTCTTGTAAATAAATACATAAATAAAATTACTCTAGATATACTTTACAGAATGCCAGCTTGTTATATTTTTCTAAAATTAAAAATATTATTAGAGCCATATGGGGCCTGGAACCTGACAAATACCGTATTTCCTATTTTAGTTAGGAAATCATGTAACTGGATCATCTAGTTCTGAAGCTCACATAGCTAATGTTATAGTACAAATACCTTTTAATGTTGACTGATAGTATTTGGGACTGGGCAAACAGAATGTCCATTATCTATAAATGTCTTAAATAAAATAAAAATAAAAATCATCTAGCTTTTGACATTAAATACCTAGATAATTTATCCAATTACCTTACATTCTATACATATCAAATCTTTATTATGATCATAGAATCACATAAGGAAGATAAGAGTACTTTCAATTAAAAAGCAGAGAAAATTACATCCGAACTCCCCAAAAAACTATATGAAAAACTAGATCTAGTAAAAGAGAAGGTATATATAAAAACAAGAGTCTAAAAGAATCTAAAAAAGAGATAGGAGCAATAGATGGATGTAGGACAGTTTAGTATGGTGAAGATCATATTAGTTAATTTAGTATAGCAAACTAAATGTTCATTCAGTCTAGTTTATGGCACAGATCATCATCTGATGAACTTTAAGTGCCACTGTGCAGAACCTGGTAACAACTGTATTTTATGGAGATTAGTATATGAAAGAAATGGGGACGTATACAATTATCTTGTGTGGTTTGGGTATTTATGCAGTAATGGTGGGATGAGGCTAGTATGAATGTGTCTGTATTGCAAGTATAGGAAAAAGTCATGCTTTATTGTTTCTGTGTGTTCAGAATCAGGGGGCATTGTCGTTCCGGATAAGGAATCTTCCTGTATTGGCCTTCAAGGAAAATTGAGAAGAAGGTATGGCACTGTGTCAGATTAAAGTCCTTCAGGTGTTTAGGCTTTCTGAGATAAGTATGTAAAGATTGGGTTACTGACTAGATCCAATTGGTGCTTTGTGTCTGCTACAATCTGTTTAATAAGTGCTTTGGCATGATTATATCCATCCGGAGTAGAAGACTTGGAAAGGATCCCAAGGACGATCTTTTAGATGCCACTACCTGTTTCCATGTAAATTAAAAATAATCTCTCATAGTGAATGCGGCAACGCCAAGTGTGGAGAAAAATAGTCTGAGCAAATAGTTGAGTATAGTCATCCACACTCTTACCTCCATTTTCCCAACTCCCATCTCTAACTGCAGGATAGCACTAGAAACACACTTTGGGACTTGTCAGGTTGATCTTAGAAATCTGGATTGTACATGTTCTAATGGAAAGAAATTACCAAGGCGCTCACCTGGATAAAAAAGCTGTGCTATTGGTTTGGTTTTGAATAATTTGAGTATAATGCAACTTTGTATTAAAAAACTTAAGGATGGGAGAAGAGTTCCTCTGGCCTTCTCATTACTTAATGAGAGTATTGAGTAGAACTTTTTGGATCAGGGCAAATCTCTGAATGTAACCGGTTAAGAGATGTTGTAGAACTCTTTTCAGATCTTCATAGGAAAAGGATAAGAGATATTACCACAGCCCTGAGGGATGGAGGTTATGTGATAAAGGTTAGCCTTTATTAGAAAACCTCCATCCATCAATGTTGTGGTAATATCCATTATCCTTTCCATATGAAGATCTGAAAAGAGTTCCATAAGATAATTCAGCTAAATGGATTTACTGGGTCTGTGCAATCACACATTTTTATAAGGTGAAATTCTCAACTATGTTTCTGTTGAAGCTATACAAGTTGAGCATGTTTAAATAACCTTTTCAATTCTTATAATAAATGTATAAAAACCTGACAGTTGGCCACACAAAAAGGGACACTGGGAATGTCGGGGCTTACAGGCTCACTAATTATCCCAAAATACTTTCTATATTTGCATCCACATGAATGCTTACTTATAAAATGGGATCATGTCTTATCCATAGAAATCCCAAAGGATCAACAATTCTGGACTTAAGCTGATTACATAATATACATTGAGGTTTGTAAGGTTCTGTTTTGGTGGCTTTTCACAATCACAAACTACAGAGTGGATCTGCCCATGAAAGCCGTTCCATTAATGAAGCATATTAATATTGCTAGCAATGAGAAAATTGCTACATTCTTATTTAAAGCACACTGCAGATATTTTCTACAGTTGGTATGGTAAACACAAAAAAGCAAGCTAAATTGCAGTGATATTTTAGTTGATCATCAGCACAGACCACAATTCAAAAAATCTAAAACAACTAAGTATGAATGATAAATTGTTTGCATTTGTGTATTCCAAACTTGTTGTTTATTTTAACTTCTTCTTTTTTTGAAGATACAGACTTACAGTCCCTGTTTCCCAGGTGACCCCTTGGGAAAAATAATTGCACATCCCTGTTCTAAGATAAGGTTCTCTCTCCCCCTTCAATTCCTCCCAACTGCCTATCCCACACATCCCCACACACACCTTTTGGCTGCCTTGCACAGTGCCTTGAGAGGTAGCAAGCAGTCCCAGAACTGTGCAGCTCTGAGGCTGCTTGCCACACTGTAGCTTAGGGGCTTTTTGGTATGCCAGAAACTGGTGTGCAATGTGAAGCAGCAGCCATTCCAGCCTGGCCCAGCAATGCAGTGTGGCATGGTGTGAAGCCCAGCTGCCCCAGGTAGCCACAATGGTGCAAAGCCTCAGCTACCCTGGGAATCCCCAGCCACCTCTGGGCCAGCAATATGGCACAAAGCCTTCATTATCCTGTACTCCAAGGCCCTGCAGGCCTGCAATCCGCCACCCTGGATGACTCTTACCATATTCTTGTTCCTGCTGCTGACCTTTTGCAAGGCAACTACTGGCCATAGAAGGCCTTTTCTCCCTGGGCTTGTGAGGAAACTGCAGTGCCCAACTTTGGAGGAGAAAGCCTTGTGCAGTCAGCAACTACCTTGCAAAAGGCCAGGCTGGGCATGCTTGATTTGCAGTAGGAACAGAAAGACAGCAAAGGTCAGCTGGGGTGGCAGAGTGCAAGACAGCAAGGATGGCAAAATGCATTGACAAAAAGGGTACAGATGTGGGGGTAATAGGTGGAAGGGAGTAGTTGAAGTATTCCTGAAATGTTAAATACAGGCAGGCGGCCAAACAGCCACATTTTGATCATATAACCATGAAGGGGCTGCAATGGCTATAACTTTAGGGGCAAGGCATAAGTATCATTTGTTCAGCAGTGCCATAGCTTCAAATGGTCGCTGAACGAATGGCTGTAACTCATGAACTGCCTATAACTGTTTCAACAAAGAACACTAAGTCACAATGGTTTTATTTTTTTAACTGTGAAGCAAAGTAGAGTGGTTTATAAACCACAATTTGTTACTTAGTAACTGTGTCTTATTAAAATAACAATGTGAGAACCTACTCAAATTATTTCAAAGTAAGAGATCCTGCACAATAAAAAAAGAGCCATTTTGAAACTGCAGTGTTTCCAAAGAGCTATGAAATAGAGATAATTGGAGATTTTAATTACCTAAACATTGTTGGGAGATTATCTTTACCAAACACGAATCTTCCCAAAAGTGAAACTGTCAGCAACGTTTGTAAAAAAAAATAATAATAATCACATAATTCTGGAATTCTTTTGATTTTAAGAAAATATAGCACAGTTGAAAGTGCATCTTGGACTTCAATAATGCAAACTTTAATAGAGTGGTGGTAAATAATTTTCCATGATGGAGAAGATAATGGAAAATGGAATTGAAGGTGGGCAAGAGATTTTAGAACGACAGAAATGAAAAGCACAACTACAAGCAATTTGATGACGTAAAAATGTAAAATAGGAGAAAAACGCAATCTGAAAAACAAAAGACACACAGGAAGTAGAAATGGAGACAAATAGGGTTTCAGAGTCAAAAAATACTTCTGTATATAGATATGCATATATAGCAGAAAGTTCTAATATCTGTGACAGGATCTTGGGAAAATATGGAATTGCATTAAGGACTTGCCAATGCAGTAGGTGGTATATTAAAGTCGCCATACATTTTGAATCAACAGTCTCCCTTTAAATTTGAAGTCACCAAAGTCAGAATATTTATTTGAGTGAGTTTTGGCGCCATTCGCCTCCAAACCAACTCCAGAATAAGATCAATACAAAGATGTAACCTAAAACTGTAGCAATGATACCAGAAAAACTAAGGCTTACCAGCAATGGATATTATGAGAAAAAACATTTACAAAATATTTACTTTGTTCAAAATAAAAGAAAAGTATCAAACATCAGGTTCCTGAGTGAAATAAAGAATATTTAAGGATAACAAATGTCCTAATTTTTAAAAGGGGGGAGACAAGGGGCTAGAAAGACAAATTTATAATTGGAAGAATTCTAAAGATCAGAGTAAATCACCTTCAGGAAAAAAAAATTAGGTTCATTTATTATTCTTGATCACTAGTAAAACCACTAATAGCATAAAATGTTAAATAAACTAAATGAGTTATAATATAAGATACTGCAGCAAACACTAAAGGTACAATAAAATAGAAGGTCAGAAACAAAAAAAAATTAAATCATAGTCATTAAAATGGCTTGATGACTGTTCAAGATCTCTTTGAAGATAAAAAAATTAAAATTAAGTAATTAAGATGTGAAGGGGTAAATGTTGGATAAGAAATCTACTATAATTCCAAATACGGTCTTGTTCCAAAGTTTGCAAATGTACATGAAAAGTTCTTTATTGTAATTTCCGTTAGTTCCACTAATCTTACCACAATGTAATAATGGTGGAGATGCATTCAAAAGCTTCCCATACCATGGCTAAGTTAGTACAGAAGATGAACTGGTTTATGTAACAACTATTTGTGAATCTATAGCTGAAACTTGACCAATATACCAATATTACCAATTCCCAGTTTACATTTGAACTTACCAACATAGTTCTTGTTGTTGTTTGTGGGAATTTGATACACTTAATCAGCATGGCTCACAACAAAAAATAAGACAAAAGAACTGGAAGGGAACTAATTTTCAGACAGTAATATGTGTAGATGCAACATATGCATCAGTTTTATTTTGTATGTCATTTATACAATTTACAGAAATTGGAAAAGGAAAATGAAGACCACTATAAAATTCACCCTAGCTATATTTGAACAAGTGTTATTTGACAGTTAGTATTCCTATTTCCTATCTCCAACTGGAGATTCAATATTCAGACTTTTTAAAAAAAATCTAATTTTTCCTGGGCACTTTAGGCTTCATGTTTTTCAGAAAAGTAACTTTCAGGGTAAACTGTCGGAGGGCCAATTTTTGAATTAATAATATGTTATCAATACCAATAAATTATTATCAAAGATGAATCCATATACAACTAATCTCGTGGGAGATACTAACAAGCAAAATATTTGCTAAAGAAAATACTAACTTTGACTACTTTTGAAATTTTTAGTAAAATATTGAAACTCAGTTATGAAGCATTATCAAGACATTGGAAATTTAACCAATTTCTTTAATAAAAAAATAGAACTTTATCAATCAAGCAGTATTTTTGCAACGACTAGATTGAGCCATGTGCAGTTTTATTAACTTCTGCCACTGCCATCTAATCTGCATTTGCAGATACCTACGGATAAGACTGTGTTTGAAGATACATATTTTCAGTTTATAAGCCTGCCCTTTTTAGAAACATAAAATAAGATAGACTTAGGGAGGGAAATGATCATTTCAATTTAATTAATTTATTTATTTATTGCAGGAGAGTAGCTGCTTTTCAGTCCACAATCATGGTATTTTTCTGGCCTTAATTTAGAAATATTCTTGCCCTTCTTTAATCATTACCAAATTATAATTATGCTAATCCTAAATATTCTACAAAGTTTGTGCAATAAAGAAGACATCTAGTGATATGGATGGTGTATTCAGAAATATGTAAATAACATGACATTTTATATACTTTTCCAGTCATGAATTCTGGAAAGACTCTGACGATATCCATATGTATACTGGGAAATTTAATCTGGTGGCTAGGAAGTTAGCTTTGAGGACTAGGACAACAACTTCTAGTAATACTCACTACATGATGCATGAATAACAGTTGAATGCAACATCACCTTCTGTAGCATGCTTTACATGCAAATCGGAACGTCTGCCCACAACTGATCTGGAACCAATAGATTCCTTAGTCTATGAATTAATCCCAACTTGATCTGAAGCCACTTCAGTCTTTTAAATATTTGAAGAATGCCTTAGTTTATGATTCTGGTAGTAGATTAAACTTCATTTCAGAAGTTATTAAATGTTCACCATTAGAAATGGTTCGATTGAAATAGATAATACTTAGAATGAGTTATTGAAAGATGTGAACATATTTTGAGTTGATGGAGAGCACAAAACATCTTGAATTTGAAACATTTGAATTAAAATACCTCTCTTCGATGTTTCAAATGCTCCATTCTGTTTGGATATGAAATGTTCTGTGCTGTTCCAAACATTTCAGAAGTATCTGGAGCTAAAAACAATCCTCTTTCAAACTCTAAACATCTGTTTCAAATTTAAAACAGTGTTAAAACACTTCCAATACAATTAGAATAACCTGCTTGAAACCAGAAATATTTTAAATTTGAAACATTTGATACACTCTTGAGTGTTCTTAGATATAAATGAGATTTGGTATTAAAAAATGTACTGGAAGCTTTGTTTTGTACTTGTATCTAAATCACAATTTAAAACTTCTTTATCACATACACACACACACACACACTCTTCTATAGCAGAGATAACTAATTATATTGATATGGTGTTACAATTTTTTCATATTCTTAGAACACCTTTTCCAATCCAGAAGACTTAAAATGTGTGAGCCAAAATAACTGATGGGTATCAAATTAGAAAAACTGCCTTAGCATTTAAGACTATAAGGAAAAACAATTTTATAATACCATTTTCAAAAAATTGTTACACCATCACAACACTGATAGTATAACCAATTACTACTAAGAAAGGCTTTCCAATCCTTCAGATTAATAGAACTTTCACATGTTTTTTTTCTGTTTTACAGTGTATTCCTGATACTTGTGGGTAATGCATGCTCTCCACCAGTGAACATAATATAATTCTACTAACAAAAAGACCAACAAAATGCATAGTTCAACTATCTTTGATATTATCTAGGGATTTACAAGCTATAATGGCTAAGGAATAGGGAGTACTAGTTAAAAATCATTCAGTGACTTTGAGCCAGTTATTCTCTGTCAACTCAAGGTATCTCACGAGGTTATTGCTAAATGGAAAAACAGGGTGAGGAAAAACTATGTATACCCGCTTGAGCAACTAATGAAAGATGAATTATCAATCTAATAGATAATATTGACATACTACTCATATCGTTAAACATGCTTATGAACAGTATATTTAAAAACAAAAAAAGTGCTCTTACCATGATCAGAGTATTAGACAAGTTACAGCATCAGTTCTGGATTTCTTTGGATAGTTCATCTGACAAACTCCAGAATTCAGTAGTCTATGAGGAAAAAGATGGACCAATGTAGGGGCTTTTGTTTGGTTTGTTGGTTGTTTACAAGTCTAGGAACAACGGATACAAAGTCTTCTGAAGCAACATACTTTGCTTGTTGTTTTATGTTTAGAAATGTTTTATTAAGATCAATTTGAACAGATTAAGAAAAGTAAGTAAAATTAGTTTTTCACATGTACGAAAAGAAATGGACTTTTCCTTCATAACAAATTTGAATAGTTAAAAGCAGCATTTTTAATTTCTAGCTAACGTATATCTCAGCTGCCTTACAAAACTATGTATATTTCTAGACCTATTTTTAAGAAAAATTACTTTGAAGTTAGTAATTTCTGAACAACTGAAGTTCAGAATCATACTGACTTGAGAGACATATAAAGTATTTTAAAAATTTAACACATTTTGTAGAATAACAATGTTCCCTTCTGAAAGACAATGAAAGTTTGGTTAGAGTGATAGTAAAATAGGCAGATAGAGGCTTAACTCCTTACTCAACCCTGAGTTCACAGATGATAACATTTCCCAGGCTAATCTTTCTTAACACAAGAAAAAAGGCAGTGAAAACATATTCAGCTATTTGTCCTTGAACTCCTTATAGGGTAGTAGTACATAAACAGCATAACATTAATTAGCTGAGGCTGATAATATGTTGTCTAATCATACATATTATTCATATTTCCCTTCAAAGGCACAGTACACTAGAGCTTTCAAGGTATCTTCTCTAATCCAAGAAATGAAGACATACCATACATGCTCCACTCCTTAAACAAAAGTAACTTCAGTATTTCTTTTTTAAGGATGTTTCTTATAAGGTCAGTCTAACAATATTATTTCACAAGAAAAGTGGGCAACCAAAGCAACTGATGCTGGAACTTTTGCAAATAAAAGATTATTACTAATCTTTAATCTAGCAAGGATTAAGCATGAAATACAATTTTGCTGACATATTTCAAAGTGAAGAAAGTATTTAAGACACCAAACACTTAGGCTTTACAGTAAATGCTTACTAAATGAATAAATATTAACATGTTTAAATCATAGTAAAATTGATGAACTATTTGTAGCAACTTTAATGGCATACAGCCAGACGATTTGATGGATCATCCATCTCCTCTAGTCTCGTCTGGCAAGATCAGGGAAAATTGGTGCATTTTGGTCACCTGATCTAACAATATCATCTATCATGACCAGGAAGTCTCCTTTCATTGTTGTGAGCACCTGCCACCTGAAATGATGTCTCTTTATTTTTAAATTAAATTAAATCATTACTAAAATGATTTAGCCCTTTGGTGTTCAACAAGTCTTTAAAATCTGACTGTTCTCCTAGGACTTGGGATAAAATTTTGTACAGCCCTGGGTTGTTCTGTAGTTTATCTGTTCCTAAGCTTCTCTGTTCTCCTACTTTAAGGATAAGCTACCCAGAATCATTCTGCAGTCGGGCAGTTTATAAATATAATAAACTTCCATTAATAACTGGACAAACATTCTAATAATTTAATCAGAAAATTCCTATGTGTGAATAAGTAAAATAACCACAAAGGTATGGATGTTTATGAACATTACTAGAGGCTACAATTTCTACATAAAAATCCAGAAGCCATCTTTAGTAGCAGTGTGTAATATTCAGATTCATTTTAAAAAAGAACAAGGTGCTTTGAATCTAGTTTGGAAATCATTCACTCTGTCACCTATTCCTTCAATAAGCAGAGATTCTTCCCCCTACTACCTGCACCCATAAATTTAGATATATATATATATTTTAGTTTAGGTGCTAGCGATAGGATGGATGTCAGACACACAACTGTAGCCTACTACCATCTCATTTACTGAATGGGTTTCTTGAGCACATGTGGTCATATGAATTCAGGAAAAAAAATGCCCAACAACAAAGAAATAATATCCACATTGGATACAAATTTCCCTTTCCCCACTTTGGATCCAACTCCATCGTTGGAGTCCACTGGAGTTGGACAGCTAATAAATTCAAACAAACGAACAAATAAATACTGCACATCAAATAATCTACTTTTTTCAGCAATGTTTCAGATTTCTCCAAATACTTTGTCAGCAGTTTCAGGAAATATTAAGAAAAGTTCATCCACAAAGTCAAAATTCAGAAAGCCAAGGAAATATCAGGATAATTCCTACAAACATGGTACCAAGGTTGGCCATGATCTAGGTTAGGTGATTTTGTGCAAAGTGTAAGTTTCGGACAGTTTTTACTTGCTAAATGTAGTTTTAGCAAAGAATTTAAGATTTTCATTGCTATTGCCACTGCCGTTATTTATATATAAACCATATTTGATCAGAAGACTCTCTATATCATTTCAGACCTCTCATCATTGTCATCAGCCATTCAGTTCTCGGCCACTCTATGGATAAGCACTTTCCATGCCCCACTGTCTTGCACTGCCTCCTTTAAATCTGCTAAAGTTATCCTGTGATCAGACCTCTATATAAAATCAAATAAGTGGTTACCACTTGTTGAAGGAGGCAACTCAGATTTATTCTGGACTTTTTTTTTCATCAGGTTTTTAACTGTCGGACTTGTGCCAACTCTCTAGAAGATCAGAGTTGCTTCTTATCTAATGAGTTTAAATATATCCAATAAAAATCATGTCACTTTGGGGGTTTTTTCCTAGGAAGTAACCAAAGCAATAACGTAAGTAAATATAAAAATCAGAAAACTGAAGTGAAAGCCCATAGTATTAATAGCATCTGTTTCCACTTTAACTGGAAGTAACGGGCAAAATAATTTGTGAACTTTCTTCTCATTCATGAAATATGCCACATAAGGATATGACATCTTACTCAGAAAATAGATCTGAAAGCTCAGGATATAACCAAATTGCTGATTCTAAGCAGATTCTAGATTTGGTCAGTTCTTCACAAAAGAAATATGTGTGATTTATTATCATTCCAGGTTATCCTTCTGAGTAACAAACATGTACAGGACCTCCACTGGCATTTTTTTCAGGAAAAAATAACAGCATGCTTACAGCTACAGTTGCTGTAGGGGGCGTTGGCAACATTAATTCTTAAAGCCTAGCCCATTATAATAATATTAAAAACTTGTACCGGATTAAGATTTTCAGGAAGACTACTCCATTAATTGGAACCTACAAATAAAGCTGCCCTCTAACAACTAGTCACTACCTCTGGTTTCAAATTTAGCAGTTGAAGCTCTATAGAAGATCTTCAGATGACAAGGAATACAAGATTATAACAAATATGAAAGATAGGCTAAGATATTTAAAATAAAATATACTGGTATTTTAACAGTAATGTAAAACCATGTAGTTTATAGTACAATGGTGTTGGACATGGAATCCTTTGTATATTTAGCTGAGCAATCAATAAAACAGTCAGGAGGTAATTTATTAATAGAATCCCTAATCCAGCAATAGGCAATCTAATGATATCTAAATGTTTTCTCCTACAAAGCCTACAATTTCTTGTCACTAGCCATGCTGGCTAGGGCTGATATAATCAAGACCAGCCCAACAGGAGGTTATCTTTAATCTGTCCTTGGAAGAAAACTTTAGTTATGCAAGCTGTAATCACACAATATGCAAATTTGTGGTTAGCTAAAAAAACACACCTGTATTTGCCTATGTTCACCAGTCTTAAGCTGTTGCTCATAACTAGGTTCACCCAAATAGGTCACAAAAAAGCAAATCCTATTTTCTCAGGATATTGTGTGAATCTAAGCCTTTCAATTCAACAAAATTTCTCAAATAAATCACAGGGTGAAAAAAAAGTGGTAGCAAGTAATTCTGCTTTTTCATGAATTCCATCTTCTTTCAATTATAAGTACTCAGCAATTCACAAACTGTTGCTTCATTGAGTCATATTGGCAATATAAGCTATCATGACTATTTCATCCAGTTCCTCAGACATTATATTGAAACTATCTTACCATTAATAAATATGTAAAAATACGAAATTGGAAATCATTATTTTTTGTGAATTGGGGTGGCAGAAGAAGATACAGCCTAGTCCTCCTTCCTTCTTATAGTCTACCCATCTCCTCCCACTCAAAGCAATTGTAATTGTGACTCACAATTCAATTTTCTCTTTTACAAAACCAAATAAATCAGCTTTATTTTTCTCATCCGAATTATCCAACATCCTCTTCCTTTGAAGAAAAGGGAAGTACAGGCAAAATCCATGTTTTCTCTCAAATATCCTGCAAATGAATGTATAAAACCTTCTCTTACTGATGATAGTCTCTTAACACAAATGTTGTCAATGTTCCATATGGCTTTTATGCTTAAAACAATTGGTCTGCTGAGTAATTAGAATAAAATTCTTGCAAATGGCTGAGTCCAGCAGTTACTATTACTTGGATTTACTTCCATTTTTTAAGATAAGAGATAAGGATAACAGTGATTTGCAAATTTAAATAAATTCTTTTCAGTAGAGTACTTTTCAGAAATTTGTGTTTCTACAAGGTTGTGTTGTAAAATTCCAATCTCCCATGCCTTGAGATAAGGTAAATACCATATTCTTCTGAAGAGCTGAAAAGGGACAAAATAAGTATCTCCATTGTTTTGTTTCTCAGACTTATGTAGCCCGTCCATGTTAAACAATTCTGTCGGCTTACAATAACAGTAAAACCAATAAATAAAACCAAGTTAAAAACAATAAAATGAAACAATAAACAAAATTCCATTTGCAGTAATTGTTCCCTTTAGGAAGTACACAACCCTAACCCTATACAATCCCAGTATCTCAGTAAAAAGCTGGGTCTTGGGTCTTAACACTCTTCCAAAAGGCCAAGAGTGGGTACTTGTCAAATAACCAGTAGGAGGTGGTTCACAAGTTAGGGGAAGTCACAGAAAAGGCATGATTCTAAAACCCCACTACAGCAGATGGCAAGATTCTAGGGACGGGATCTGAGGATGCCCGCCCTATCTGATCTAGTGGAATGGACATGTTCTCTTAGGATAAGGCAACAAATAACCAGGTCCTGTGCCATGTAAGGTTTTAAATGTGATAACCAGCACTTTGAATTGCAGCTGGAAGAAATCTGGAGCTGTGCAGTTTGCACAATAAAGGTTTAAATGGGTGAACCTATGGGCACCCATTATTCTGTGTATTATTGCATTCTGGACCCACTTGCAATTTTCTGTATGCCTCATAAATGCTTTGACCACAGTCACATTTGTTTTCAACTCCACTTTATGGCGATCCTTCAAAAACTAAGCTTGCAAACAGTGGAAGTCCTTACATTAACTCAAATTCACTAGTTTTTTCTAGGCACAAAATGCTATAATTACCTATAAATACCTCAATGATTTTTCATAAATCTGTTTGGCAATCATCATCCTTTAATCTGTCTGGATAAAGTTTTCAATATTAATTGACAGTAGTTGCATATCATATCCCTGATCTGCAGAGGATTATGTATCTTAAATACAGGGAAGGTTCTTTTTAGTTGCAATTTCAATATTTTAGAATTCTGGTCCTTTAGACCTCAGCTGATTTCCTCACTTAATTTTCAATTAATTACAATAGCCGTATATCATCTGTTGGTTTTCCCCATTTCATAAATTTACACATGATTTAGTATAACATTTTGCTAATAACTACCATTTTTATATTGTTATTATTGTTGCATAAATTTGTAATCTATCTCATAAGCCAAATGGTAAGCTTCTTCAGCTGAAAAGTAAGATATGAATTTTTTAAATTAATAAATGTTGCAGACACAAAGCTAGTCCCTCGTTCAGGAGGGAGAAGAGGTGACAATGAATTGTTCTTGCACTGCAGAGTTTCTAGAAATGCTTCCTTTCCCAGCTCCAAGGGGAACAAGGCACTTTAATGTTACACTCAGTTTGAAACATGATGTCAAGATCCACAGTTGGTTTTTTGATGCTATATTAGGAAAATGTCCACAAGAAGTCAAAAATGAATTATGAAGTTGAACTAAAAGTATATTAATATATTTATGCCAAATCTCTCTACAAATCTAATGATTTTCTAGTTTCAATATGTACAACTATTGCAGATGTTGCAGTGATATAAAATGTATATTCCCACACTATAATTTGTCATAAACTTCATTAAAGTGACCAAAACATGGCCTGGGAGCATCCTAATGCCTGATCCATGTATCAGCAGACTACATAAAAATAGACGAGTTTGTAAAATCTCCACTCATAATTTTTGCTTCCCCATAAACTACCACAGACAGGAGAAAAGACTTGAATAGTCCTTGTCAGGTCTACTTCCACAGTTTATCAGAGGCTCTTTAGTCAACTAAGCAGCTTTCTTAGACAAAACATCTCTACAGTGACTCCAGTTTTCATAAGCATAAAATGTAAAAAAAAAAAAAAACCCAACCACCTGTGTACTTAGTAGATTGCATGATGGGGTATTGTATGAAATGAAGTCCAAGATACCTAGAGAAATTCATGTTGATCATATTGACATATATGCTTAATCATCATTCCCATATTTTAATATAGATGTAGTGATCTTCAGCTAAGAAAAAAAAAAGAATCAGTATCTGTTTTTCTCCCCCGCCCACCACCCAACCTCCTCTGATAAGTATCTATTGTTTTTAGGTCATAAAAGCTCATTCAAATATCTTTCTGGATTTGGCAGCAAAAATGTTACTGGTTTCATTGAAGCATCAGTGTTTTAGCATGCCCAATCTGTGATCTTATTCTGTCTATACAGTGCAGAATTAATGTTACATAGCTGACTTTACACCTAAGTTACATGACAAATTACACTGATTACATTTAACTAACACAGATAATTAAATGCAAACTTTTTGATACATAGCACAGACAGCCCAACAATGGACTTTCCATCATACTAGTTAACCTAAACAGATATACAGAATATGTGTAACCTTGTGGACTGCATGCTATATTTACTTTGTAATCCAACTCTATTAAATTTATCTGATGGGTATGAACAAAATTCATTTTAAATGATCTTATGTTTACACAACTGCATATTAAATGGAAGATTCTAATTATAAAATATTGCCTTTTAATAGATAAATTTGCCTTGTATTAAGATTTTAAGCACAGACAACAATATCCAGAAAGATATGTAAAACCATTCTTTGTATCATTTGATTACAACCCTGAAATTCTCTTTAATGGAAGATATTGAGTTTCCTCTCAGAACTGTAGTAAAAATTGTAAACAGTAGATACTTAAAGAATTATATAAATTAAAACTGAAATCAAATGGGACAATGTGATATGTCCCAGCTATCTACCAATTCACCCAATTCACTTTCTAAACTATTGCTACATTACATGTTCTCTATTTTGTAACTAAATTACAAACTTAAAATAATTTAAAATGCCAACATTCATTAGACATGTTGCTCCGTCTTTTAATCCTATATTTGTCAGTGGAACAGAAAAGGGCCTGCCAATCTATGTAAAGTTTGATTAATCTGAAGTATCCAACACTTCAAAAAAAATCAAAATTGCATATTTTATTCCTTCCATTTTATACCATCCATGTAGAGCATATTGTATTCAGAATAGCCAAGTAAAAAATCTACATTATTTTATATGAAATCTCTTCTACGTAATGAAGCACTAAAACTAGTTAACTCTATAAAAAAGTGACTGCTTACAGGCCAAAACAGGAACAATTTTAGTTTCTTTCACAAAATTTGTTAATGCAGGAATAAGGATATTACCTTAAAAACAATTGTGATGTAGCACTAGTGCATTAATTGCAGAATTAAACATTATGTCCAAATCTACAATATATCTACATATCCAAAGATGTATGCCATAGATATAATAGATATTAACACAAACATTGAGTAATGAATGCAATCTGCCAATGTTCTAGGGAAGACCCAGGTTCTAGACTACTAGTCTAGTCTACAGCCAGTCTAACCAAATGACTTTTGACTTCTGATGTCTCTTTTAGGCCAACTACCTCACATGGTTGTTTTTTCAGCCCTTGAATGAAAAGATAATTATAAACATAATACGATTAAAATATATTACTCTCTTTAGCACTATACTGACTATTCACCATATATACCGGTATATGCCTCCCCTTATGCCAATACTATGACCTGCATTGGGGGGGGAAACAAACACAGAACTTGTTTTCCTAAGAAATCAATAGAGTGGCATCAAATAATCCAACATTTTCATCCTTACCCATAAAATTCAAAACATATTCATACACTCCTATATCGGTATTCTTCCAACTGGTTTACAGTTGACTGTAGATTAAAGCAGACATTCTTCTCCACCCCGGAATTATGGAGCTCCTCACTTCCAAACCATGCATTAGATGGTCTCCATTCCCTATTCCACAACCACAAATCACCCCGTCCAATGATGGTTAAGAAGGAAAGAGGTGACCGGAATACAGAAAGGATCCCGGTCCCAGGCACACTTCAGGTAGGCTTAGTTTCTTGCACTTTTCCACCAATAATCGCCTCCTCCCTTTTGTATCCCCATGGCCAATACCTCCCGTCTTTTAACTACCCAGATCCCCTGCCAGTCTCCTAAACATACACAAACTCAATCACAGACAACCCCCCTTTCCCAGGATTAACGTTCACTCCCCCCCACCACCCGCCCGTTTGTTCTTCCCTCACATCCAGTGGTCACGCCTTCTCCCTTCGGCCTCCTCCAAAGCCTGTTTTCCTTCCTTCCTTCCTCTCCTCCTCCCCCCCCCCCCCCCCCCCCCCCCCCCCCCCC
>WNWU01000016.1:21150125-21171450 GCA_012654045.1 Ptyas mucosa | reverse complement strand
TCCAGCCAGCTGTGCTGGCTGGAGAATTCTGGGAGTTGAAGTCCACAAGTCTTAAAGCGGCCAAGTTTGGGGACCTCTGGCTTAGTGCAATAGTAGTTTGGACCAAGCTCTTAATTGTTTTTGTAAGCTTTAATGGAAACAGTACTATATTTATGCTATTACCTATGTGTTCATCCTAGCTTACTTGAATATGAGGAGGACTCTAAGGAAAATAAAAGACGAAAATTCAGAATAATCCTTGCAGTAGCATGGGTAGCCTATTGAGCTATAAACTCACTCTTAAGAACAATTCACTTTATAAAAATTTCTTCTATCCGTTTGCTACTTCCCATGGAATTGTAAAGCAACATTCAGCGAAAAATCAATAGTATGAAACTTCAATCCTGCTTTTTATTGGAACACACAGAATCCTGCTATAAAACAAAATTTTGAGGTTTATACCATGTGCAAAGTGGATGACAAATACATATCAGAAAGATGACATAATTACTTAAAACAATTACTAAACTATTAAGGAATCAGGATCACTGGCTACTTGGTAAGAAAAACATATTATACATTTTTTTTATCAAACCCAAGATTAAAAAACAAGATTAGCAAAAAAGTTGAGGATGGAATTGGGCATTGAAATTCCACTGCTTTCTGATACTAGATGTTCTCAGACCCATGGTTACTAAACTCTGAAAACCATATTTTCCTGATGATGTCCTAGATCTCCCTAGTTCACACATAACATATGAAGAACATTTAAATCAAATGAACTACTAAAGCCAAGCCCAAAACCTATTTTAGAGTATAGGAATGAGGGGAAATCCACTCCTGGATAATGTCCCAAATACTGTATGCTAATATTTGACAGATGGAACTCTGCCGATGATTCAGAAAATAAAGCAAAAACTGGTCTCGAGTTTTCCAAAAGAATTGTATTGAAAAATGTACATGTAACTTGTTTGCTTATTTTAGAAATCCAGCTCATAGACAAAAAGTACCAGATCATTACTTTTAATATTATCTTATGGACCTGAGCTTTTCATAAATACGTGGATGTTCATTTATGCAAAGAAGTAATTATAACATACAAAAGGGCATGAATATTTAACATAACAATTCAAGATAACTATCATCCAGGCTTCAACCTTCCCTTTCTAGAGAGGAAGTTGTTAGACAACAATCACAGAGGACTTTGGAAGTAGAATATCTGGGCCCACTTCAATCAGATTTTATGCTGGGATATAGAATGGGGACAACATTAGTTATGCTTATCAGTGATGTCGGAGAGAAAGCATGGGTGGTCTCTTAATCCCCTCCTCAATCTCTTAGCAGCTTTATCAGCCAAAGTGATTTACATTCATAAAAAATATTAAAAACAAAAATAAGTATTACAGCTTGTAACATTATTTATGGTTTGCTAAGTTGGGTTATCTCAGTCAATTGTGGTTTAATCAAACCATAGTTAAATAAGCTATATCAATAGATCTGAATTCAATTGTTATTCTAAATTTACCTATAATAGGGATAGGATTCTACCGGTTTGGACCAGTTTGGGTGAACTGGTAGCTCTGACGATCAGCTGGGAATGAACTGGTTCGTGCCCGACGATCAGATGGGCCCACCCGCGCTATTTTCCTACCTTTATCTTCTTAGCTGATTTGCGCAGTAGAGCAGATTGCCGCGTGAATCAGCTGTGTTACTCCTCCGAAGAAACCAGGAAGTGAAGATTTCTTGAAAGTGCATGCACGCGCAGCGCACATTAAGTGCAGGCGCACACGAAGTGCATGCATGCACGCAAATTAAACGATAACAGAACCAGTTGTTAAACCGGGAGGATCCCACCACTGCTATAATGCAGGTATTATACTTGACCTATGGCAACAAAGAGATCTAGAAAAATATCTGCTGCTACCCTGTGGTTATCTGGACTTTTCTAGCCAGAAATGAGGCCTGGACATATCATACATAGACCCTTGTTTTGAAGGTATAAGCAGATGGTGATAAGTATATTTTACCTTGTTTCCTCCCCGAATAAGACATCCCCTGATAATAAGCCCAATAGGGCTTTTGAGCACATGGCAATAAGGCCAAGCGCTTATTTCAGGGTTCAAAAAAATATAAGGATCTTATTTTTGGGGAAACACAGTATTTATTTATTTTACCACCAGCAGGAAATCTAGGAGTTAAATCGAAAAGATGTATATAAATATGGTCTGACAATAAATCTGTGAATGTATTATTATTTTTTCTTCTTCAGCAGTATCAGCTGTGTGTGGGAAAGCAGGACTGGGATAAATGCACATGGCATATTTTTATTAATCTTTTTTACCCAGTGAAATTCCATTAAAAATCATTCTCCAAGATTGGCATGAGCCTCAGAAGAGGGATATTTTATGAGGTCATAAGATTGGGGGTGGGTGGCGAATGAAAAACAGAACCACAGCTTTCTGCAGAATAATCCCATAATAATATTTTTCTTTCCCTATGACACAGTCTTGCCTGATTTTCCAGACAAATTATTTGTTAGGAAGGCAGGAGTTGCACTGATGTATTTATTATATTTCTTGCTTTTTGAAGCCTAATTTTTGCGTCACTGTTGCTTAAAATGAAGGCAGCTCTTTAGTTTTGAATCAAAAGTACATACTATATTGATATTGACACATGCTTCTTTTGTCTAGTGCTATCACACACACACACACACACACACACACACACACCAGAAATATATTTCTCCTTTAGGATTAAACCACTTGTGGAGACAGTGGTCCAAATAAATCTATTATTTATTTATTTTTCTTATTATCTTCTATATTGTCCTTATATTTGGATGCTCCTAAAAGATGTTACAACACTTGTCTCTTTTTTGAACTTCTGTTGGTATTCAGCCTTGTCAGCTGTGGGAATCTGCTGTAGCAACTGCCTGAGGAAAATGAATTCCCAAGGCAGAGATTCTCATACAAGAAATCCATACTGAAAGATTTCACCATAGGAACAAACAGTAGTACATCTCAGCTAAACTAAATTGCTGCTTGACAGGTAGAATGCTGAGAATCAGGCTCAGATGGAAAGATCCTAGTCTATTTGGATTTTTAGCAGCCACTGCCAATGACTTAAATTGAGCATCAATAAACAATTACATATTGCAAATAATACAAAAATCCAATTTCTTTTATTAAAATAAGGCTATTATTATCCAGAAACCCCATTAGTACTGACATAGCATTGAACATAAGAACTGAGATGCATTAAAGTCATCATCAGTTGTTTAGATCTTTAGGTGCTAGCTAATTAAATATTATTAACATGCAGTAACAGCTTACCATTTTGTTATACTCTGCAGTACTCAAGCCTTTTCATACCCATTGTCCTAATAATTCTAGTTATTAAATCCATCAGCACATCAGATTTTCCATATATTTGTCCTGTAAGAAGAGCTATCATTTAACTCAATCCCTTCTGACCATTTTCCCAATCCAGTTCCCTCAACTGTCCTTTTCCCATATTGGAAAAAACATGAATAACTAGAGGTAAAAGCAGAATAGGAAAGGAATTTGAGTAGGAAACAGAATATAGGGAAAACCTTCTACCTCTTCTCAATTCTGCCCTAGCCCAAAAGCCATATAGATATGTACTGCAATATATATTCCATGATATTAAGGCAAAGTATTCTAAAGAGGTCTAACAAAATACTGTTTTTAAATAATTAAAACAGCTGTGTTTCAGGATCTGCAAGATTGCTTTGGAAGCTGCTCTTAGCTTTTTCTGAATGTATGTGTATAGAAAGTGTAGTGGTCATGCATGAATACATATATGGAAACAGCCTGGGGCAATTTCCAAAGCAGCAACAGTTGCACAAGCTTTGTACATGATGTGTCTGTTCTAATAATTATAAAAAGGGTACTTTATACATACATTCCTACAAGTTGTGAAGCACCTCTGTCAAACCTTTTCCAATAGTACAATATAACATACTATTGTTCCTGATAGAATACAACATAACTGAGAAAAGTTTCATCATCTGCAGCCTTTCTATAGTAGACACAATACAGCAATTGCTAAAACTGAAAATATCACCAGAGGAAGCCTAATAGTCTGATAGTATGGAGAGTTTCTGTAGGAAGGTGCTCTAAAGGTTTTTTCACATGCAACATCTGAAGCACCTTTAGAAAAAAATTGGGAAGGGGGGGGGGGAAGAAACATACTGTGGTTATAAAATTAGTATGAAAGAACTTTTGAGGAGTTAACATGTACTGTTTGAAGTGGAGTTACAATGTTACAATCTGCCTGCAATTTGGTAGATCGAATCCCGTCAGGCTCAAGGTTGACTCAGCCTTCCATCCTGTGGGTAAAATGAGGACCCAGATTGTTGGGGGCAATATGCTGACTCTGTAAACCACTAGAGAGGGCTGTAAAAGTACTGTGAAGCGGTATATAAGTGCTATTGCTATTACTATTGCTATTAAAGAATCTCACCAAACTAATAAAGGTGTGCAATTTAATATGATTGATACTCAGTTTTCAGACTTGTTCTGAAAAAAGGATCACCACTGAAAATGGACTGTAAAGTCTAAAGGTTTGATTTTAACAAGGCATTTCAATTCAATAATAAAACTGATGTTGGTGTTTTAATGGCTTTATTTATATATTGCAAACTGCCTAGAAATACGGATTTTCCATTAAGAAAATAAATTGATAATAAATTCAACAATACACTGTATGTGTGCACATGACACACTAAGCCATGTTTGAAACTAGGGTACATTTATTTCCTGTGATACTGTAGAAGAAGACCCAGCATCTTATACTCAGCAGTGATTTTTTAATTGTTTTCAATATCCACAGTAATTCAATTCCATCTGCTGCATTTGGCTAGCCAATATTTCCTGCATATTTTTTGAAAGAAGTATTCAGTAGGTCTAAAGCCACTGGGTATAAAGACTGGCAAATTTATTTATTTGATTTTTTAATACCACCTTTATTTTTTATTTTTATAAATCCTAAACCATGGTCATATCCTGGTTTCATGAGCCACCATGAAGCCATGGTTAGAATGCAGTATTGCAGGCTAATTCTGCCAGCTGCCAACAGTTCAATCCTGACTGGCTCAAGGTTGAAGCAGTGTACCCTCCTTCCGAGTTTGGTAAAATGAGGGCCCAGATTATTGGGGACAATATGTTGATTCTGTAAACTGTTTAGAGAGTGGTGTAAAGCACTACGGGATGGTATATAAGTCTAAGTATTATTGCTATTGCATTCCCAGTTCATATATACCAGTGATGGCTAACCTTTTAGCCATCGAATGCCAAAAGCGGGGGGAGTGCGGGGGGTCGCATATGCGTGTGCCCACACCCATAATTCTATGAGCCCCGCCCACTGCACATGCGTTCACGACACCCCCTGCGCTCCCCCTGCTTTTGGTCACAATGGCACGGTGGGCCAAATAGACCAGTTTTTCGCCCTCCCCAGGCTCCAGAGGCTTTCTAGGAGCCTGGGGAGGGCAAAAACGCCTTCCCCACCCCACCAGAGGCCCTCCAGAGGCCAGAAACGGCCCATTCCCAACTTCCAGTGCGCCCAGAAGGCTCGAAAATCAGCTGGCCGGCACATGCATGCGCGCTGGAACTGAGCTAGGGCAACGCTCATGTGCCCACAGATATGGCTCTGCGTGCCACCTGTGGCACGCGTACCATAGGTTCGCCATCATGGATATATACAATCCCACATGCCTATAAGGAGGGGTGTGTACGGTATATGTATGTGTGTATATGTTTGTGCATGCAAGAAGCAATCCAGATTGTATACTTCATGCCTGGTTTCCTTCTCTTTGTCCAGTGGCCAAAAGAGCTGAGTAGTACATGAGACCATGGTTAATCTAGCCATGCTACAGTTTAGTTTTTCCTGTGAATTAGATCATAATATTTAAGTTGCACATCCTTCATGATCAACATGTAATGTGATTCCTAACTCATACGCTGGAACAACTGCATTACAGATTTACAGGCAAAGTGAAAAATATTCCTTCTGAACTATAATCTTCTAATTTGTCTGAAGCTGGTCTATTTGACATTTTTTTTCTTATACAGTATTGTTCAGAGGAAAAAGGAATGTATACTCCCCTTTGATTTCATTTTCTTGGAATTCAAGGATTTTCTATATTGATTCAGTAGTAATGTATATGCTAACCTGTTGCATTTTTTTTTCTCAACCTATTTATAGGATTTTATAGAAAAAAATTGTAGATTGAAAAATATGAGCAAAGAGACCTCAGCAAGCAATTAAAAAATGTTCTAGTGTTTTAGTCTGTGGATAGTTGTTAAAGGTAAATTAAGGAATTACATTGTTTTTTCAGTATATGGAGTAACATTTCTAAATTTTGCTAAAAAAAACCCTTACTGTACTATATGCATCATTAGAATCATTAAAATTAAGAAACTGGTCACTAGTTTGGTCTAGTGACCAGTTCCTTAATTTTAATTATTTTACTGGTCTAGATTGGTCTAGGGGTTAAAGCAGAATGCTAAAATCTGGGAGATTGTGATCCTGCCTTAGGCATGAAAGCTGTCTGGATCAGTGTTGGGATTCAAACAAATTTACTACTGGTTCTGTGGGCGTGGCTTGGTGGGCGTGGCGGGCATGGCTTGGTGGGCGTGGCAGGGGAAGGATACTGTAATATCTCCATTCTTTCCCCACTCCAGGGAAAGGTTACTGCAAAATGAGCCGAGGTGACGCAGTGGTTAGAGTGCAGTACTGCAGCTACTTCAGCTGACTGCTAGTTCAGCAGATCAGCGGATCAAAGCTCACCGGCTCAAGGTTGACTCAGCCTTCCATCCTTCCGAGGTGGGTAAAATGAGGACCCAGATTTTTGGAGGCAATATGCTATTTAGTATACTGTCTTTGGTGTAAACTGCCCAGAGTCTTTGGAGAATGGGCAGCATAGAAATATGACTAATAAAATAAAAAAATAAAATAAAATCCCCATTTCTTTCTGATCAGCTGGGACTCTGGAGGCAGACAATAGATGGGGGCAGGGGCAGTCAGAGGTGGTATTTACTGGTTCTCCAAACTACTCAAAATTTTCACTACCAGTTCTCCAAAACTGGTCAGAACCTGCTGAATACCACCTCTGGTCTGGATAACTTTGAGCCAGTCACTCTCAGTTCAACTCATTTCACAAGTTGGTTGTTGTGGGAAAAATAAGAGGAGGAAAGAGTATTTGGTATTTTCACTGCTTGGAGTTTCACTACTAAAGGCTGAAAACAAACAAATATCTTCCAAATAATTAAAATTTCCTTTTTTGATTAAATCTTCACACTTTCCTACAGTACAACATATTGAGACACCCAGGCAAAATTGTAAGCAAACATTTTTATGTGGATTCTGAATGAAATAAGCATAAAAAAGATTTTCAAAAAACAAAAGCAATGTTGTTGTATGTGCAACAGCTAGATATCTTAGTTAACTGTGATTAAACAGTGAAATTCGCTATCTCAAGACTTGATAATCCATATGTTCTTTGGTTTTCAGTGACAGCAAAGAAAAACTGAAATACTACAAAGGGGAACCATGCAAAGTGCATGTGTCAGCTTGAAGTTGACACATACACACACACACACACACACACACACATATATACATACATACACATACATACATACATATAAATATGTAAAGGTTCCCCTCGCACATATGTGCTAGTCGTTCCCGACTCTAGGGGATGGTGCTCATCTCCATTTCAAAGCCAAAAAGCCAGCGCTTTTTGGTTTTGAAAAAGACATCTCCGTGGTCATGTGGCCGGCATGACTAAATGCCAAAGAGCATGGAATGCTGTTACCTTCCCACAAAAGGTGGTCCCTATTTTTCTACTTGCATTTTTTACGTGCTTTCTAACTGCTAGGTTGGCAGAAAGTATATGTGTGTGTGTGTGTGTTTGTATATATATATATACACACATACCAAATTTATATTTGCTGATATTGGGGTAGACCAGGTGCTTTGACAGAAAAACACTTTATACACAAACACACACACACATGGAATTCAAATTTTTTTACTACTGGTTCTGTGGGCGTGGCTTGGTGGACGTGGCTTAGTGGGCGTGGTTTGGTGGGCATGGCAGGAGAAGGATATTGCAAAATCTCCATTCCCACCCCACTCTGGGGCCAGCCAGAGGTGGTATTTGCCAGTTCTCCGAACTACTCAAAATTTCCACTACCAGTTCTCCAGAACTTGTCAGAACCTGCTCAATTTCACCCATGTGTGTGTGTGTGTGTTTGTGTCTTTATCTACCTAGCATTTTTGGTAGGAATATTCAAAACTCAGATTTTTTTCTGCTACCACTTAGTTGCAATTTTCTACCATTCCTATGATTCTGATTATCTCCAGAGTGATTCCAGAAACCAAGAAACTAAAGTGATCAACTGATATGGATAAATTTGTAGGTTAAGTAGAACACTCAGTTATGGGTAAGCAATAATTTATTTTGGATTGTGATCTTCTGTGAGAAATTGGTGAATACTAAGCTGAATTATCTGAAGCATTTGCTCTTATTATTTTCTGCCACTATTTGAATAAAATCCATAACAAATCAGTATATATTTTGCTTTTGACAGAGGTTGTAGTACAGACTTTTAAAAATTCATATATATATATATATACACACACACACATATGCTACAGATTTTAATTTCAACTACTTCTATGAAAACGTAGAAGTGAACTATGAGATTAGGGAAGCATGATGGATTTCATTAGAATGCAGCATGTTTCATACCAATAGGCACAAATGTCAATACACAATGTCACCTTGATTGGGAATGGAGGATGATTGTGATGGTTTCTGAGACATTAGTGATAGTAATATTGCTTGGAAAGAACTAGTTGCAAGCACTTTTACATACAACAGGACCATAAGGATATGCTACTGCTGGTGTACTGATTGCCTAACTATCCAAATCAAAGTGTGGTAATGTCCTACAGTGCTCTACATAGCATAGCACTGGTTATGTCAGGCATTGCTTTATAGAACGGAATCTGTCTGTCCAGTGAGAACAACTCAAGAAAGCTTGTTAGAGAAAGTAAACACCGTTTGCCATCCTGCCATGTGATCTCCCAGGCATACAAATTGTACTTGTGGGTGATAACATGAAGCTGGGAAACAGCAAGTAGAAAAAAAAAATAGAAAATGTTTTTCACCCAAGTATAGGCTCTCATAGGATTTAGAAATAGTCAAAATAACTGGTAGGAAATTTGTACTGTTGGACATAGATTGAGAGAAAAAGAAAAATAGCAAGTAAACAAAGATGGGATTATGTACTTGAATTGTGAAGAGATGCAGGTTTGAGGGGATTCAAGATCACTGAAGGGCAGCTGGAATAGAAATTGCTATGTAGGTAGGAGAAAGATGTGGCGTGTTTATCTGGTGCAAATTTCCAGAGGGAGAAAACGCTGAAAAGAACACAGGATTTGAAGTAACTGTAAGGCATGGCCAAGTGAGTTTTAATTGAAGTCCTTGATTTACTCTTCGGGGAATTAATCATAGCTACACTATTAGCTACAACTTAGGATAAGCCTGCTAAGTTATACTAGCAGAAGCAATACTATTACAGGCCAGGAGACAGTTAATCTTGAAATGGTAGAGCAAATAGGCCATTAGGAATTCACTACATTCCAATCTTTTTGGAAGACAGATGCCAGAAGGAGGAGCTGAACTCTGTTGTTATGCATTACCTTTGCCCCTTGCAAAGTTTTCTAGCTGCAAGAGTGAATCTCATGGGGAAAAAAACTATCTTTTTATCCTTGTAATAGGAGGAATAAATAGGTCCACTGCAATAATCTATTAGAAATATCTTGTATGCAATATTTTGTCTAATCAACTCCTAAGAATTAATGACATCCCCTTCTGAAATAGGTGAGCATAAATGACATGGCAGGCCTTCTCTGTGGCAGCCCCACACTGGAACTCCCTATTCTGAGGGATTCATAAAGCATTCATTTACATTAATGTAAAGAATCATTCAAAACCAGTGTTATTTTACTGAGCCTTCAACCTTAGTTAAATTTACTGTCATCTGTCCTGGAGGAGGACTGATTTATCATTGACTTAGTTTTTAAAATTCTTTAATGTGCTGTAACCTGCCAGAGTCTTTGATTTGGGTACGCTATAAAAACTGTATTTAAAAAAAGCAAACTATCCAACCAGATCACCAGCCTTTCTCAAGTACTCTTCAATTGTGTTCAATTACAACTCCATAATCAGCATTGATAATCCATTGATAATGGAAATGTAGTGCAACTTTTCTGCAAGGCATTAAGGCCAGGATGGCCAAGTTAAACTAAAGTGTTTCATTAAGATCAGATTTTCTGTTGTGGCATCCCTTTGGGGAAAAAAAACAAGCTAACTATGGTACTATGGTGGCTTTACTGCATACCCTATTTTACATGTCATTTTTTAAATTTATTGATCTTTATTCTACTTTATTATTTTTATAAATAAATTATGGCTGCAGATGTGCCTAATGATCCTTCCTGCTCCTTTTTTATCAACAACAATAACCCTGTGATGTCAGTTGGGGCATTCATAAACAATTGAACAAGTATAGTATAGCATGAAAAAAAATCAGCATTTTGACTAATTAAAATCTGCATTAATCTCTTTCAACATAACTGCTTTATGCTTATTGACTGCAATTGGACTAGCTTAGATTAACATACTGTAATGAACAACATTTCAATGTAAATCATTAGTTTATGCCCCCAAACAACTATCTCATATTTGTCCAGTAGTGCATTTTTATTGTAAAAACAGGAGAGTAAGAACAAAAAACAATGTCTAGGGCCCCATAAATTATGTTAAATGAGGCAGAACGATTACCAAAAAAATGTTAAAACAATTAAAACTGGAGCTAATAGAAAACTTGGAGAATTGTTTTCCTATTGTTTTCTAGTTCTATAATAAAAATACTGAATATGGTTTTGACTAATTTTGAAACTAATCCCAATATTCCTTCAGGTGTATTAAGAATTAGAATTGGAACATATATCTCCTAGATTCAAAAATTTGGCTGTGGTATTTCCTAACGGAAGAGAGAACACAAGTGATGAGATATATTGCACTGAGGCAGCAAATTGCAGAAAGAACAAATACTCAACAAGGGAGAACAATTTTAAAGCACAGTAGAAGAGATATGAAGCATGAACAACAAGCATATACTGTAAATTGGCTGATGTAGGAACAAAGATGGAGGTAGAAGCTGTTGTCCTATATGTTGCTTTGAAGCACCTAGAGTGTTTGACAGAAAAGGTTCTTCTTTAGCATAATTTCATCCTTGCATTTAATTTGAAGTAGGTTTGGTTAGGGTTAGAGTTACACACACACAGAGAGAGAGAGAGAGAGAGAGAGAAAGATAATCAATGAACTGGAATGGAATTGAATGGGTTGTATCACATTGGCTTCAGACCATCTACTACTATGATGGAATGTGTCTGGATGACCATTGGGAAGGTGAGGAAGAGATGACGCCTAGGAAACAATCAGGAGCTACCAGTCGATTATCAGTCACAGAAAGAAACTTAGGAAGGACCTTCCATAATGAGTCAAGCATTAAAAGTGGCAGCAGGAAGTTTGAATCTTCAGACTTGTAAGATTCTGTTAATTTAGCCTTTTAATAAAGTACAATTAGTTCATCTAGTCTTGTTCTCTGTCTGGTTTACCTGCAACGACAGACAACTGCAGATAGAAAAATTATAGAAGAAACAGAGTAGCAATCTTTAAACAAAAGGATATCAAAGTGAGTGTTTGGATATATCCTACAAAATGAAGCAGTGATGAAATCCAAATTTTTTTACTACCAGTTCTGCGGGCATGGCTTGGTGGGCGTGGTGTGGCTTGGTGGACATGGCTTGGTGGGCATGGTAGAGGAAGGATACTGCAAAATCTCCATTCCCACCCCACTCCAGGGGAAGGATACTGCAAAATCCCCATTCCCTCCCCACTCCTGGGGAAAGGATATTGCAAAATCTCCATTCCTACTCCACTCTGGAGCCAGCCAAAGGTGGTATTTTCCGGTTCTCTGAACTGCTCAAAATTTCTGCTATTGGTTCTCCAGAACCTGTCAGAACCTGCTGGATTTCACCCCTGAAATGAAGGACCTCAATCCCAAAACAAATACATTCTAATAACTGCAATACAGAGGGGAGGGGGAACCCTCCCTCCCTCCCTCCCTTATCATACTACAATCAAATATGACTGTACAATATACTGAAAATAACTAAGGGAGTCATGGTAAACGTGACTAAAATGTGTAAAATCAATACAACTATAAAGCAACCAAAAGTAAATAAATCATAAATAAATCAAAATAATTATACTTACTAAGCAAAAAACATTCAATATAGGCATCTCAGGCTAATACTGGATTATAAACAGTTTACAAAACAGCTGAGTTCTAATAATTACCTAAATTCAATCAGGAGAAGACCAATCTAATCTCTATTAGAAGGTTGTTCCCAAGGCCTTTTACTGAGAAGCAACACCTTCTAGTTTCAATCATATTTAGCTCCTGTAAGCAGTGATAAAATCCAAATTTTTTTACTACCAGTTCTGTGGACATGGCTTGGTGGGTGTGGTGTGGTTTGGTGGGCGTGGAAGGGAAGGATACTGCAAAAGCTCCATTCCCACCCCACTCCAAGGAAAGGATACTGCAAAATCCCCATTCCCTCCCCACTCCTGGGGGAAGGATATTGTAAAATCTCCATTCCCATCTCGCTCTGGAGCCAACTAGAGGTGGTATTTGCCGGTTCTCTGAACTACCCAAAATTTCTGCTACTGGTTCTCCAGAACCTGTCAGAACCTGCTGGATTTCACCCTTACCTGTAAGGAAACTGTTAATTATGAGACTAGAATGCTAGAGTTGGAAACAGCATCTGAAATAACAGAAAATTTAGTTTTGTGACACAAAACTAAATAACACAAATCAAGAGATAGACTATAGAATTTTCCCAAGATAATTCAGTGTTTGTAGCAAACACCTTTTTCCACAATCTAAAAGATCTTTCTACACCTGGACTTTGCTGGATGGTCAACATTGAGATCAAATTGAATGAATACTATGCAAACAAAGGTGGAGAAGCATTAATCAGCCAGGAAAAAAAAGACCTGGTTTCAATTGTAGCTCAAAGCATGAGCTTTTTCTTCCAATTTATAACTTAAATTAAGGGGAAAAAAACCCATCAGTGTAACAACATATGATCTGAATAATATTCCACATAATTGTGCAGTTAAAGATTGAATTGATCAGATTTTATCTGAAGAACTCTGCCTCAACTTTAATGATGCCAAAAAAAAAATTCTGTGCAAATAAAAATATCCCAAAATGAAAGAAGTAAAATCAAAGGAAAAATGGTTGTCTTTGATACCTGATATTGCTGAAAAAACTCAGAAAACTAAAGGCAACAGACAGATGAAAAAATGGCCTGAGGAATCCCTGAGTTACAAAGAAGAGCAAGGAGACAGAGGGGATATATCTAAATGAGCAATAAGGTAAAAATGAGGATAACAACTGAATGAAAAGACTATGAAATTTACTTAAGTTAAAAAAAAAATCAGGAAAACCTTTTATGCAATGTGCACGATTAAGATCAAATAATGTAAATGTCCCCTGGGAAAAGAAGATATTAATAGGAAATTACATGATTATGTGGGAAAACTATACAATAATGTATAGAAGAATTGTACAAAAAAGACTTGAAAATTGAGGATGCAGATGAAAGTTTGAATAATGAGCTGGAGATAAACATTACAAAAAGTGAAATAAAATAGATCCTAGAAAATATTGCCAACAATGGAGATGTTGATGAACACCAGCCAAACTGTTTAAAACTTTGCAAGATGATGCAGTTAAATGATAAGTTCACATTTGTAAGCAGATAGGAAAAACACAGCAAACCGTCAGTGTACTGTAAATTTATATATCAGTAACAAAAAAGGGAAGTGCTAAAAAAATTCTGAAGAAAATGGATTAAGTGGACCCACAGCAATTTGGCTGCATGCTTAGCCTAGAATGGAAACTGTAATGGATAACGTGTAAAGCAGCAGTCCCCTTTTTGGCATAGGTTCCAATTTTGTGGAAGACACGGACGAGGGGGAATGGTTTAGGTTTCATTTGTTCACCCACTGCTCACCTTCAGCTGTGCTGCCCAATTCCTAACAGGCCACTGACCAGTACCAGTCCATGGCACTATCAGTAACTTTAAAAATATTTGTATTATTTAGAAATAGCAATAGCTCTTAGACTTACTGTATATATCACTTCACAGTGCTTTACAGCCTTTTTTAAGCAGTTTACAGAGTCAGCATATTGCTCCCAACAATCTGGGTCCTCATTTTAAAGACCTTGGAAGGATGGAAGGCTGAGTCAACCTTGAGCCAGGGAGAATCAAATTGATGAACTGCTGGCAGCCAGCAGTCAGCTGAAGTAGCCTGCAATACTGCATTCTAACCACTGTGCCATCACAGCTCTTAAACTTATTTAAAAAAGAGCTCTTATGGAATTTGTCAGTCAAACAGTATAGAAATATGTTCACTGTTTTAACAAAAACTGATAGCCCTATCACAAAAACATCATTACTTTTTTGAGTCTGGCAGAAAAGATATCTCATTTAAGAAAACGCATGTTTTGGTGTATATTTGCATTATTTGAAAACAAGGATTTTTTAGGAGATGCTGAAAATTCTTCTTCCCTCTGTTTATTTGAATTTCATCCTCTGGCCAACCAGGAAAAAAATTAAGGTTTTCAATGAGAAAATGTGGGATTATTTGACATTTAGGTTAGAGGAATTTGCTTTCCTTGCACTTTGAAAAAATACTACTTCAATTTTCAAAACAATTACTTTGCTGAGAGATGATACGATTCATAATTGCTGTTTTGAAAATTAATCCAAGAAGAAATGGATATCATTTCACCTCTTTTTTTAGAAAAGTAAACCTTCTGGATACTAATCCAGCAATACAAACACACACAAAAATTACTTCCCAGGACGAAAGAGCCTTGCACTCCATAAAACTTATAACTGTCAAAGCATCATTTCCTACATAAAAATTACTACTGGGTAGAGCAAACAGGCTAATTTTAGATTGATGGTTATGAAACACAGATTTCTGCGGGTTTAAATATTGTATTCATTGATATAAGATATAATCCTGAGTCTGTATGGTATGAAATAAATTCCACCCTAATGTATTTACTCCCCAATAAATTTGCATCAATTTGCATCCATACCTCACAATTAAGAGACAGAACTGTAGGCAGAAGCCAGCATTATATCTCATTTGACCAAGCTGGGAACAAAAAGCCTACCCATACTCCCCTAAAGACTTTTGGTCTTGCTGCTCCTTATTGGCACTTTGAGTTCTACTATCCTTCCAAGCATTTGTAAGATTGAACGGATGAAGGGAGGAAAAACCACTCATCATATAGTCTTTTTTTTCTTTCTTAATTAAATAAACTGACTTCAAACAAAGAAGATAAATCAACAAGCAATGGTGTGAGTGGAAAGGAGCAGGTGGAATTTCAATGGAACAAGAAACAAACTACAGCTACTAACTCTGAAGTTATTACGGTGCTGACAGATACATAGTTCAGAAACAACATGGTTGTCTACCATGGTGCTTACTATATTGTTGAATATGTTCTTCATTGTGCCATTTAATTTCTGTGAGGTTTTCACTCTCAGAGAAATAATGCTTGCCGCATAATAGCTTCAGGTCAATTTGCATATTATTCTGAGCCTTCATGATAGAACATTTCAGCTATATTCATGCTTTCTATGAACCACATTTGTGTTTTATATCCTTAACATTCAGTATATTAGAAAAACAATATTTCTTATCTTTAAAGCAAGAATAGGTTAGTTTAGACTTTTGAAGCTTAAATTGTAAAGCATTACAATTACAGAGCTAATAAATAAACACTAAATGATAAAACATTACACTAGAAAAAATATGAGGCACTCAGGTTAATTCCCTAAAAATCTGGGTGGATGTAACTTTTTCCTTCCAGCCAGTAAGCCAATGCTGCTTTCTCTTCCAAATGTTATTTGTCTTTCCCATATTGGTTGTAGCATACAAATCTGTTCCACTCAAAATGTTTTGAAAGAATTTGTTATTGAAACACCCATTCTAGAACAATGTCAAAAATCGAAACATTACATTATCTGTAGCATAGATATTGTAACAAAATCATAGATCATTCAACTGAAGTGTTTAGACAGTGGAATCAGGGAGACAGTATGCAGTATATCTTATACAGAGAGAGTCTATGACACCCAGTTTGGTTTAGTGGGTGGATGTCCAACTTTTAGCCTTAGCCATATTGAATGAAGAACTTTCTTAGGCTGCATATAAAATATATAATATACCTACTATATATAAATCATATAATATTTACAATCCAGTGGGGCCATATTGAGTTTATAAAAATATTAAAGGCAGGATAAATATATATAAATAAATATCCATTCTATAAAACATCTATGTTAATTGACTGCACTAAATGCAATGAAGAATGCTTTAAATACTAATTTTTATTATACTATACTCTTCCATCACCATTCATTTCCTTAGATGAATACAGTATATTATCCATAATTGTCATATACACATAGATAAAATTGAATGGTGGTGAAATAAACACATGTATTCTGTGACAATTCACAATTAAATTATACTAAAATAGAGCTTGGTGATAATTACATTATTCAACATACTATACTAATTAACAATTTAACAAATTTTAGGTTATCTCCAGATTGCAGTAAATCAGTTTTTATCCAGGTTCAAGTATCAACACATGGTATATTGCCATGTTACCAAAAACAGAGCCAAGTGCAAGGTGCATGAAGCACCCACAACACTCAAAGATAATATCTGAGAATTTTTTATTTGCATACACATATTTTCCCCTCACATAAAAATATGTTTTGCCTAAGGCCAATGAAATCTTGGAGAATGGCTTCTTGTAGAAGACTATCAGATTCTTCGTTTTGAAAACAAAGGCAAAATGAATTATTTACCAAAACATACAATTTATAAATATTTTTTTAAAAAATACAGATAGTTCTCGATTTATGACTGGTCATTTAGTGATCATTTAAAGTTACAATGGACCCACACACACAAAAGCTACTTACAACCCTATTTCAAAATTATGACTACCCTAAGGTCACATGATTGCATTTGGGACCCTTGTCAAACAACTCCTTTTATGGTGAGTTGCACCATTCTGTGATCAGATGGCCACAATTTTTTACTCCTTTTGCTAGTTTACAAAATTCACTTCTGGTTTCCAGCAAAAATTTCCCATTGGGTATAATGGATTCACTTAATGACAGCCACAAATGCCATAAAATTGGGACTGGTCACATGATTACCCCTTACAACTACAATAACGTATTACTTTTGGCCTCAAAATTACGTCAGTTGTAAATCAAGGACTATTTGTATTGGGTTTATAGAAGTCTCCCTCTACACTCCTCGGATGAAGAATCTGCAGTAAGGATGAAAACTCAGATTTAGAATTGAAACCTGAATACAAATAGAAACCAAGCAGAACTAAACTTAGGGCAAGAGTTAATTTAATTTTAGAAAAACTAAAAATGGTAATATATTGCAGAGTGGGAAGAGCTAGAATAGGATTAAATATCAGGCAACAGTACACTTCCTAGTTGTTTCCACATTTGGTTGAAATTATTCAGGAGTAACTGATCTCAAAGAAAATCAGCCTCTAAGACCCTAAAATATAAATTGTTTTGCTCATCTCAGAATCACTGAGCTGGAAAGCCAAGTTACTGTCTCCCACTCTATCCATTCTCACTCATAAACCCTCATCACTGACATTATTGAATCCATACTGTGTACCACAAAACAACCTCCCCAAAATGAACTTATTTCAGCTGTCTTCAAATAAATGCTTGGCCTCACAAAACTATCATGGATAGCTAGAACGTTATACTTAAATATTTACTCCAGATTATCAGCAATATTCCTGATACTTATCTGTGACCAAAATAACTTTCTCCTTTGTGCTGGATGTGCTTTTCTTATTTTATTGGAAACTAGTCTGAGATTTAATAGGAAAACAGGATAATTTTTAAAGGCCACTTCAAAGTTTTTTCTTCAGAATAAATCTTTATTTTTAAAGCACTGAAATTCCAATTCATTTCTCATTTTTTCCTATTTTTTCTTCACACACACTAGTTTCGAACAATAATAAGAACTCAAAGGAGAAAGATGATTTGAAGCACTCATGTGGACATATATTGCATCTACTGGCACTTCCTTAAATCAAATGCGTCTTTTTCTGATTCATGCCACCACACAAGTAGTTCAGGAGAATCTGCAACTACCTTAAAGAATTCTAGATAAATATGGCATGCATATCCATGCTTGCTCCAAATCACTGTTATTTTCTAAAATCAGACTATCTGACAGGTTTGCTACATAAGGCTTTAAAAGGCAGATTTGACTTGAAGGAGTTTAGATCAAATTAGCCCTTCTAATCAAATTTTGGTTCTGCACAATTTTCATACAAACTTAGTGCTTAGCAATTTGCTGTTAGCTGTGTGGCAGCGGTGGTGGTGGTGGTGGTGGTGCTAGTAATAGTAGTAGTAGTAGTAGTAGTAGTAGTAGTAGTGTTCTTTTCTATCTGCCTTAAATGAGGAAAAAAGAAATAATAGATAGATTGATTGATTGAGCTATTGATTGGTAGCCTTATACATTGTTTTCCGCCCATACCCTACAAATTCAGGCATTAAACACATGCCTGCCCAAAAGTAAGTAAAGATGAAAAGAATAGGAAAGTTTAAAGAGTGAGCCTTATTCTAAAATATTCTGCAAATGGTAAAAATATTCTGAGGGCTGCAACAGGGTTGCATTGCTTCATCATTCTGCTAATAGTAACTATAGATAAAGGGAAATTTCTAGACAGTTTCTAACATTAGCAAGATGATTACAAATATGTTTTTGTTACAATTCCCTATCTTCTATAAAATGTGAGTAAATGAGCCATAGGTGAACTTACAATAAATGCCTCATATGAAAGCAAGTTCTGACATCATAATCATTACTGAAACCAACATGAAATCAGGTGATGCATGTTACATCAATTAATTTCCTATGGTTTCCTTCCTACATTGATTACAAAGACCACAATGTAGTAAGCAACTACTATTATATCATGGAAAAATCTGAATCACCAAAAGAGCAAAAGACTGAAAGCTGATCAGAATAAATGATACAGTGAAAGTCAGAACAGATACTACCACAGCTGGCTAATCCCCAAACATTCATAACAGTGTGATGTCTGCAGCAGGGATGAACTCAATTTTGCTATAGCTATTCATAACAAAGAAGTTGCAATATGTGTTTTTACAGAAAACAAATGGAAAATCTTTCAAAATGTAGCACCAAAATGCAGGATTATATCTTTTGAAACTGCAGATATATTTCAGAAAGAAAGAGATGGAGTCTCATTGGTTTTTAATGAGCCCATATAAAATTTCCAGTACATCAAGCTGGGAGGTACATTGCAATTTCCCATTAGAAATCCTAGTAAGAAAATTAGTCAGGAAGCTTTTCACACAGAAGAGCATTTGCAAATGCAACATACTTACATCTTTAGTATAAAAAGGCACATCCAAATTCTACTTCACTCTAAGATAACAGTCTGAGTCTATTGCCCTGGCTTAACTCCTACAACTGGGAACAGCAATGCAGTTGCTAAGTGGAAAAGCAAGGCTTACCATCTTACTCCCTCTTTAGTCATTAAGCAAAGCGCCACAATCAACTAAGTGAAACATCACATGACTGCAACTTACAATTTTATTTCTGCATATTAACTTAGTTGTTACAAGTCAGTTGTGAAGAGTGCAAATGTGATCATGCAACCATGGGATGCTGCAACAGTTGTAACTGCAAGGATGGGGTTGCAAATCTTTAATTTACTTATTGAAGTCATAACTTCAAATAATCACTAAAGAGGCAGCCAGTAAGCACCAACTACCTGTAATGAGTCATGTTAAATAAGTCTTAATTCTCAGAAAACTGTATTTTTCCTGAAAACAGCATTATTTTTCCCAATATCTTTCTAAGTTCTAAAATGAAATGCCTATAAAATGATAAGTCATTGAATAATTCACAGCTATACTCTTTGTAAAAAGAAGAAGATGGGAAGGCTGAGTGCCACCACGTGTGTACTGGACACGTGTCCCTCCTGGCTTGCTTATGCGGCCCGAGAGGTGACACGGGATTGGATCCAGGCAGTAATAATGGCATCCTTGGATGAGGAGATCTTCCCTGCCACCTTGAAGGAGGCGGTGGTGAGACTCTTCCTCAAGAAACCTGCCTTGGATCCAACCATACTGGATAACTTTTGTCCGGTCTCCAACCTTCGCTTTGTTGTCTCTGGAAGATCATGTAATGACCGTGACTAGGCATTTGCCTAGGTCCGCCTTGTGTGCCAGTTGCGCCCTTACTTGGACCAAGATGTCCTACGCACCGTTACTCATGCGCTGGTCACCTCCCGTCTTGACTACTGCAATGCTCTCTACCTAGGGCTGCCCTTGAAAACCATTTGAAGGCTTCAGCTGGTGCAGAATGTGGTCGCGCGGGTTATGATGGGAGCGTCCTGACACTCCCATGTTACACCCCTCCTGCGCAGCTTGCATTGGTTACCGGTTGCCCTTTGGGTGAGGTTCAAGGTGCTGGTTATTACCTACAAAGCCCTTCATGGCCTAGGCCCGGGATATTTGTCAGACCCCCTGCAGCCAGAGATAATCCCCAATTGTATTCCCACAGACAGGGCCTCCTCAGGGTGCCGTCGGCCAGACAGTGTCGGCTGGCAACCCCCAGGGAGAGAGCTTTCTCTGTGGGTGCACTCACCCTCTGGAACCAACTTCCTTTGGAACTCCGAATGGCCCCTGACCTTCGCTCGTTCCGCTGCAATTTGAAGACCTGGTTTTTCCACAGCCTGGACTGATGGGGGGGGGTTTCTTAATAAATTTTAAATTGTTTTAAATTGGAATTTTAATTTTATATTGTTCTTAATGAGGAATGGTGCATCTTTGCTGTTGTGAGCTGCCCTGAGTCCTTGGAGATAGGGCGACATATAAATTGCATTATAAATAAATATATAAAGAAGAAGAAGAAGAGGAAGGGGAAGGGGAAGGGGAAGGAGGAGGAGGAAGAGGAGGAGATGGAGATGGAGACAGAGAAGGAGAAGGAGAAGGAGAAGGAGAAGGAGAAGGAGAAGGAGAAGGAGAAGGAGAAGGAGAAGGAGAAGGAGAA
>WNWU01000016.1:21064281-21141706 GCA_012654045.1 Ptyas mucosa | reverse complement strand
CTCTCTCTCTCTCTCTCTCTCTCTCTCTCTCTCTTTCTCTCTCTTTAATACTGATATTTTTCAACTCTGCTGAACAATTTTTTCCCCCATCAAGGTTTCCATCTGTGGAATTCTTGCTACTTTTCCTCTCAGTTTATTGAAATCAGCTCTCTTAAAATCTAGGACACTCATTTAGCTACCTTCAGTTCATTCTGCTTGCAATGTGGTAAATAGTAGGATTTTATGATCACTCTCTCTCAAGATTCCTACAACTATATCTTCTTCAACTATTTTTCCCCTGCTAATGGGTATTAAGTCCAATATAACTGATTCTCTGAGTCCCATCTTCTGTTTTTGGATAATGAAGTTGTCAGCAATGCATGTCAACAACCTGTTGAATCTCCTGCTTGCTAAAAATTTGACTCGCAGTTGATGTCAGGGTAGTTGAAATCCCCTATTATCACAGTATATATTTCCTGAATATCTTGACCATCTGGCATGTAAGGACTTCATCTATATCTTTTGGCATGTATTACATACCCACAACTATGTCATTTTTATTTCTTTTTCTCTTACTATTTACACAGACACTTTCAGCCTGTTTTAATCAGATTATGAATTTCCATACGGACATAGTCATTCTTTACATATAATGCAACTCCGCTTTCTCTTTTGCTAAATTTGCTTCATTTGAAAAAAAAAATTCTATCAGTACTATACTCCAGTCATGAGGTCCATCCCGTCAAGTTTCATTTATATCTAAAATATCATACAGTATTTGCTCTCCTGTACTAGGACTTCAAGTTCTGCCTATTTATTGCACATGCTCTGTTCATTGGCACACAAGGATCTGAGCCCTTTATTACTGTCCTCCTGGTGCATCTCCTACTAAAGTGGTGCTTAAGTTTATTATCCCTCTTGAATTATCAATATTTATCCATAAATATGACCTAAAATGTGACCTGTTCTCCAGACAAGTCCTAAAACTAGAAAAACAGAGCAAATTAAATGAGTCCAAAACATTATATTTGTTCATTGATTTATTGAGAAAAAGGATCCAAAGCTAGAAGTAGGTGAACTTCTAGGATTATCAGTTCATTTGAAATAGAATTTAGAATTGAGCGTTCAATCAATAGGATGATAATCGGTTGAGTGTGGCAGGTCTTATCTTATTTAAAGAACAGAATTCTAGTATTGACAATCATTATCTGATATTCGCAACACAGATAGATGGGTCATGGTTAAAACAAAGGAGATCTCTGAAGAATTCCAAAAAAATTGTTGATGCTTACTAGGCTGGAAAAAGTTAAAACCAATTTTCTATCAGGCAGATGGTATACAAATGGAGTCAATTCAACACCATTGTCACCTTTCCTGAAGTGGTCAACCAACCAAAATCACACCAAGACTAAGGCTTGTAATAGTTTCAGAGGTCTCAAAGAAGTTCAAGGTAATGTTTAATAAATGAAAGGCCTCTCTTGCATTGGTGAATGTAATGAACACGTATAAGATTTTTGACTCATTTGTGTAACTCACTTTTGTATCTAGTTTTATGACGAGTGGAAACTGATCACAAATCTTGAAAATTCAAAAGGTTCACAAACTTTAAAGTACACTATAAATTATTGAGGGTGTGTGGTGGCTCAGCTGTTAAAGACACTGAGCTTGTCAGCTAGAAAGCTGACAGCCTTATCTTAAAATCTGAACACGGTTGAGCTCCTGTTACTTGCCCCACTCCTGTCCGCCTAGCAGTTCAAAAGCATGCAAATGTAAGTAGATAAATAGGTACCACTTCAGTGGGAAGCTAACAGTGTTCTGTGCACCTAAGCATATAGTCATGCTGGGTGCATGACCATGAACATGTCTTCAGATGTTGGCTCCCTCAGCTAAGGAATGGACATGAGCACTGGTCGCTAGAATCAGACACAACTGGCCAGAGGAAAAATTTACCTTTATATATTCTTGATTATCTAATACTTTTTACCACTTTCTTCTTTGTGGTATAGTCTTCAGCCTATTTGGGATATGATTATAAATATCGGCCTCTCTTCCCCTCCAGATTTAATTTAAGGTCTCCAGATGACTTTAGCAAGGTATCTTCCAAAGACATTCTTCCCAGTCTTTATGAAATGGAGCTTTTCTCTTGCCAGAAGCAGTTCCTGTAGATAATGAAGACAATTGCCCAGGAATCCAAAATGTTGTTGATCACATCATCTCTTGAGCCAGTAGTATATTTCCAGAATCCTCCACTCCTTCCTCAGGCCATGACCACCAATTTAAAGTATGGGTGAAAACACCACTTATGCTGCAAACACTTTTGTTTTCCTGCCTTGTTTCAATTAGTCTTTGTGTATACTTCCCAAGCACTTTCCAGTAGTGCCATTTGTAATAGCATAAAGCAGAAGAAAGGGATAATGATCATTTGGTTTGATTATCTGAGTCAGTCTTTCCATTATATCTTGGATCTATGTACCAGAGAGATAATATGCTTTATTTAATAACATATGTGATCCACAGATTGCTGATTCTGGTCTCCTGAACAGCAAGTTAAGCATCACTATCACATGACTTGGGGATAGTCACTGGATTCCTTGTCTCTGTGACAGTCTGAATTTCTCTCCTTACTGTTACTGGGATGCTGGGTGAGATCCCTTATGGAGACTCTGTGAATCTTCCTTCAAGGAACATGCTTAAAGCTAATTATACAACTCATTGACAGACACTATCTACTGGTTCTCTTGCTCCTCTGAATTACCTATTGCCACTTTTCTTTCTTCAAGGCTCCCATTTTCTCCTATGTAATATCTTCTTTACCTTTTTCTCCATGTCTATGTGTGTCTGTCCTTTAAAGATTGTGTGGATCCAAAGCACTTTCTTTTTAAAGTTTTTGTATGCCATTAGGCATGTAGGGTTTAGACCTTGATCTGACGAGACAGTCCCACTATTCTGCTACTCGCAATGACCTTCTGCTCAACTCCCAGAATTGCTCCAGTCCTATATAAATTCTCCCATTTGGGGTATGTAGTCAAACTAATGGAATTCAAATATTTTATTCAGGAAATAACACTGCAATCTAGACCAAACAGCTAATATGGCAGATAGCTAAAATAATTGACTGGAACCAAAAATGTAGATTTAATGCCCAAACTCAAATAGGCTGGGTAATTTTTGGCCAGTCATATCTCTTAATGTTAAGTATTTCACAGGTTTGTGCTGGGAAGAAAAAATTAAAAATGACCCAAATACGCCAGCCTTAAGCTACTTAAAGGAAAGATAAACTGTGAATATAAGAAGTGTATTGGTCTAGTTATATATAAGATAGAATATAAGAAGATAGAATATAAGAAGTGTATTGGCCTAGGCCTGTGATGGCGAACCTATGGCATGGGTGCCACAGGTGGCACGTGGAGCCATATTGGTGGGCACGCGAGTGTCACCCTAGCTCAGCTCCAGCGCGCACATGCGTGCGCTGGCCAACTGATTTTCAGGCCTTCCAGTCCCACTGGAAGTTGGGAAACTGGCTGTTTCCGGCCTCCAGAAGGCCTCCGGGGGGGGGGATGGGGAAGGCTGTTTTTGCCCTCTCCAGGCTCCTAGAAAGCCTCTGGAGCCTGGGGAGGGGGGAAAACGGGCCTACCGGGCCCACCATGCCATCACGTGCCAAAAGCAGGGGGAAGTGAGGGGGGTCATGTGCACATGCGCAGGAGGACGGGGCGCATTGAATTATGGATGTGGGCACCCGTACCCGCGACCCCCCCCCCACGTTCCCCACGCTTTTGGCACGCGACGGCAAAAAGGTTAGCCATCACTGGCCTAGGCCTAAACTGCCATACCTAAAGATGAAACAAGCATGTAAGCAGGGTGGACAAAAGTTCCCATAGTAGTTAAGAAGGAACCTTATTATTAAGGAAACAAAGGAAAAATGTCTCCTGAACTAAACAAAAGAAGTTGGGCCTCAGCACAAGGGAAATCTTTCCCCAAGTCCCATCAACAGCTACCAGACTTGTAAATCAACAAAGCAAGAGTAGCAATCAGTCTTGTGAATCAACAAAGCAAGGACTTTGGGGGATAAAAGGGGTCTTCAAGGCCATCCAGTCTTTGAGTCATCTTTGGATCCAGACTTGGAGACTTCCATCCGTCTGGCTGCCAGCCTAATTGAAAAGGATGTGGATAAATACGGATAAGCTGTGTCTGTGCATAAAAGTGCAAAGTATGCTGTAATCAGTAAAGTTTTGCTGTTTTTTTAAATTCACTGGGTCTCCCGTGTAGTCTAAAGGACCAGTTGTGGGTTGTGCCTCAGTATTCAGTTGAAAGTGATTTGACTGTGGCTATTTTCCAGGGCTGGGTGTGTATGAGTGAATGACTATAAGCTGGGAACATGTGTAACAGAACTAAAGAAACAGAGATGGATTGGGAAATGCTCTCTAGATAGGCAACCATATAAATAGAAACCTATCAGTTTTAGTTACTTTGTTTGTTTATTTTTACTTATTAATAAAGTAATTAGAACTGATAGGTCCTCCAAACGGAAACTGTACAACTCAGTATGTCAAGATATTTGGTATGCAGGGTTTCAACCTGAGAAACATCATCTTATGTTCATGCGATGAACAAAGCCCTTAGCATGCCATCATGGAGGAGAGGAGTTGAGCTCAAATAAATGGAAGAAAAAATAAAGGTGGTGTCATTGTCAGTGTCTGTTATTGACCAACCAGTGAAGTAGAAGATGTGGATGTTGTTTTTAGAAACCAACTGTAGTTCTTTCAAAGGAAGATGAAGGACCAGCGGTAGAGGACTTGAATTCTAAGCATATTTGTTAGCAAATGAATTAAAAAAAACTTTCCAGAGCATAATTCTTCTACCCTGCTTGCTGACAAGTATCTTCATGAGAGGGTAGACTAAAGCAAGAGTAGATTAATTAAGAATTTCATTCTAACTAGTAGAGACAGCTTATTGTACAAAGTGAAAAAAAGAATAAAATTGGTGCTAGAAAACTTGATATTTAAGGAGGATTCAAAAGTTAGAAAACAAAACTTTTTAGTTAGGAAGTGGGCTGAAAACAATATAATGCAATTCAATACAGACAAATGAAAAGTTATTTAGTGAGAAAATGTGAATCAAATGCATCGCTATAGGATAGGAAACATACAGGCTGGTAAGTGTATGTATAAAATGGCTCTAGGAATTGTAATTAACTGGAAACTGAACACAAGTCACCCTCACTTTCTATGAGTCAAGGTAGTTTTAGGTGTAACAAAAATTAAAACAACCACAAGTTGTGGACCCAGTTGTGGGGGCAATAAGCTGACTGGGTATAAAAATATACAAAAGTATGAAGGCTATTGCTTAACGCATTGTAAGCCGCCCTGAGTCTCCGGAGAAGGGCGGCATATACATAAAATTTTTTTTTAAAAAAGTCAGCAAAGGTAGAATAGCCAATTACCAGAATACCCAAAGTCCCCAATATGCATTGAAGGCTCATAGAAACAATAGGTTTATTATCACTTTGCAAAAAGCAAGTGAGGTAAAAGATTTCCCTCCCACAAAGGGGCAATGTAAATTGTCACGAATCTGGATTTTGAAGCTCCACTCCTTTTACTTCATGGGGGCTGACTACCTTTAGCAGCCCCCTTTTGGATAATATACACAGGATTTTATAATTCTGGTTGAGAATGACAATCCATTATAGAAGTGTTGAACCATTTTGGCCTTTATAGGTTGAACTGGGCCTAGAATCATTCAATGCAAGCATTGCAAGATAGCAATAAAACTATTGAACTCATTTCTCCCTATTAAAAGCTATCCCACTGCTTTTCGAACCACATAAAGCTTCAAAGTTGTAGGTAGCCCCATAAAAAGTCCTATATAAAACACAGTCTAAGTATGAAATGAGGATTAGCCTGAATCCAAAAAGCAAATCTTGGTGCCCTGACTACACCTTCCAATCAACTACTTGAGTAGGAACTGTGAATCCAGGACCTTCCAAGTTGCAGATCTGCATGCTTAGTGTGGAGTGGAACATCTAAGGCTCAGACCAGGAATTTAGGCAATTCAATTATCTACAATCAACAACTCAGTATTGCAGAGATTTGAGCTTGTTTTGACATTTTTATTTATATCCTGCCGTTATTATTTTTACAAATAACTCAAGGGGAAGAACATATCCAATAAAGCTTCCTCCTCCTGCTTTTCCCCCAACAAGAACCTTTAAAAGTGTGGGAGTAGTGTTAACAGGGATGTAATGAATGGCATGTAGAATGGGAATAGAGACCTATTTTCCCCCCCATTTTGTATGATATGAAGGCTACCTGGACAAGAGACTTTCCAAATGAATCCTGGCAGAATTTCTACCAAAACAAGATAATGTTAACTGTACTCCAATTTCAGCTACATGGACAGAGCAAGAATGAAATTTGATGAAGCAATATGTTACATGAGTTGTATTACTGCCCTTGTTCTCTGTGTTATATGAGATATGAACAGTAAAAAAGTACATTCACAGGCCTCTTTAATGATCTTTATACTGACATAAAATAAGTCATTTGTTCTGAATGATCGTTAATAGAAACATTTAAATTTTTATTCTATTACTTCATTTACAAAGCTGTTTAAAAAGAACTCTTGAACAAGGAGGGGTCAGAATAAGCAAGGAAGTAAAGAAAAAATACTGAGTAGACAATGTTTTTCTATGCTTATTAGAAGCTTTCAAATGGAATCATACTTTCTGACAGAATATATGCAGCTTTAACTGCTTCATGGCCATAAAGAATTAAATAGGTAAAGATTTTTTTCTTGCATCTATTAAAGAGAAAACCACAATGTGTTGCAGCTATTAACAGTTCAAGGAGAAATGGTTTCTATAAAAGCAATTGACAGATTGCCACATGACCAGGAAATCATATCAGGCATTCAACAAAGTGATGCGTTAGCTTGCTCTAAAACTAGCACAAACATGGAACTTATGAAAGTGTTTTTGGTTATACTTTGGAGCACTCATGCAATCATAGTATTGAAAGGGACTCCTAGAGCAGGAGTCATCAAACCATTCCAGGCAAATAACTGTCCAATCTTTACTAATGAACCTCCAGTAATACAACAGCAACAATTCTAGGAGGCAGGCTGTTCCACTGCTTAGTAACTGTTATGTTAGGAAATTGCTCCTTATTTCAAATTTGAATCTCTCTATAAATATTTTACCCATTGATTTTTGTTCTGTCTTTGGGAGCTATGAAGAATAATTCCATAACATTTGGAGAGTCTCAGTCATCCAGGTCATGGTTGTCCCAAAGGTGCTTTTTCAAGAGGCAACTGGACTTTCTTGGTTTTCTTTGAAGACATTTCGCTTCTCATCCAAAAGCTGAAGAATTCCATAACCTCTTCCCTAAAGACAGCCTTTGAAAGACTGGCATTATGTCTTCCTTATACCATTCTCCTTTAAATAAAATACATCATTTAGTTATTCCTCAAAGGATTTAGCCTTAAGCTCTCAGCCTCTTTGTCACTCTTTTCTGCACTGTTTACCATTCCTAAGCATCCCTCTTGCATTGGGGTAATCAGAACTGGACCCACTGTTCCAATTTGCAGTATGGCTATTGCAAGCAGAACTGTCACTTCCCATGATCCCTGCCTTTGTAGATGCAGCCCACAATTGTGTTGGTTCTTTTGGCAGGTGCAAATCTACCCTGTGGGCTCATGTGTATGTCAGAAGAGTGAAGATAAAACCTCATGTGGTCTACCGGGATACCCAGGTCCTTCTTACAAGTGCACTATCCATTTTGTACCTCTGCGTCTGATTTTCCTTTCCTAAATGCAGAACCTTACCTGTCTCATGTTTTAAGTGCATATTATTGGATAAGACCAAACTTGAACCTGCATTCTGAGGTATTAGCAACATGCCCCTTCCCAACCCAGCTTTATAAACTACAAATTTGCTGAACATCTCTTTTATTCCCTTATATAACATATTCAGGAAATGTTCATGAGTGCTGGACCCCTGAGTTATTTCACTGCATATACCTCTCGCCATTTAGGATGCTGAGTCTTAGACCATTAAAGGTCTTCAGTTCAGCAGTTTGAGACCCAACTGGCACGAGATGGAATGGGTTCCCATCATTTGTCCCAACTCCTGCCACCCTAGCAGTTCAAAAGCATGTAAAAGCAAGTAGATGAATAGGTACCACATATAAGCATGCAGGAAGGTAACAGTGTTCCATGTTTCACTGTATGCTTTGTGCTGTGGCGCGATGTCATGCTGGCCACATGACTGCAGAAATGTCTCTGGACAATGCTGCTTTTTGGCTTAAGAAATGGAGAAGAGGATCACCCCTTAAAGTCAATTATACCTAGCAGCCTAAAATCCACAGGGATACTTTTATCAGTTAAGAGCCATGTTGTAGGCATGGATGTTCAATCAACTGGTAGTAGGCTCATTCATCCCACATTCCATTTTATCAGGGAGGTTATCGTCAACTTTATCAAATACATCCAAGCATTCTCTTGATCTACTAGTCACCCTGTAGATCTTTTTAATCACTTTGGTTATAAAAAGCACTAAGATTTCTCTGGTATAACTATGATCTGTTTCAAACAACCCATGCTGGCTTCTAATAATCATCTTGTTCCTTTTTTAAGTGCTTGCAAGTTCATTGCTTGATTACCTTTTCCAGGATTTTCTCAAGTACTGGTATCAAGTAGTGGAAAAACAAAATCTTAGGTGAAATTATTTTAATCCAAATTCCTAAGCATAATGTTTTTACATATAATGGAGGTACAGTTCTTCCTTCCTCCTATGGTCTGAGTCACACAGAATCCCAATGTAGTTTATCTGTTATATACTTAACATTATGTGATAACACTGGTCTCTGTGTTTCAAGGTCAAGGAATAGGTCTAGAATGGCTGCTAATTGTGAATCTCCTTATATTCATACCTATGTAAAAATCAACTGGGGAACTTTTTGGTGTTAAGGAAATACTTAATATTTTTTGAAATAGCAAACGTCACAATTAATTGTGCACAATTAATGATGCAAAATGTATATGGCATACCATATGAAGCCAGGGGAGAAGAATTTTGTTTTATTGTTTCAACTACCAGTATGTTAAGTCTATTTTAGGAATTATATTAAAATTCTAGTATATTTCTCCATTCAAAGTAATAGATGTAACTAAAGTAACTAGGTGGCTCAAATCCTGACTAGGTGGCTCAGTGGCTAAGACACCGAACTTGTCGATCAGAAAGGTTGGCGGTTTGGCGGTTCAAATCCCTAGTACAGGTCTCCTGCATGAGCAGGGGATTGGACTAGATAACCTCTAAGGTCCCTTCCAACTCTGTTACTGTTAAACTCAATCTTATTTTATTGTAAAGTAGACATTTACATTTAAATAAGAAGTATATATATTAATAATACACTTATTTAAATGTAAATACAGTATCTATTTTTATATAATAATTATATAAATTTTCCTGTGCTAGGTCAAATAATATTATACTATAAATTCATAAGTACTTGCAACAATGGACATGCAAGCTCCTGAAAGAAAGGGTAGTATAAATCTAATAAACTACCTAACAAAAAACAAATTGCACATATCTATATCACTTTTAAAGCATTTTTGGACCTTAGCAATCCTATAATACCGTGATGGCGAACCTATGGCACACGTGCCACAGGTGGCACGCGGAGCCATATTAGTGGGCATGTGAGCGTTGCCCTAGCTCAGCTCCAGCTGATTTTTGGGCCTTCTGGGCCAACTGGAAGTCGGCAAATGGGCTGTTTCCGGTCTCCAGGGGGTTGGGGAATGCTGTTTTCACCCTCCCCAGACTCCTAGAAAGCCTCTGGAGCCTGGGGAGGGTGAAAAACAGGCCTATCAGATCCACCGTGCCAACACATGCCAAAAGCGGGGGGAGCACGGGGGGCCGTGCATACATGCGTGGGGTGCAGGGCACATAGAATTATGGGTGTGGGCACACACGCACGCAACTACCCCACACACCCCCCACTTTTGGCATGCGATGGCAAAAAGGTTAGCCATCCCTGCTATAATATGTTAGGAAGCTAAGCTGATATTTTTCTAGCTCACCCATAGTGTATCTTAAACTACTGTGAAGGAGGGATGGATGAGGAGTCTGTATTGATGGCTTTAGTTGGTGGTTTGCTTGCTTTTCTGACTATGGCTTCATGGGAAATGTCTCCTCCTCCTTCTACTAGTCCCAGCCTTATTTCCCATTTAAAAGAAGAGCCAAACAAAGCAAGGTGAAATTGACAACTGTTTCATCCTGCTTCTCTTTAGCAGGAGATACTGTAAATCTGAAGTCCAATGTACTGTTTTCACTCTTTGTTCTCAGAACTTCATCTGCTCAGACATTTATTTCTACACTGCTTCAGTTTACTGCTTCTCTTCTTAAGCAGTCTACAAAATAACGTAATCCACCACCAAACATTTAAAAAATAAACAACTTGCTGTAATACTTTCAAAATCTACAAACCAGTAGAAGTGAAGACAATCATGGATATCCTAAAGTTTTGTGGAATTAAAATGGACTATGTGGAATACTCATACATTTTTTATATTTATATTCCACCTTTACTATGTATAAATAATTCAAAATGGTGGATATACTTTATACTCCTATGTTCTTCGTAACAACAACCCTGCAAGTTGAGTTGGCTTAGAGGAGGAATGAGTGGCTCAAAGTAACCCAGTCAGCTTTCATGCCTAACAGAGGACTAGAATTCATAGTCTCCTGATTTCTAGCCACTAGATTAAACTGCCTTAAAATTAAAATTAAAAATGGGATTCTAAAATTTTTATATATATCTAATACCCCCAGCCACTCACACCTAATAACCTTAAAGAGAAAACTATTTTCTGAATCAGTGTTCAGTGATCTCCTTGAGGCTGCTGGACTCCCTGTTTAATCAGACATAAAACAAATCACTTGTCGAGGCAGAGGAGTATAAACTGGCTTTAATTACAATATTGTAACACCAATTAGAGATCTATGTGTTCAAGGACTCAGTACTTCCTACTTCAGTATTACTCCCATGTTGGGATAATTGCTACTAATTAAGCTTAGAACTAATTAAGCCAAGTGATCTCATTTATATCCCCAAATATGACTTCCTAGAGTCCAGCAGAAATACCAGGATGATTAAAAAATAAAAATATACATTCTTTGAATGTTTGCTCTTTCATTTTGCTTTCACATGGGATATTTGTTCTGAACATTTTCTTCCACTATGTTCTTCTTAGTCTCCAAACTCTAATCTCTTTTTCAGAGGAGAAATTACTGCCCCAATAATGCCATTTATGAAAGTACATTTCCTGAAAGTTGTAATATCTGCCATTCACTTTAACTGAACCAAAATTTCAATTCTTGTGAATGTGAAAAGGTGATATAAGAAATTACACAAAAGTAATCCAGTATTCTATTGTATTACCAAGTCATGTTTTGAAGAGAATTCATTTTACTTCGGCACACAGTGCCTAAAGCAAGGGTGTCAAACCCACTAGCATTGCAGGCCATATCGTGACATATTGCAATGTTTTTTTGCCTTTGCAGAGCTTGGGTGGGCATGGCCTGCGTGAGCCATATCCGGCCCATAGGCTGCCAGTTTGACAGGCCTGGCCTAAAGGATGACATATGTATTTTGTATCCTAGACCAAAATACTTCAACAATGGACATAAAAGAAAATTGGGCAGATTTCATAAATTAGTTCACCATAAAACTGAACCAATACTAAATATTTCCAAATATAATATTTTTAACTACTTAAAATCAACTGTTTTAAATGAATAACATTAGTTGGGTATAATATGGTTTAGCCATTCCTCATGGCTACAGCTTTCACATTTTACTAGAATTATACAACTATGTTTTTAAATCTTTTTAATTATCTTTGTAGTGTTTTACCAATTGCAGAATTGGAACCATAGAGGTCATATATTTCATCTCCAGCTCAAGGTAAAGTCTACTATGCAAGATGCAATCACTGCATTTCTGACAGATGGCAGCTTGCCCTTGTTTGAATAGACAACCTGCCACCTTCCAATGCTAACACTTCATTCAGAACAGAACTTAATATTTGGAAACGTATAGCTAAAGTGTGTTTTTCTACAATCTTTGTTCTAGTTCTTCACTCTGGGACAAAATACAAGAAGTCTGCTGCATTTTTTAATGGATGCCTTTAGACTATTTTAAGAAAAGTGAAAGCTGTCTATTTTCCAGAGCACCTAGGTTACATAGTAATAATGATTGTACTCTGCAACAGATGGAATTTCAGGCATCCAAATACGATCTTGCCATAGCTGTAAATTTACTAGACTTTGCCACTGCTATTTATGTCATATGACTGCAATGATGATATAGAAGCTCATTTAGTGTACTAGAACTCAGAAGCTGCAGGGTCAAATTCTTATTCAATCATCTAGTTCACTGGTGATCCTGAGCTATTTTTGTAAAAACGAGAGAAGGGAAATAAACATCATCTATGCACTTTGCTTTCCAACAGATTCTGTAACAATTTTCAATACTATATCTGAGATGGATTCAAAAAGTTGACCAGAGATGAACTGAAAACTATGTCACTAGGACACAAAACAGTGTGACACTAGAGTCAGTGGTCTGCCCAACCTTTAGTGTGTTCTCTTTTCCACTACTTGCAAAGAAAGGACATAACGGCATAATGCACCACTTTCTCTGCCTAGTATTCATCGCTGCTTTCTGGAACTGGTATAATATATAGAATGGCCAAAAGCTATCTTTAGCTGTTATATACCATGCCATAAGTTGCAGGTTAAGAGTAATCCCATTTCTTTTATTTTAAATATAATCAGAAGTAAACATAGTGTATATGACTATTATCTAATATGGAATATAATTGTTGTTATGAATTTAATAACTTACTCCTTTTGTCATAGTAACTATTACAATATCATTAAAAGCAAATGAAAATTTCTGGTGGCCACCTACAAGGGTTTCTTGGATTGCAGGTGGTTGTAAGGTCTTGTATTATTCATCTCTACATGATACGTTTGATAGGAATCATAGCCAAAAACTATGAAGGCATGGTGTTGAGCAAAATTGATATGCAAAACATTTGCAAGATGGTGCAGAAGTGTTTCTGAAAATAATTATTTATTTAGAAATGTCTATAAGCCTGAAATCCAATGTACATTAACCAGGGATAATTGATTAAACAGTAGAGATTTCTCCTGAGCAGCTATGTACAGAATTAGACTACACAGAAAAGATAGTGTGGATGACCTGGTTTGCAACTTTGAACCTGGTCTTTAAGGATTCTTCTTAGTAAATTTATCTCTTACATGAAAGAGGAACTTAAAACATACTAACCTATTAGATCTCTAATACTTTTTCCCAGGAACAGGAATAATAAGAGTTTAACATAAAATGAATGTTTTATGTTAAAAAGAAAATAGCAAAAATGTGCCTGTAAAATGCTTCTCCATTAAATGAGTAATACCTATATAAATTACATAGAAGCATTGCCCATTTTTGTTAGTGCTAAATGTATTTATTAGATATAACAATTATTTAATATTATTTTAATCAAATAACAATTCTACAATAAAAAATCATAGCCTATATCTATAAGACGTGATATTTTGCTATTTCCAATATGTGCATTTTTCTTTAAAGACTACTAAAAATGGACATATTTATAAAACTCCCACAGAAAGGACAAAGGAAGCCAGCAAAAGTTCTCCCTCCTTTATGCAGCCTCCAGTAAGAGCAACTGACTGAAGTGTCATAGCTTTAGTCTTGCCTTCTTCTCTTAAGGACAGATAACTGCATATTTCAGGATTGCCGTTCCAGGGTTTGTGCTCAATTTTACATTCATGCATAAGCACATTTAAATTCCATTCAGGATTTTCAAAAGCATCATAATCTCCAAAAGTCAGGGCTTTCAAAATCTTCCTTCTGCTCACTGCATTTAATGTCACTTAATTGCATTTAATGTCAGAGTAAGCACTGAGTATCAATATATTCCATTTCTGAAATAACCACCATTGTTTCTCCTTTCTCATTAAAATGCACCAGGACAAAGAACACAAATCCTGGGAAAATATTTGGCAGATCTTTTCCTTCAAAATGTGACTGACCGTAGGCAATGCATCTGAATAAATTTTCCTTTGAAGAAACAGATTTGCAACACACACAGAGCTTCCTTGATAATCACTCAATATACATCATTGAGCAAGAATCACGTGAAATTTTACGTCCACTTAATCTACATCAATAATACTTCAAATTGCTAGCAAAGGAACTGCTGAAAAAATCTCCTGCAGATGAGTGACAAAGGTCTGTCTGTTATAAAATGCAGTTAATAACAAGGTGTGCATCTTGTTTGTTTATTCCTAAGGAGCAATGTTTATCATGGCTGTCAGGGATTATAAAAATATTTCCATGCCTTGAGACAGCTTGATGGTATGGTGTGTAACTCAATGTGTAGGCAAATATGCAGGTGGAACACTGAAATAAACAAGAAATCTTCAGTAAGAAGCTTAATTAATGCTTTCCAAGGATGACAGAGAAAGTAAGTTAAAGCCAGGAAGAGAATGCAAAGCATGAGGCAGGGACATTTCTATTTCTATTAGCATAATACACATAGCTAGCTGTGCCTGCTCCTGCATAAAGTATTTCACCCAGCATAAATGAGCATTTTACTTTTTTATGCTGTACAGATATATGTTCCCAGCCTTCTTGTTGCATTTAGGTTTGTAATACCAGAACTACTTAGAACTCAAAGATATATACCTAGCCGATTAAGAACTACATAAATTAACATCATACATAAGCACCATGAGAGTAAAACCAGACAGATAGATGCAGACAGACAAAGACAAACAGACAGACAGATGCCTATATAAATTTCAGTTTGCCTATTCAACTGCTGTAACTCCTACATTTGCAGAGCCTGTTGATTCAGGATAGTCATGTTTTCAGGCTGTTTTTCAAAACAACTATAAACAATCTGAAATCTTGGGGCTACATGTGGTTCCCTAGATATCTTCCACAAGTTGCTCCAAAATTAATAACATCACAAATTAAGGAAAACTAGTGTGTGTGTGTGTGTGTGTGTGTGTGTGTGTGTGTGTATTGAGTACACATATATTGATTGTATTTCAATCATTAATGTAATTTCAGTGAGATATAGAGTTAATTTAAAAATAGTCCCCCCCCCCCTTCCCGTTCCCTTGGGACGTAATCATTTTTGCATGCTGGCATTTCACTTAAAGCTTAATGTGACCCTCAGATCACAAAAACATGAACTTGTTTAAAAAATAGGTATTTCAAATGAGAATGTGAATCAAATATTCACCAAATTGGTCTAATTTGATATTAATAAGATATCAATGTTGGTTGATTGGTTGCAGTTGTGACAATTTGTTTTTGTTTTTATTAAATTTGTATACCGCCCTCCTCCCGAAGGACTCAGGGCGGTGAACAGCCACAGAATAAAACACATGGATACAAAAATTTAAATGTAGAATAAAAGCGAATTAAATAATTTGGCTAAGACAAATTTAAAATACCCAATAATTTAAAAAACAAATTAAAATTTACATTAAACAGAGGAAAAGATTTAGGCCAGGCCAGCTTGATGAAATAAAAAATTCTTAAGCGCGCAAAGAAGGTGCGCAGATCCGGGATCATCCGTATCTCTGGGGGGAGCTCGTTCCAGATCGTAGGTGCCCCCACAGAGAAGGCTCTCCCCCTGGGGGCTGCCAGTCGACATTGTTTGGCCGACGGCACCTGGAGGAACCCCTCTCTATGGGAGCGTTGGCTGGTGGGAGCGTTGGCTGGTGGGAGGGGCTATTGGTGGTAGTAGGCGGTCCCGTAGATAGCCAGGTCCTAAGCCATGGAGCGCTCTAAAGGTGATAACCAAGACAATCATAGATAATTAAGTTATGATCTGGATTAAGTACAATTTCATGCATCAATTTAAGCTTTTAATTCAGCATTCTCAAATATATGTGCTATACAGAATTAGTAATCTACTTCACATGGTAGTTGTGATTATAAGCCAAAGATGGCAACTATAGTAGAATAATCTTTTCAGGGTACTTTTTCTTTCTTCTTGATCACAAAATGATCAAGGGCAAAAGAGCAGTGGGACCAGGAATGACTTCTGCCAGCTTAACCGTGGTTGACCATCCTCTGGCAGCCAATGGCGGGACCAGTCTACCCAGCCTCCAGAGGACTAGTGTAGGATTAATGTACCTCGCCTCCAGTGGCTGAAGGAGAAACTGGTCTTTCCAGGCTAGTGTAAGACTGTTCTACTGAACCTCTAGGCCAGGGGTATCAAACTTGTGTCGTCATGGTGGTGTCACGTGACATATAGGGACTTTTTTTCCCTTTGCTAAACTGGGCATGGGCGTGGCCACCGTGTGACGCATTCGGCCCTCGAGCCTCTAGTTGACAGCCCTGCTCTAGCCACTCGAGCAGCAGCACAGTAGCAGTGAAGCTATAAGAAATTTGCCAAATTTATATCCCGTGGGTCCAGATTTTGAACAAATTCCATTTGGGGTTCCTTGGTTCAAAAATTTTTGCCTTATGATGCACTATTTCATCCAGCTAAATGTTACACAGATGAGAGTTTTAGTAGTATATAAAAAAATCTATGACATGTGCAAAATTATTTTCTATAACAACTGCTAAAACAATGCAGAATTAGGAAAAGGGCTTCCCGCAATTCCTCCCATTGGACCTAACACTTCCACATTTGTATTGGACAGCAGTTTTAATTACTACATATTAATTAGAAAAATCTTGCTATTGATGACCAATTCTCTGAATATTTTCATTTGCCCATCATTATGACTTGAAGGAAAATTATTATCTCAGAATCTGTGAAATCTCATTATTTCACTTGTGAAACTGGCTGGAACTGATATTACTGTGCTTCGCTTCCTTTCTGCAAGATCTGAAGGAGAGTAGATTGGACTTTGTTTTCAGTCACTGTTTCATTTTAGTGTCTTGTTTTCTTAATATCTATCTGCATTTTCACAGGTTGTAAACTAAACAGGTCCACTAGAAAAATGATATATAAATCCCTATTGTTATTTTTTTCTTATTATTTAGTTCAAGAAATGGAAAACTTTAATACAATTATATAAAGAAATAATGTACCTTAAAAGGCTAATATACAGTATTTCCCGAAATGCATTATTAAACATGCATTCTAATATCTGGAACACTCTTCTATGGGTGAACAACTGCTGAAGAATATATGAACAACTTTTTCTGTATTAGTCCCTTGGGTAGATCTGTCCTCAGAAGGGAATGTTGCTACTACCTGTTGCTAAGGGCTGTATGAAATATACAAAATCAAGTAGCATTTGCTTAAACCCTGAATCTATGATGCAACTACCCTTTAAAAATCTTTAACAACAGCAAAATTGTATTGGCCAGGGACAAAATAATCAAGGAACTATATTCTCTTAGACTAGAGTAGAACTATTCGTTGCAAAACAAATCTTCTGTTTATCTTTACTAATAAAGATAGGGAAGAACAATTGTAAGAAAGACTTATCAGGTGGTTAGGAAAGGTTTAACTTATCTTACCACTCTTAAATATTCACAGTAAGAGTATGGAGTTTGAACTCAGATTAATTATCCTTAGAAATGAACACAGATTTCATTTGTGCTATCTTCCCGATTCTGATTTGCTTCAGTCAAACTATTGAAATTAACGTTTTTTAATTTTTTGTTTTTATTAACTGTCAGGAATAAGTAGTCAATGGAAATTACATACTTATTACTTGTGTACATACACCCACATCACATATTAATTCTATCATCATTTTAAAAAATATGCTGTCCCATCCTTACACATCTTTCTTTTGGAAAAATGTAACTAGATATCAAAATATAGGACAAAGATAATAAAAACACATTCTCTCAGAAAATAGTTATGAAATTTGGTTCTTGTAACTTCCATTTATTCCATATTTTACTTCTTCAAATTAGTACATTTTTAAAAGCATATTTAGACAGAGAAAATGCAGCTAATAGTTATATCAAAAACATCTCATATAGGAAAAAATGCACACAGGGCACACATCCTGTTTAACCAGGGTTAAATAACTTATACATGACCCAGTTTTCCTTCATTTTCCTTTCTCATGTCCTGACAAACCGTGTGAAGCTAACCTCTGATCATCTTCACTTCTGCTAGTTAGTAATGCTGCAGGAATCACCACACACGAATCTGTCTGTTTTCTGGTACAAATTACAGGTACTATGCCCTGACCTGTTATAGTTCCTGGTGTAACTAAAATCATTTTGTGCTACACTGTATACAAAAGAAAAAGAAAACACATTGGTAATTTTTCATGCATAGCCAATGTCTAGCCACTATGAGAAAGGCAGACAAGCAAAGCAATTCTGATATGAACATGGCATTTCTTTTGCTGCTAATAATGAACTTCTTATGCAAGTATTTTTGCAACTTTTCATAACTTGGAAACTGTAGTATGCAGCTTCTGAGACCAGAGGAGCTCAGCTTTCCTTACTTACAAATTACCAGTAGTAAGCCTTAAAAACCATCAGCAAATCTCTGAAAAAAGCCATAACTTTAGGGAGGTACACATCCAGATTGCATCCAAGAACAGTGTGAATAGTGCATATGGAGGAATCCTTTCAGTCTATCCAGTTCAAAGAACGTGTGTAAGGATGTGTACAGTTGGTTTGGAAAGAGTAATTCAAAAGAATGTGTCCAGTTCAGGCAAATGTTGGACAGAGTTTTAAAAATTCAGGAAAACGGATTGCTATTTTGCATTAAGCAAAGTTGCTTCCATTATTTCTTGTACTCAACAGGAAAAGCAGTTTTATTAAGAGAATTTTAATGAACATTTAGCTGTTAAACATTTATCTGGAAATGTCATTATATTCTTGCTATGAGCATATGGATTTGGACATATGGCATCAGAAATGCTCACCTAAATAAATATAATCTTTCACTTACGACCACAACTGAGGCCAGAATCTTTGTTGCTAAGGAAGACATTTGTTAAGTGAGTTTTGCCTCATTTTATCACCTTTCTTGACACAGTTGTTAAGTGAACTACTACAGTTGTTAAGTGACTGTGAATTACTAAGTGAATCTGGCTTCCATATTGACTTTGTTCATCAGAAGGTTATAAAAGGTGATCAAATGACCCTGGGACACTGCAATTTTCATAAATATGAACCAGTTGCCAAGCATCTGAATTTTGATCACGTGACCATGGATAAGATGCGATGGTTAAGTGTGAAAAATTGTCATAAGTTTTTTTTTCAGTGCTATTATAACTTTGAACAGTCACTAAATGAATGTTTGTAAGTTAAGGACTACCTGTCTTGTGGTAACCAAGAACATTTCCACCAACACTTACAGCACAAACTACCATATATATACCATATATAAAATGAGAGCAAAATCTCACTCCCTTCTAGCACTAATGATATTATCTAGTTTGGTAATGAAATGTACAAGAAAACAACCAAGCTCAGAGAACATCAAGGACCCTACAGTTCAACTCTGAACTACAACTATTCTCTTCTAACAAGATTTGTCTTATATTACTAAGCCTAGTATCATTCAAAGGAAGAAGAAAACATGTAATTGAGAAACAGTGTTTTTATCCACATGCAAATTTAGATAATGCTGGTATGGGAAGCTTCCACCCCATCCCAGAAGAATGAAATATTTTGGGAAATATTAAAAAGGGCAGAATATTATATTTCCCTAAAGGAGAAATGGATAAACGTGTTTTTAGAGGCATGAAGCAGTCCCCAAGCCTTTCTTAATAGCTCACAGCAGATGCCAGCACTTATGAGATAAAGAGCTTATTGAAAGAAGACGACAACTATCTAGATAGCTCTATTCATAAGCAGAGCAAATACTGCAGGCAGAAATTCATTCAAGACAGGATATCTCGAAACTGCTTGCAGCAAAGTTTGAAGCAGAGTAATAGGATTAGAAGCAGCGCCTCACTCAAGATCCAAGATTAGCCACAATAGCAATTGGCCAACACCCTTTCAGAATACAAGCCCCTTCACTGCACCACCTCCAGAACAGCTCAAACTTCAAAGTCACAGAAGCCTATAAAGATCCATCCGCTCAACCAGTTGTTCAGCTGATCCAGAATTCTCTATGTGGTTCTGTTCAATAAATCATCTTTCCAATCAGCCTCCATGTTGTTTCCAGTGCTTTTCTCCCCGCTTGGAACTGAAGCGGATGGATTTTCCTTCCAACACTGGGGACCACAATTCAACTGTAAAGCACAGAAAATCAGGAGTCCAGGCAGTTCAAATGAATACATAGGTTTATTGCAAGCTTAAGTTCTCCACAAGAATCTGAACTACTGTCAAAGCAAATTGGCGGTAGATATGAGCCAACAAAATTCAAGGTAGGTTAGACTTAGATCTCTTATGGGTGCAAAGAGACTCAAAACTGTTGATGCGTTTGACCCATCCCTCAGGCTCAGCCTGCTCTTCTCCTACATCAACTAGACCATTGATCAACAAGGTACCAGAAGTTTCTATCTTACTTTGCATGATGTTTCTACATAAACTGGGACAGCTGATGACATCCATCTCTAAGAAAGTATTTCTTCTCCATTTCTTCTCCATTTCTTCTTACTATCTAGTTCTAAGAAAGTAATCACTAGCCTTAAACATTTTCTGATAATAGAATGGGTAATAGAAAATTACCTAAAATTAAATTCATACGAAGTAAGACACACTAATTCTGGGGAGATTGTTAACTAAATACGAAATTGGACATAAGGACCAAAGTTCAACTAGTTTTCGATAGGATTACACTCTCTCTGACAGAGTAGATTCTTATTATTGGAATGCATTTTTGATCCCCGATTATCACTGAATTCACAGCTAATTAATTATGCACAATTAATTAGCACAATTATTGGTAGACTAGCTACATCATTTTTCACTTGGTGATTATCCTTGATTTTGTTACATCTTGATTATTGCAACATGCTCTCTATGGAGCTATCCATGAAAAATGTCCAAAAGTTGTAGTTAGTGCAAAATACAGCAACAAGGCTGCTAACTGGCACAGGCATTGCATGTTGTCTGTAAAGAAAGATCTATAGTGGTTACTTATTTACTTATGGAGACAATTTAAGATGTTACTGTTGACTTTGAAGGCCAACTGTTAAACAGTTAAAATGGGCAGAAAATTCCTCCTTAAGATGTCTTGGTTGTTATATTCATCTTTCTGCCTGTAAGAGAAGGCATTCTCCTGCATTGCTTCCAACTATTGAATATATCACCTCTGGAGTTGCCTTTAGCTTCCATTCTCAGTATTCAGGAAATCTGAAAAGATGTACCTCTTTTACTAGACTATTAATACCAGTACAATTTTAATATTCTATTACACTCAGTGTTTATTTTAAACTTTAAATGAATAAAACAAATAATAATCTACCATGCACCTCTCACCATGTCCTATATATGGTGGAACACTAATATATATTACGGTAATCAATAAGAATTAACAACAAATAACTTTTTCTAATATTTAACAATTACACAGGGGGAACTAGAGGTGGACAGTGGAACCGAAATAATGCTATTTTGTCTTTCCTCCTCCTATTTTCCTCACAACAACCACTTCGTGAAGTGAGTTGGGCTAAGAGACAGTGACTGGCCCAATGTCACCCAGCTGGTTTTTCATGCCTAAACCAAAACTAAAACAGTCTATTGGTTTCTAGACTGAGTACTAATAGAACTCACACCCAACTGACTCTATAAAATATACATATTTTATATTGAAATATGCATACTGTGTAACAGAATTAGTCTATATCTTGAAAAATAGGTCTAAAATGAAGAAGTAAAGAGTTAATCTTGTACTACTAACTTGCCTTAGGTTATACCTCAAGTTAGCAAAATGCTTCTGACTTTTAGGACCTAACCCTCATCCACTAGAACATACTGTCTCTCCCACAGGCCCAGTGAAGCAGAAAACAAGAACACTGCTTTAGCAGAGATATCGGAGTACATATATCCACTTGGTAGAGCAAACGTCATCAACAATAATAACCTTTTTTCCTGTATATGTGTATGGATATTCCTAAACAGAAGCAAATAGAAGACTAGCAAAATAACGTGGTCATCCCATTCTGCAAAGCATGAAGATTCTACACAGTATAACAAAGTTTGTGGCTTGAATGTCTGCTAGACAGGAACTATGTTGGTGGAAGCAGTCTGGTTAAAAAGAAAAAAAAAAGCTGTTGACTGTTAACTCTAGTCTGCCCAGAATATTAATCAGAGACATGCAGATGAATTTTTAAAAACCACTAGGCAAATGACCATCAGCACTGTTCCTGCAAATTTTAGAAAATAGTACAGGTAGCCCTCAACATATGACCAAAACTGAGCCCAAAATTTATGTTGTTAAGTGAGAAGTTTGTTAAGTGAATTTTGCCCCATTTTATGACTTTTCTTGCTACATGTTAAGTGAATCACTGCAATTGTTAAATTAATAACATGTTTATTAAGTGAATCTGGTTCCCCACTGACTTTCCTTGTCAGAAGGTTACAAAAGGCGAGTACATGATTCCTGGATGCAGCAACTGTCATAAATGTGAGTCAGTTGTCAAGCATTCGAATGCAAATGATGTGACAGTTGTAAGTATGAAAAACGCTCATAAGTCACTTTTTTCAATGACGTTGTAACTTTTAACGGTCACTAAATGAGCTGTTATAAGTCGAGGACTACCTGTATTCAGTTTATCTATTTATTATATTTATATCCAATGTAACCTGATGACTCTTGGCAGCCAACACGGTATATTTAGCTTCCCCTTTTTTATTTATTATAAAATTGGCACAACAGCTGAATGACAATCACATAAAGATACTTTGTTGGTTTGGCTTTTCCTGTTTAGAGTCTTATCTGTAATCTTTACAACACTTTACAATATCTTAGGCAGTCTTCTACAAACTAGTGTATTCACAATATAGCGTGTTGAAAATCTTCTACAAACTAGCATTTTCCAGGTGTGTTGATCTGAAATATCCCTCATCCCAAGCAGTAAGGCCCATGCTGGCTGAGAATGATAGGAATTATGATAGGAATTATGGTTATCTGGCAGCTATCAAGATGGAGAAAGCCACTTTATAAGATACACTTCATTCTAACAATCTGGACTACAATTTGTGAAGTAACTGATCTAGTGCAGTAGTTAAGGTAAATACAGGAGTTTCACAGGAACAGTAAGTTCAAGTCAACTTGCAGCCACAGACACTCACCAGATGATTTTTGAGCAGTCATTTCCTCTTAGACAATCCAAGCTATGTTGTGATAGTGCTGAGAAATGAAAGAGGGAGACTATCTAGACTGCCTTTTGCTTCTGAATAAAAGACAGGATATAAATCAGATAAAATGGAAAGGAAGTACTTGTTCTACTTCAGCTGACTAATCAGTGAATTTATTCTTGTTAAAGCAAAGATCTAATCAGAACAATCACTTTGAAAGAGTAAAGAGACATAACATCTAGCACAAGGGTTTTCCTTTTATTTCCCTTCAAATCTACTTTTAGGAAAACAGCAGTATCATCCTGATGTCTTTTCTGGAAATAAAACTTTCAAATGGCACCAATTTATGACCTTGCTAACTTCAACATACTTTTTGGGGTTTCTTTCCTACCTTAGATAAATCATCACCCCATTTTTATTCTCCTCTTAACACTTCTTGGCAGCATTTATTTTCAGTCTGCTACCAAGGGGCCAATTAGTACATTACTGTTGTTGAGCTTTGTGATTTACCTAATAGGAACTAGATTGAAATTAAATAGGGCATCAAAGAGCCATGAGTAGATACCAGCATTACAGGCTACAATCAAGCAGGTGGGAATTCTTAATGGGAAACAATAATATGTGACATAGATTTCGCTAAGAAGCTTTTTATTTTATTTTTTTAAAACCCACATTTTAGGCATATTTAACTATTGTAAAAGAAACAAATGAAGTTGTGAGATGCTTTCATCAGGATAAAATCAGTCTGAGATCAACACCCATTCTGTTTTTAGTTTTGTGTATGCAGTATATGTTTACCTGGAAAACAGAAATAATGTTGTGAATCGCATTGGCTGAAAATAGTAGCCTGGAGAAAGAAAAGGAAAAAAAATAGAAAAAAACTCATAGAAGTAAAATGTCTTGATCCAGTTGATCAAAATTAAAAAAAAAAACAGCATTTCTGAAAATGTTTTGTGTAGGTTTGTGGGTGTGCATGTATCCCTGGAGACTGCCTGGACGAGTCCCTGCAGTTTTCTTGGCAAGATTTCGGAAGTGGTTTGCCAGTCCTGCTTCCAGGTTGAGAGGATCTGACTGGGCCAGTGTCACCCAGCTGGCTTTGTGCCTAAGGCAGGAATAGAATTCAAGTTCTCTTAGTTTCTAGGCTGGTGCCTGAAGCACTACACCAAACTGGCTGTCTATTTCTAGTGAAACAGTTTTTTATTCTAGTTGAACAAATTCATGGACCAAAAACTACATTTCACTATAAGAAGAAATCATGCAAGATATACCGTACCAATACTCAATATTCCACATTATTTTACTCAGTTACAAAAGTTACTTTCTCCAATATGTAAATGATATGTTTTCACATTTTTCTAAGGTATTTATGTAAAATGTTGCCATCGCAATATAGTTTTGAAGGGATGAAGGATATGCCTGCTATTAAAAGCAGAAGAAAAAAAGCCACTATAATATTAGCATGTACATTAATTTTCCCTATTAACAGTGTCTGTGTCGTGGAAGAAGTAAACTTTTGGAAAATGTACCTCTAAAATCTTTGAAATGAAGTATTTCATATTTGAGGATTGCTTATTCGGACACAAATCATATTCATGAGAAACACTTAAAATTAGATGCACATTTAATAGTATTATCAATATGAGAAAAGTGTACACAAGTAAGTACCAGACAAAATGCAACAATATCTAGAAATATTGTGAGCAACAATAGCTTGCTAACGTAAGAGGCAGGAGAGATTGAAGATCATTGCTTTTTCATTACATTATTTATGCCACAGCTTCTTCTGAATTCTTCACTCACTTTTTATAAGCACTATCTTCCCAGTTCTCTTCATTTGTTAAATGTACCAATGCCTTCTCACAAACAGTAGTGTCACTCTTATTGTCAACAAGTGACAAATGATCCTCTTTTATGTCAACATTTATATTTAATAATGGTCATGAAGTTAACTGAGCCTATACTGGAATCGCCCACTCATCCTATATTCAAACTCCCATTGTGTCTTTCCTTCTTCATAATGTATAATTTTGCAGAGCATATTTTAACCTATGTAATTTCATCTATATTTCTTCAAATAGTTGAAGCTTCTTGATGAATGTGTACTTGTAGAATGAAAAATATACAATATTTACACTTAAAAGTAAAGATAAATGTGCAGTTTTGCTGCCAGATATATAATAAGCATCACATTTAAGGTCACTGTATAGTGCAAGCACATTCACCTCTACAGGTCTTCTATCCAGGTAAACCTCCTCCTTCTCCTCTTTCTGTTGTTGGTCTATTTTCCCCCAACATGCATTCCTTCAAATATTCCAAGTTTCTTTACTTAGAAGTAAATTTAAATTTAATAATATTATTTATCACTCTGCCTTACCCACTTCAGGATGTTATTGATCACCCTAACCATATTGTAAAGTTTCCTGAAATATGTGGGCTACATCTCATAATACAAATACTATCAAAGAAAGTATACACATGGAAGGAACACTAGGAGCAAAGCTGGACATGATTTCTGCTTTACACACTGCAGAAAGAGAAAGAGCCTCCATTTTCCTTGCTAGACTGAGGAGGGTCTCAGGGCAATTTAATCTCCCTCCCCCTCTCTCCCATCCTGCTTAGATTCTTTAACACACACACACACACACACACACAAAATGTTCTCCTTCAGGCCTTGGCTGGGAAAGCATGATCTCCTACACACACACACACACACACACACACACACATTTCTTTCTCTGTGTGTGCTTCTGTATGGCTCATGTTGTATTAGCCTTCTGAACATCTGTACCATTCAAGACTTTTTTATGCATTTCCAAATTCTTGTTATTTGTCCCCAAATAAAACATACTACAACAGACGGACGGCATGTGATAAAAGCAAAAAGACCTTAGGAAATTCACTTCAAGTTTCAGTTAAATGTTATCACAATTTTAAATGGACTGAAAATCCACAAAATAAGGTAGTTTTTTTAAGGGAGTGGTAATGCCCTTTTAGCTTTTTAAAGACTACCTTAAAAGCACAAAGTTATATCCACAAAAGCATCAGTACAGTATGAATAAACAGTTCTCTTATATTGAGACCATAACATTTGGGAAGCAAATAATCTAATTTCTTTAATAAATGTTTTTTATCTCCCAGATTCATAATTGTTCCTCCCTCTCTTCCACAAAATAAAGCTTCCTTGCAAAATTATTTATGCTTCCACTACATTCAAAAACACACAATCTGTATGTAACAATGACAAAAGATTCATGGTCTCCTTTTTCCTGGCATCTCTCTCTCTCTTTCTCTTTTTTTAAACATATGTACAATTAGAGAGGCGGGTGAAAAATTCCAATTTCTCCTCCCACCTCATTCTCAGTATTAATCGCCTGGTAAAGCTTCAAAAAGACACAACAGACAAGACAAGAAGCCAACAGGTGGGGGGGGGGGAGTGTAATAAAAAAAAAAAGCTTTGTGTCCTTTATCCAAGCGCTGCACTTGAGCTGTATACCCCCTTCCCCTTTTTATTAAAGACAGTCAACGCGCTTTCTGAAATGCGATTTTTAAACACAGTTAGCGAAACGCCGTGACAAGTTGGACCTTCCCGAGAACATCAAAACAAAACCACACCACGGAACAATTTACCCGGGTGGGCGTGATCCTTTATTCTTTGAAACGGGCAAACACACACAAGAGGGAAACCGAGGCAGGGGTGGCTGGGATCACCATCCCTATTGGGAAAAGTTTCGGACTGCCTCTTCCCCCGCTGTCCTCCCATCCTCGTCCTACCCTCCTTCCCTGCCCCGACACTCCGGGTCGGAGCGCTGACGCCGCGGGGCAATCGCCCAGCTTTTAGCAGCAGAGGCAAGCAAGAGCAGGAGCCAGAGAGGCGGTGGAGCCGGGCTGGGTTTTGGGTAAAGGAGCCACGCGCGGCCAGAGCCGAGAAGGCTGTAGCTCGCGGTGGGATCACGGCGGCCAGCCCAGCAACCTCGTCCCCTAATGTCTGGACCTGTGAACAAACAAACACACACACACACACACGCAGAGAGAGAGGCCCGGGGGGGGGGGGGAGCGGGAAAGGGAGAAGCTTTAAGCGCGGAAGCTGCGAGGCAGAAGCCTCCTGCTTTTCCGCGCTCCCCTTTCCCACCCCCAACAGCCCCCCGCGCCCTTTCTTTCCCTCCTGGGCTTCGCCCAAAGACGCGGCAAGGGAGGAGGCGGGGAATGGGGCGAGAGAAGCGCAACTGCAAGTCATAAACAGCGCCGAGCCGAAGCTACTTCTACCACAGACGGAACGAGCGCGCGAGGAAAAGGGAAGAGGGGCCACGCAAATGCTGGGCTCCCCCTTCCGAGAGACTCTGAAGGGACCGGCCGCCTGCGCTACAGCCACCGAGCCGGTGCTTTAGAAGGAGCGTGCCCCCCCTCCCGCCCCTCTCTCCATGCCAAGCTTGGAGAGCTCAAGGCTGCCAGCAAAGAAGCCCAGCTTTGTGCTTGTGTCTCTGTTGTGGCTGCTGCTCCTGTTGCCACCGAAGGAAAAATTGTAGCCTCTCTCTTACCTTTGCCTCTTTCTCTCACACAATCTTTCTCTTTTCCCTCTCCCTCTCTCCCCCTCTCTCACTCTCAATTTCTCTCTCTCTCTCTCTCTCTCTCTCTCTCTCAATTTCTCTCTCTCTCTCTCCCTCCCTCTCTTTCTTTCTCTCTCTCTCTCTCTTTTTTTAAATTGTGTGTTATGAGGAGAATTTCTGGAGAATCATTCCGCCAAGGCGAACGAGGGGGGGAGGGAAGTGAAGAGAAATCAACAGAAAAGGCAACAGACACCCTTTCCCTCAAGTCCTTTGGTCTCCTGGCACCAAGACACCAGGACAACATCAAAGCGACTTAGGGGGGATACTTTAAGGTCCTATTGTCTGCTCCAGTCTGCTCTCTGTTTTCTTCTGCCTCCCCCTCTTGCTGCCGTAAGACTTGGTACGGCCCATGCATTCATGCCAAGTAGCTTTCACACATGGAAGCTTGTCTCAAGCAATTGCTGACAAGCCACAAACAAGACATTCTCCCTCCTTTCTCCCTCCTCCTTCCCCTTCCTCCTTTCTTCAGAATGCAAACTAAAACTCCGGCGACAGGCAGGCTTGGCCTACACGCCCCCCCCCCCCCTCCTTTACCAGCACACAGATACACATGCTCAGCTCACTGCTATACTGGTGGAGTTAAGAGACAGGAAAAAGCCCAGGCTGAGTTGGGGGCAGGGAGAGATGTCTGCCTGTGTCCCAGTAATATGGCAGAGAAAGACAGAAGCTACGCACACAAATTGCATAGCATTTTCTTTATTCAGTTGTGATGAGGGAGAGAGATTAAAGAATTAGCAACTGGGGTGGGGACGAGTAAAGCAAAACTCTTGCGTTGTATTGTGGATCTGGAGGAGTAATATCTGCAAAATTTGTTTCAATCTCACTGGAATGAAAGTATGTGTATATATGTGCACATGCTATAAATTTTATGTTTGCATACATGCTCAGAAAAACAGATTGAACAGCAGGATAATATGCATTATGCGGGTTAGCCTTCAGTACTATTGATATCCACAACATTCAGAAATTTCCTTTAATATCCACAAATATTTTTACATTATGCCAAAGTACAAAATATACATACGATGACTCTGACATCATTTACATGACTTCATAAGAACCCGAAGAGATATGGGTGCAGTATTAAGAAATAGTGATTTAGAAAAACTGCCTAGTGAACTTTAGAGACAAAAATAGCTCAGAGCCAGTCGCATACATTGATCCTGAAGCTACGCATTGTGCCACAGAAGCTCCTATGAAAACTCTCAACTCTTCACATTACATTGTTCTAATGAAAGGAAATCATACAAGAGAAGGAGGTCACTCAAGGTCATGTACAATACAACTAGTAGAAAAGGGGCTAAGGTTAGCACACCTTTTACTATCTGTTTATTGGTGATCACTTCCAAACAGAGTAAAAGGAAGAACCAGTGTAAAATTTGATTGAAACTAAGCATGCAGAATTCAAATACGATATAATCCAGATCATACCTAATCTGTCTCACAGAACTGCTTTGATTTTTAAAAGATGGGAAGAACTATGCACAGTGTTCCAAGCTCTTTGGAAGAAGATGACAAGTGGATAAAAGTGAAGTAAAATTTACGAAAGGTACTGTAGAAAGTTAGCACCCACGCATCTCCTAGAAGAATGAAATATTCTAGGAAATATTTAAAAGGCAGAATGTCACCCTCAGGAAATGATAGGATTACCTTCATTACATCACCCAGCAAGATTCAACCAAGTCTATGACTCAAGACAATCTACAAAGCTATCCCTGCACGGCCCCATGGGAGTCTGACAACCGATCAGACTACATTTCTTACACAGGAACAGGAAGCTCCAAGGGAGGGCCCAAGAGAGGGTACAAATCTCTCTCTCTCTCTCTCTCTCTCACCCATGTGCTTGATTGCCCAGGACCTCAAACCATGTGGTCCTGTCCAACCATTAAACCATTAAACAGCTTCCATGTTTCCAGTGTCTTTCTCCCCACTTGGAACTGAACCCAGACAGACATTTCTTCCAACAGTACTTTCAGAAAAAGGATTTTATTTAAAATATTATGCTTCCATAATTGAGCCCTAAGGGATTTCTAGGAAAAAAGAGAAATAGAAATTATGCACCATGAAATTAAGAACAGTAGTCAATAGTCACACTCATATAGAAAAGTATGTCTACTTCTCAAACAATCACCTGAATCCAAATACAATTTAATAGAACTATAAGTATATTTTCTTAAACCCTCTTACCAAGTCCCAGAATATGATGATTTTTACTAAAGTTGTCTAGCTAGGGGATAATTCTACAGCTTAGAATGAAAACACGTTGGTTAATAATATGAATATATCATATAACAGGGGTGTCAAACTCAATTTCATTCAGGGCTGCATCAGGGTTGTGTTTGACTTTGGGGGGGGATGAGGGGGCGTGGCTGGGATGGATGTGGCCAGCTCGATGTCACTCGTGTCAGCGGCACCTGTGGTGGCCTAAACGCTCTGCCTGCGAAAATGGGCTCCCAAATTCCAGTTTTGGCTGCAACGGCCTCAATTCTCTGTCAGTGAAAACAGACGACCGCGCCCTCCCAAGCTCTGTTTTCGCTGGCAGAGGGTTGCAGCAGGCCGTCGCAGCCAAAAATGGAGCTTGGGAGCCTGTTTTCGCTGGCAGAGGTACCGTGGGCTGGTCCTTCACTGTTTCCAGGGCGGCCCTGCAGGCCAGATCTAAGCACCCTGTGCACCGGATCTGGCCCCCGGGCCATGAGTTTGACACCCTTGTCATATAATATCAAAGGGCTAAACAACAGAAGATGTATTGATGCATTTCCATGTCATGTAAAGCTTAGTAAATAGCAATAGATAAAATTATATGACTAATTATTATAGATTGTAAGGATAATATAAAAACATTTTTCCCAAAGGTTTTGCCATTAAAAGATACAATAATAAGCTGCCACCAGTTTGATTGAACTTTCTGGTGGCCAAAGTTTGTTCATCAGGGAAATTTTTAATCTTCTACTTTCCATTCAGCCCCAAGAAAATTCATGAAATTAAAATATCTTTGGTCCTGCCCAAAACCCACGTAAGAAATCTTGCAAACATCCTGAAACATAAAGGGTAGCTGTGGAACTACGCTGTCCTGCATGAGGGTAAGCTTTTATGGAGAATTTACACCCAATGTGGCCAAAACTCTAGATCGGTGGTTCTCAACCTGTGGGTCGGGACCCCTTTGGGGGTCGAACGACCCTTTCACAGGAGTCACCTAAGACCATCCGAAAACACATATTTTCAATGGTTTTAGGAATAATTTTATGATTGGGGGTCACCACAACATGAGGAACCGTATTCAAGGGTCGCAGCATTAGGAAGGTTGAGACCCACTGCTCTAGACAAAATCTCTCAATATATAAAAGGAGTTTATTAGGAAAAGGAAAACACAAGAAAGTAACAATCACAGAAGCAGAACTGCAAATAGACTCTAAACAGCGTAATTAAACTAGCTACTTCATGATTCCCTGACTGTGATCTTGCATTTCAGCATATGTTCAGAGTTCATTGGAGAGAGTGTAAATCAGTGTTTCTCAACCTTGGCAGTTTGAAGATGTGTGGACTTCAACTCCCAGAATTCCCCAGTCATCTTCTGACTTCTGCCAAGGTTGAGAAACACTGGCCTAGTTGAGGACAGATCACCTTGCTCTTGTGCTTGAGTATTTGGAGATAGCACCTCTGCCTAAACACAATTCCTCTTCCTGTTCCTTGTTTTCTTCCGTTTTCAATTTTACAGAATATCTACAATAAACTGAAGCAAAATATTTTGAGGAGATGGGCTATTTCTTTGACTTTTATCAAGGAAAAACACTCCACTTATGACATCCTAGGTCTAGAATTTGATTTCCAACAAATCTGGAATCATCTGTTAGTTATATCCAATTTAATAGATTCCTTTCATGAAATAATAAGAGTATAAATCAGTTTTGCACATTGTATAAATGGTATAATATTGGATAGACTGGTTTTTGGAGAACCAGCAGCAAACATTACATAATTGCCCTCCCTAAACATGTTCAGGAGTATTGTTATCCTATATCCTCCCCCACCCCCAAAAAAATCAACCCTAGGAATTTGTCACCCTAGGCTAGTTGGGAACTTTCACTCTTTCTTCTATGATTTTGACTTATGAAAATCTGCTAATGTCATCCCCGCACTATTTTACTACACTAGATACAAAATGTGACTGTTAATGAGCATCATACACCACTGTAATCATGGCAGTCCAGTATTGAAGGATTTGTTCTGGTGATACTCTATATCCGTGATGGCGAACCTATGGCACGGGTGCCACAGGTAGCATGCAGAGCTGTATCAGTGGGCACACGAGCTCAGGACCGCCAGATGATTTTTGGGCCTTCTGGGCCCACCGGAAGTTGGCAAATGGACCATTTCCAGCCTCCGGAGGGTGTCTCGGGGGGAGGCTGTTTTTGCCCTCCCCAGGATCCTAGAAAGGCTCTGGAGCCTGGGGAGGGCAAAAAATGGGCCTACCGGGCCCACTGGGCCATCACGTGCCAAAAGTGGGGGGAGCACGGGGGGGTCACGTATGGGTGTGGGCACACGCATGCGTGACCACATCACATTCCCCCCACTTTTGGCACACAATGGCAAAAAGGTTAGCCATCGCTGCTCTATATTGTTTTAAAGGCTCAGTTCAAGGTTTTATTCTGGGAAACATCTAACAATTTAGAGCTTTTCTTCTTTGAAAGACAGTTTGGTTTTTATAAACCTGCCCAGACAGCCCCATTTATTCAGATGATTGTCTTCATAGGTATGCATTTCCCTACACCTTTCCAAATCTATCATTTGCTTTTATTCTCTTGACATTTTAGAGATACGTTTTAATTTACCTTTTAAGGATTGTTAGTGAGTTTCAAAATACTTTCTCTGTGACTATTACTTTTAAATGATCCGTTCCTTATAAACATTTTGTGGTGCGCTACTTGTCAAAAAAACTAAGTACAATATAATACAGGTGGTCCTTGATTTACAACCACAATTGAGCCCAAAGTTTGTGTTGCTGAGACGTTCGTTAAGTAAGGTTTTTTTAAAAAATTTAATTTATATGCCACCCTTCTCCGGAGACTCAGGGCAGCTTACAATGCGTTAAGCAATAGCCTTCATACTTTTGTATATTTATACAAAGTCAGCTTATTGCCCCCATAATCTGGGTCCTCATTTTACCTACTTTAGAAAGGATGGAAGGCTGAGTCAACCTGGAGCCTGTTGGGATTTGAACTTGCAGTAATTGGAGGCAGCAGATGTAAGTGGATGTTAATAACTGCCTCAGTAGAGCCACCAGAGCTCAGTTTTGCCCATTTTATTGCCTTTCTTTCTTTTATTGACCTTTCTTGCCACAGTTGCTAAGTGAATCACTGCAGTTGTTAAATTAGTAACACGGTTGTTATGTGAATCTAGTTTCCCCATTGACTTTGCTTGATAGAAGGTCACAAAAAGTGATCACGTGACCCCAGGACACTAACCATTTTAAAAATGAGTCAGTTGCCAAGCACCTGAATTTTGATCACATGGCCATGGGGATGCTACAATGGTCATAACTGTGAAAAACGGTCACAAATACTTTTTTCAGTGCCATTGTAACCTCAAACAGTCACTAAATCAACTGTTGTAAGTTGACCTGTACAATAAATGCAATTATGTAATATGTTGAATTTTCATAAGAAAATGGTGCAATTAGAAAATGTTTAACCTCTAGCCCCCTACCCTGCAGCTAACATATGACAAATTTTAGAAAGATATTAGATGCCATTATATTCCTTTATTGCTAGAACTAGTTCTTGATGCAAGGCCAGAGAAGGCAATGCAGTACAGGAATCCAGAACAAAGGGGGGAAATGATGACACATGTGTCATAACATGATGCAGATTGCATGACTCACTAGTACAGTAAGACATCATGAAATGCATACATTTTATTTATTTATTTATTTATTATATTTATATACCGCCTTTCTCCCGTAGGATTCAAGGCGGTGTACATTTTAAAAGATCATTAAATAATACATCATTATATCATTTAGGGAATTACATCATGTTGCACTTATTGTCATTCTAACATCATTGTGCTTATAATAGTTGGCACCATTATTCAGATTTAAACCAGGAAAGGTGCTTTAAATCCAGTTTAGGCATACTCACTCTACCTGTCAGTGGCTTTTTATAGAATGTGTACCTTTTCCTGGGCTTGTACAGTAGCCACAGAGTCAAAAATGCCTATTTGATTTAAGAAGACATTAAAAAAATACTGATAGTGTGTGTGACCACATGCCACCAAATTGTCATTGTCTCTGTGATGCCTATTTAACCCAAATCACACCCACTCAAGTAAATGCACAACTTCCTTAATCTATAACTGATAGGTACAGTGAGCACACATGAACCTGGCACCCCAAACACCTCATTTTGGGTCCAAATTGCTGCATATCCCATGGCAGAAAAATGAAGCAAAGTAGGACAGGATTGGGTCTTTGGATATTGTGTCTTGGAGTTCACGTTATTATTTTCTTTGCTTTCTTGCACAATGTTAAGGCTATTTGGAGGCTTTCAATTTTTGAAAGTTATTCACTAGAAAATGGATAAAATATATCAACATACAGTATTTTCAACAGTATTGGTTGCAAATTGTTCCATCAGCCCAGAAAATAAGGACCACATATGATCCCTGGGGTCTCAAGATGTTAATTCCTAATGTTTGTTAATAATTAAAATTATTCTAGTTGTCCTGCCTGAACACATGGGTTTCCTAGTCATCAGAAATGTAATATTTAGAAATGTATATATTATACTAGGCTATTTGAGAAAATATATGCAGAATAAAACAATCCACAATTACTGTTGTTGAGAATAGACTATTTGGCATATATTTAAGCTTTAACTGAACTGTGATACATTGTTCTTATTATACGCATTTGAATTTGACCCCACATTTTGCAATCTTTTTCCTCATTTGCTCCATGTGCTTATGTGCCTGATAACTGAGAATGACATTTGATGCATCTGAGGAAAAAGATTCTCATCCATGAAAAATTATGCCATATTTGTACTGTTAAAACATTTGTTAATTTAAAATGTAGGCATTTCCTAAGCATGCCAAAATCATGTACATCTAACATCTCCCCCTCATGTGCTCCTAACCCCAGCACAAACATACTCCAGTAACCATGTTTATACACCACCTCCTCATGATGCTGCTTTTGTCTGATGCCCAGTCCAAGTCATCTTTAGCTGCCAAAACAATGTTTTCCTTCCTCTTCCAACAAATATTCATTGTGGAGGCAATTTAAGGCTCTTCATCAATGCCTGTTAGAGGTTGGGATCTGCCCAGTCTCTATTGGCCACTTTATGTTGTTCTAGACATGTCTCCTTTTCTCTAATCACTGCACCTCCTGTCCTATGTGCATAAAGATTGATTCAAATGGGGAAAGACCCTGGTTTGGCCAATTGTTATTTCTATTAATGATGAGTACATCAAAAATTTTAGTGCTTCTGCTGAGAAACACTTCCCCGTGGGAATATTTTCTATTGTATTTATTAATTCAGTTGGTACATAATGGTACAGGTAGTCCTCAACATATGACCACAATTGAGCCCAAAATTTCTGTTGTTAAGTGAAACATTTGTTAAGTGAGTTTTGCCCCATTTTATGACTTTTTTTGCCACGGTTCTTAAGTGAATCACTGTGGTTGATAATTTAGTTAGCTGGTTGTTAAATGAACCTAGCTTCCCCATTGCTTTGCTTGTGAGAAGGTCACAAAAGGAGATCACATGACCTTGGGACACAGCAACAATCATAAATAGGAACCCATTGCCAAGCATCTGAATTTTGATCACATGACCATGGGGATGCTGCAATGATTGTAACTGTGAAAGACAGTCATAAGTCACATTTTTCAGTGCCGTTGTAACTTTCAACAGTCACTAAATGAACTGTTGTAAGTTAAGGACTACCTGTAATGTTTTCCTGCTCCTACACCATTTTGCCTACTCCACATGGACTACTTCTCACTGCTGCCAGCCACAGTAGCACTGCCCTTTCCTCGAAGCACTAAGAGAAGGTCACTCATTATTAATCACGCTTTCAAACTTCACTCTAAACTCCTGTTTCATACCTGGTAGCTTTAATGATAGGCAGCAAGTATAAATGGGAGATGCAAGTAGAAATGGAAAGGAGCTGCAGTAGGAGAATTCTTTTCTGCTTCAACCTGTGCCTCCCCTACCTGCAAACTGTCACTGGGCTAATTTTGGACATAGATTTAACTTTCTTCAGAAAGAGAACCAGACCCACATTCAAAAATAGTCTGAATGGCAAATTATGGACATGGTACACTCCACACTCGCTAAACATATTGAAAGGTGGCTAAAAATCCTTATTCTCAGGCATCTGCCTACACTTGTCCAGCCTCGCATTGAGAACAGCAATTAGCTATTGATTTTCCCATGGGCAATAATGCTTGGTGGGAGGAGAAATAAAGCCAGGGGAATCCACCAATTACTTATGTTCAATCTGTAAGGACAGCACTATTCACTAAGCATAATGATGCTTAGCAGTTGGGCAATGCAATTAATGTCAACATACATTTTTGCCAACTTAAGACTGGAGGATATGAAGTTAATGTCATCTGGTTGTGGCCTAATTGCATTGAAATGGAAGCTGTGCCTATAAAGTGTATTTGTAGCTTGTTTTTTGGTAGACTGTTTTTGGTGAGGATTTCATATATTGGGTGGGGGTTTTGGAATGCTGATAATCATGCTTAGAATTTCAATGCTGAAAATTAATGGATTTTCAGGGGCTCATTTAACCATGAAGTTCTATGTCTTTATAAGGAAAAATGGCAATACTCCAGCTTGGGAATTTATAACATGCTCAAAGAGAATAAAAGTTTTTGATCCTTAGCTTTTCAAAAAGGTTTTATTTATGTATTTATTTATATTTCACGTTTCTGGACCACACATTTCCCTCAATGTTTACAAGGAGATGTTATGAAATTTCATAAAAACATCAGCTAATTTGTCAGAGTATGTAACAGTTTTCATTCAAGGATGTTAATATGATTTTATAAACAGGTACATATATTCTTAGCTCTGGTTTTGTAGAGGAGAAACACACAATTGATTTAAGTATCTTGCCATCTACAGGAAGAGAACGGTATCCATACATCCTGAATCCTGATTGAGTGTTGGTTAAACTAATGAAGCCATGAAACATGCTGCTTATTTTAAGCCTCATTCTGAAAGGGTCTGTTTTGAAGCTTCACTATTATTAGACAGATCATGCCTACTACATCATGGCTTAGAATTACGCAGAAAAGAAAAAAAAAGTCAGTCAGAAGCATGAACAATTTGGGGTCGTTATATTTTTACCTTTCAACGGTATATGAAAAATGGAATATAAACAAAACATTACAAAATTCCAGGTGGCATTAAGACTCACATGAGTAGGAAACCTGTATCCGAAGAAACAATATGAAATGTTTGCATATATATATATATATATATATATATATATATATATATATATATACACACACACACACACACATACACACACATACATACACTGTATACACACACACACACACACACACATAGTAAAGAAGGGAAGCATAATCAGAATTTGTAAGTAGCCAAGTGACTTGAATTTTAACCAATCTTTTTCACCATAAGCACAGCACGTAAACAAAAAGAATAATGCCATCTGAATTAGACACAACCAATATATACCCTGTTTAATTATTTTTTAAAAGAACTTGGAAGATGTAATTTTCTGATTCACACATGTATTACATTTTACTATCTATAAGGTCCTTTTGAATAACCTATTGATCATTTTATGAGTTTGTAATACTGGCTCACAATGTAATCTTAACTCAATAAAATGATCAAATCCTTCATTCTGACAATCTAGATCTAGGTAAATGGAAAACAGAGGGAATGCTAGAAAGAGCACCACAGAAGTATTTAGAACCACAAGATGAATCAGACTTTGAATTCCAAAATCCAGAGATGTGTTTGTACAAGACCTGGAATGTCAGGAAAGCTACCTTGCAAAACAACTTAGAAAAAATATTCAAAATGAGAAAATCATACTGTTATGGTTGCTAGGTTTACTACATCCAAACACTTTTGGTGTAAGGAAAGATATTCTAAATGAAAGAACTATCTATTAAGATTTGTTGAGAATTGTTTGTATGCACACTTATCTCTCTTAACACAGCCAGAACCAGATAAATGATTTTGTAGCCCTATTTGCAGCACTGATGTACTAGAGCAGGGCATTCTATTCACAAGGAAAACATTTCTTCAGTTGGCAGACATTTAATTTACTGAAATTGCTTTCACTTTAAATTCTGGATGCCATCTTATTTCTGGGCAAGTGGTCTATTGGGACTATTAATTTTCAATCATGCTGTCATGTTGTTGCAAAAATGAACAAACAGCACATCCCCTTCTTGTTTTACACACACACACACGCACACACACACACACACACACACACACAGATGGATTTTACGTTGTGATGGCTAACCAATATAATTTGATTGCTGGTCCAATAAGACAATAGTATTAATTTCCAGCTTTACAGACATTACACCAATGTTGACATCTGTTTACATTGCAGGACTAAGACTATGTAGGGTGACATATAGGCAGTCACACATTACGCTAAGCTAGGCTAGGCAGGTTATAGCCCCAGACTCTCTCTCTCGCTTTCCCCTCCCTCCCTCCCTCCCTCCCTCCCTCTCTGTCACACACACACACAAATTATACAATATTTTACAATATTCAAGTTAGAGAGCCAGCTTGGTTGGTGGTTAAAATGTTGGCCTACAAACCAGGGGATTGTGAGTTCTACTCTTGTTTAAGACATGAAAGCCATCTGACTGACTTTGGGCCAGTCATTCTCCTCAACCCAGTGGCCTCACAGAATTGTTGTTGGACTAAAATAGGAGGAAAGAATATTAGGTATGAGTTGCCTTGAATTACAAATAACAAAAAATATTTGGATGATAATAATATTCCAGGACCTATTTCAGGTCTTTGGAAAGGACTTGATAGATGGATAAAAATGTTAAATCTAGACATCTGGCTGACTGTGAGACTAACACACTACTAGGTAATAATGGATAATAGTGTGGATAATTGATTTTGCAATACCGAGAGATAGTAGAATTGAAAACAAAGAATTGGGAAAGATCACAAAATATTAAAACCGGAAAAACAAAGTTGAAAGATTATGGCATAAGCTGGCAGTGGTGGTCCCAGAGGTTAGTGGCATACTGGGTGCCATATCCCAAAATCTTGGCTTGCATTAAGAAAATATGCACATTCACAGAATTTCTATTTGTCGATTAAAATGGCACATAGCTGGGATCTGCACATGTATTACGCTGATCCATTGCAACATCCTATATTCTTGGGAAGACCTTGATAAGAATAAAGGTCGATGGAAGCTAATGAATTGGCAGCTGTGATTTCATGCTATTTTATATATAATAATCATACTGTAAACCACATCTGCTTATCCCAAATCCTTGGGAAGGACTTGATACGTAGACAAAAATGTCAAATCCAGTCTGAAATAATTGGCTGACTGTGCAACAAACTAATATTTATTTGTTAAATTTATTTGCTGTCACCATGGGACTACTCTAGGTGGTATAATCAGAAGTAAAATAGTAGTAGAACAATAAAATAAACAATTACAAAAACCACAACGAGAGTGCATCAATCTGATTACCAAAAAGATGGGCAGGTACAGAGTAGAGAGCATGGGGGGGTGGGGGTGAGATGGAGTCTGGCATCAATCTAGCAGCCACCTCCAATGTGGAACTCATTTGATTCCCAGGACAACCAGCAGAACCAGGTGTTCAATCAACCCCTTGCAGAATAACAACAACAACAAGAACTATTTTATTTTATTTTATTTTATTTTATTTTATTTTATTTTATTTTATTTTATTTTATTTTATTTTATTTTATTTATATACCGCCCTCCTCCCAAAGGACTCGGGCCGGTGTACAGCCAATTAAAACATAAATATACAGTATCAAAGTTAAAATTAATTAAAATTCATTAAATAGTTTTGGCCGAATTTTAAAACCCAAAGTTAAAACCCGATTTAAAATCATTCAATTAGATAGCCCCGCCTGTCGGAACAGTAGGGTCTTAAGGGCACAGCGAAAGACCTGGAGATCAGAGATGTTACGAATATCCAGGGGCAATTCATTCCAAAGGTCAGGGGCTCCGACAGAGAAGGCTCTCCTCCTGGTGTCGCCAGCCGGCATAACTTGGCCGACGGCACCCTAAGGAGTCCCTCTCTGTGGGAGCAAACTGGTCGGTGGGAGGCTGTTGGTGGCAGAAGGCGGTCCCGTAGATATCCTAGACCTATGCCATGGAGCGCTTTAAAGGTGGTAACCAACACCTTGAATTGCACTCGGAAGACCACTGGGAGCTAGTGCAGCTCACGCAGGAGAGGTGTTACATGGGCGCAACGAGGTGTGCCCATAACTACCCGCACGGCCGCATTCTGGACCAGTTGGAGCCTCCGAGTGCTCTTTCTGGACCAGTTGGAGCCTCCGAGTGCTCTTCAAGGGGAGCCCCATGTAGAAGGATAGGAGGGTGTGGGGCACACCTTACCTTAGAGCAGAAGTGGGAACTATGGCCCTTTTATGACTTGTGGACTTTAACTCACAGAATTCCTAAGCCAACATCCCCACCCCCACCTTAGAGGGTAAGATGATCCAAAGTCAGGCACTACAGTAGAAAAGGCTCTTCTTCTGGATCTCAATAGTTGGAGTTCTTTGACTTACAGGATCCAAAGTAGGCCCTGTCTTCTGGCATGAGTAGGACTGGCTTGTCTTGGTAGACAAGCTACAGTACACTTACAGCATAAATGTAGGGAGTGGATGGGGGTGGGGGTATTGGTTTTTCATTTTTTTCCATACTGTGTTTTTATTGGTTGTAAGATACCTAGAGTTGCTATGAGTGAATAGGCAGCTATATAGATTTTCTAAATAAATAAATACAGCATCACTATTTAACTAAAAACCAAACATATGTTCTTCATTACCAAAATCAAGTTGAACAGCATCATCTACATTTACTGATGACTGGGAAATTCTTATATATTTTTTGTGCACAAATGAAAAAAATATTATTTGTGCATAGATGATTACATACTATATATCATAGAAAGAAGTATAATATGTTTAACTTTAGAGAGAGAAAGAGATTAAATATATTTGTACTTAAAACTGCTGTGAAGAGTATTGGAAATCACTTTATGTGTTTTTTTCCCTTTTCTATTTTTTTTCTTGTACTTTTTGCTTTTTGTTTGCTTTTTTCTTTTTTTTTCTTGATTTAAAGTTTTAATAAAAATTTATGCATATAAAAAAGAAAATCTTCAAAATAGGATTAACTGTCACACAGAAACTTATAGTTGGGAGGGAAGAAACAGGGAGAAAATACAAACATTCATAATTCCTCTGTTTTTACAAAGTCAAATCATTGAAAGAAAAACTGGTAATCAAGAAACACCCCATGAGTATAGGAATTAATAGTCAAGTAGTACTGAAATGTAATCAATTAACTTCAAGCATCAGTTTCTTAATCTCAGAATATTCATGTCACTAAAATAGCAACAAATAAAATATGAATAGATCAGAGTATAATGTTTATTATGCATTCATAATGGTTTTCAACTTGGTTTAATATTTTGCTCATGTTTTCAAACTTAATATGCCTTTCAGAAAACACCAAAAGAAGTTTTCATTTAAATCAATAATTTATACAGATAACCTTATTTTTAAAAATTAAGGAAAATATGGTACAATTAAAAAATAGAATCAAATATTACACATGCCTTTATATCACATGTTAGATGTGTTAATTCAATTATATTAAACATGTTTGGGAATAGAATAGGAGGGTTGCTAAGGATCTCATTCACACATAAAAAGAAAGGATTATGAATTCAGAAGCGGTCATTTTTTGTGGCCACCTCCATGTTTTAGAATAAGTTAGCCCCCTGTACCAGCGGCTACCTGGAACCTTTTTTTTTTCTTTCTCTTGATTGATTGATTGATTGTCTGAACTACCCTCTCCTGCAAAGAGGTACCCTGGGTGGTATGCAATAAAATGTTAACCTACAATACAGTATATTAAAAGTTAAAAATTTAGGAGGAGGTAAGAGTGATTAAGTACTAGTAAAATTAGTTTAAAAGGGAGGGGAGGACTTTCAGGGGACTAGCCAGCTCCACAGCTGTATGTTTCTTTGATCTCTCCATGCAAGGCCACAGAACCATGTCTAAACTCTTTTTCAAAAGGCCAGGGTAGTGGGAGACCCGCTCACCTCCAAGAGAAAAGTGTTCCCCGGCTGGAGGCAAAGCAGAGAAGACTCTCTTCCTGGACTCATCCAGTTGGAATTCTTTGTAATATACCTTCCATACTTGACCAGGCTGATGTAACAGGACAAAGATGGTTCCATAAGTAGCCTATGCCCGTGCCATGTAGGGCTTTATAGGTCAGAACCAACTCCTTGAATTAGATTTGGAAGCAAACTGGTATCCAATGCAGCTTGAGGAGCAGAGGTATTACATGTGCCCTTTTTTGGGTGCCAAAAATTGCTTGCATTGCTCCCTTTTGTACCAGATGAAACTTCTGGATACTTTTCAAGGGTAATCTCATGTAGAACATGTTGCAATAGTCCTAAGAGAAGATGATCAGGGCATGAGTGATTGAGCGGAGATTCTAGCTATTCAAGAAAAGATGTAACCGGGACACAATACAAAGCTGAGCAAAGACCCTCCCAGCCACAGCTGCCACCTGTTCTTCAGTTTGAGTCCAGGAATGTGAGTCCAGAAGAAACACTCAGGTTACATACTGGGTCCATCTGGGGTAGTGCAACTCCATCCAAGATCAAAAATGATAAACTCCTGGACACAGAAAGGCCCACCCACAACCACTACCTTTTACCAGGGTTCAGCGGAAGTCTGCTGTTCCTGATCCAGACCCCACAGCCTTCAGGCACCAGGAAAGAACATCCACTGAATCACTCACTTCACCCAGGACAGAGATATATAATTGGGTATCACCATCATACTGGTTATTAACTTTCTGCAAGCAAATGAAATGTTATTTGGTAAATATTTGGAATATAGATGGTGGATGATTATGAAGCTTGCTTGCTTGCTTGCTTCCTTCCCTCCCTCCCTCCCTCCTTCCTTCCTTCCTTCCTTCCTTTCTCTTTCTCTCTCTCTCTCTCTCTCTCTCTCTCTCTCTCTTTCTTTCTTTCTTTCAGAGATATTATAAAAATACAGCACTGCATGGTCAATGAATAAATCCCAAACCATTTATTTTGATGAGTTTAGCAGATCTTTTGGAAGGATTGAATTAGAGTTGACTATATTTTTTCCCCTGATCCTTATGGCTTTTTAGGGTGTTTTTCTGTTCTTCTGTTACCCAACTGCAATCACATTGCAACAGATACTCATATTTTCAGGGTTGTGCTCACTTAGCTATCTATGTGGTAGTCAAAACGCCCTTTAAGGTGATGTATGTATGATTCATTCCCTAATTTTTCTCACATCCTGTCTGTCTTTACCGGTTACATCAGACTGAATGTTTGCTTGATGCATTTTTCCATTCATAATGCTGGAAGACACATTCCTACAGCAGCCCAGGAAAGCCCATTGTTGCAAGATGTAATAGTGTTTCTAGCAATACAGAATGTGTAATATAAATTTTAGAAAGAATCTTTCAAAATATTCTCCAGGCTGTACATTTTACATTGATGTAGCTATCACCAAGTTCCATTCATTAATGCATTAGTGAATTCATATTTTTTAAAATATTACAATTGTAATCCATTTTTAATTTGAATGTATAATTACTTTCTGATTTCTAATAAATGGAGAAATTCTGTGGGAATATTTTAGTGGCTCAAAAAATTCTTATGTTTTCAGTTACTGTAAAAATGCATTAAAGAATGTTGTTTCTACAAGGAAAATGTCTTTTGAGAAGCTAATGCATTATTTTGTCTTGCCTGCACTCCTTTCTCTAGTTTTGCAGATTTGCATTTCTTCACTCTTGTACTTCCAGTGGAATTGGCTATTATTTCTTATGTATTGTTTGACTGGGAAAGAAGAATCTGTTTGGAAGTTAAGCATTCTGTAACTTTAAAATATCTGTCCCATTTGCTTAGTTGGAAACCTTGAGACTTTCTCTCCCCAAAACTATCAGAAGATGACTTACCTTGAAGTCACCCCAGTACTCATTTTAATTAGGATTTGCAATACATTCAACAGCTATCCATAAGTTTCTTGGCAGTTTAGAAGATTGATGTAAAATAGTTCAAGAAAGAAAGCCATGGTAGATTCATGCTTGGCAGTAGGTCTCATTGTAATCCACATGAAACATTTCTTTAAATGGAAATTGCTTAATTAAAGATAAATAAATGGAATGAAAAAAATTATTAATGTTCATTCATGCGGACGGATGCCAAACCTGTTTCTTACAAATAGGATCTAAAGGTCTGAGTGACTCACTGAACTGTAATTTCTCATCTTTAAAAGAAGAATTATTATGATCAATGATTGCATTGTACAGATGTTTTGAGAATAAACTAAATAAATATTTCAAAGTGTTTTGTGCATTAAAATTGCTAAATGCATGAATCAAATTAGAGAGAATGCTATTTATTCAAGCTGATCTTGTGCTGGTGTGATTTACAAACTTGGCCCTTATTTGCTGTCAGAGTATGACTCCTTTCAATTGTACATCCATGCTGCACTAAAAACTACACTTAATAAGTGTGCTGTATGAATCTAGAACCTGAAAACATAAATGTAGGTGGAAAGCTAGGAATCCATGTTAGCAGCAATCTTGTTGCTATTCAATAAAAAAATCATCACGTGGAATAATTTTCAGACCAATTGTGCTGTCCTGCTGCTTTACCAGGTGATGTGAAATTATCCACTTTACTTAGCAATTACTGGCTTATTTGGGGCACACCTATTGATATGGATGCAAAAAGAAATTTAAAAGGAACAGAGAAAAGAATATAAGTATTCTGAATATCAATATTCTGAACAGGAATGCAGTGAAGCAAAACCTGAAAGCAGGCATGGAAGAATATAGAAGACAAGTCTGCTGTCCTTTGATGCTGCATCTAATAAGAACAAAGAGGTAGCATTTTGATCACATGTGAATCAAGATGATGATGGAAACAGAGGCAGAGAAAGCTATTGCAACCTGTTTCTTTTTAAATCAATAATGGATACATTCAACTGAAAGCTTCAGATGAGCTCCTAACATCAGTGGCAACACCAAAACGTGAGCCTCGGTTAGAAGGCTAACCAGTGTGCTAGGGCCAGCTGTTGTTGTGCCATAAAAAATAATTTGCCTAATGCTTTGAAGTGTCCTCTAGAGTTGGTCAGATACTTCAGTTGTTTGTTGTCTTGAAGAGAGATTGTCCTGACAACAGCACTTTTCTTTCTCTGTAGTAGAATGGATTAGATATGGTATCTTCTGAGACTCTGGTATGGTGCACATAGTGCATACCCATAGGAACTACTGACCTAAGTTTCTTCATTTTCCTTTTCCTTTTGTCTGGGAGCTTAACCAAGTGGGTCAGTATAAAAATGTCAACAAATCCCAAATACTTTATTTTGATGAGTTGTGTTTATCAGTTCCTTTGGAGGTTTGACCTGTGGGATTGAATGGGACAATGGATGCAGAATCTCAATCAAGGGATTATGGTTATACTTCTTAGCCCTGTAGCTGGCTTGGCCTGTTTTTTTCTTAGGCACTACTGGCTGTTGTTTCAGTGGTGGTTGGTACAGCCAGACTCCTTTAATGTTCATCTTGTCCTTATGTTCAAGAATTAGAGGTATAGCCTAGCTAATTTCACCTATCACCTTTAATGGACTGGTTCTGCTGGAAGTCCTGCGAGTGGGATTAAAATAGCAGGGAGATCAGCTCTATATAACAACTGACAGAAGGTGTCAGTTGTTATATAGAAAGTCCAGAGACTCTTCTCTGCAGATAGCTGGATATAAATCTAATGTTGGTCTTCAGAGAACAATTGAGCATTGCTGCTGTTACTATCTCCCTCATGTTCAGTGACATCTCTGCTTTAGCACATAGGTTGGTGGTGGAATCCTCAAGATTTGTGATCTCTGAGGATCTAAATGTCCTCCTGAGTATGTTGAATAAGGCAAATCAGGAATTCATGTCCATCATGGTAACCGTGAACCTGATTTAAGTAATTGAGAGCCTGATATACCCTGTTTTTGACCTCAGGGTAATTGTGAATTGGTGTGGTGAGCTTCACCATCAGACCATTTTCATTGTCAGATAATTATCTGTCATGCTTACCAATGCACTCCATCCTATACGGAGGCATAACCTATTATATCTGGTCATTCTAGACAACTAACTTTGTTGAATGGAATCTGCCTAAAGTTTGATAAAAGATGGGCAGCTATATAAATATTTTAAATAAATAATTGTCGCTACAGAATTCCAAGGAAGGTTGTCCCCTGTCCATCCATTCCACCCGCTCCTCAGGAATAGTTTAGTTGTGACCCTGATCACAGCCTGGAATGAGCAAGTGATGAAGGCTTTAGATTAGATTGCTTCTATGCAGCTTTTCACTGTGTGTCCATTCTAGGATGCTCATGATTTTGTAAGCAAGTTCCAAGGATGGAATGCAATGAGCACTGTTGGAGGAAACAAAAGAGTGAATCCAGCCAAATAAATTGTCTTATCTAATTCACCACTTTCCATTTTTAGGGAAAATTGCAAAAAGGTGGTGGGGCTGTGATTGAAGTAAATCTACTCAGAGTTTTCATTCAAGACACCAGATTCAAATTATCCTAATTTGGGCATAATATGTGAAGACCCAACTCACTGGAAAGGGGAAATGGTGGGAAAGAGAAGAAGAGAATAACCAGCAGCAAGATGGATGGTCTCAGTTTCAGTGGTGATGAATGCACCATTGGGAGACTTTAAAGAACTGGCTAGGGATAGATCATCATGAAGAAAAATTATCTGTGTGCTGGCTAGGAGTTGAAAATTACTTAATGACACTTAATCAATTAACAAGTAATGTTATATGCAATTATGTATTTTAACCAAGGCAAGTCAATTAAGGCTGTGCAAGTTTGGATAGGGAGAATTTGTCTCCAATTCAGTCCTACCAAGATTGAGTGATTGAGTGAATCTCTCAAATCTGGGGCTATTCCTTCTTTGACCTTTGGTACACAATTGGAGGAGCTTCCTGGTCTTGCAACTTATGCTTGAACAGCAGACACAGCTAGGATGGCCTTTGCACAACTTCATCTGTTATGACAGGTGCACCATTCAGTCACCCACATATGACTGGTTACCTTGTGGCTTGACAATTGCAATGGGTGGCTCTTCAAGACAACCCGTAAGCTTCAACTGCTCCAAAATGTGGCAGTACTGATGGCCATGCCTGAGTTATATCCATATAACTCCCCTATTTTATTTTTTTTAAACCCCAATGGTCCACATTTATCCTGGAGTAGAAAAGGTGCAGTCTACATTTAACTGGCTTTGTATGCTTGAAACACAAAAATTACTATTTACTAAAGGAAAGAACATTTATAATAATTAAGCTGCAGTATTTCATGATCATGTATTTTACCTAGCAGCATAATAAAATCATATAAATTCTAATTGGATCTTGCAGGTAAACATGGGCTGAATCAGTCATCATGCCAAGACCGACCTACCTACCTACTTCCTTCCTTCCTTCCTTCCTTCCTTCCTTCCTTCCTTCCTTCCTTCCTTCCTCCTTCTCCTTCTCCTTCTCCTCCTCCTCCTCCTCCTCCTCCTCCTCCTCCTCCTCCTCCTCCTTCTCCTTCTTCTCCTAGCAACAGAAATTTGCATAGGGAATAGAGCTATATCAACATGAGGGGGAAATGGTCAAACAAGATGCTTCCTTCTGTTCTGGTTATTCTGTTTTCTATGAATATTCCGGAGGGCTGTCAACAATTGCTTCAATGATTCATATGCAAGCTGCTTGATCAAAAAATTGCCTCCTGTAAAATGTTCAGTGAAGACCATTTTAGGGATTTCTATCCATCCATCAAATTTCTAGAAACAAACAGAATTTACAAGAATATTTACACGGTAACACATAGAACATGTAGTGTTCTTAGCTTGTAATCCCTTATGGGGAAATACAAGGAAAAGCATAGAACACAGGAAAAATCTGTTTCGACTCTCCTTTCATATTCAAAGCACCATTACTGCAGTCTTTTTTACCCCTGTTGTTACTGCTCCTTGATAGGACTTTTAAAATACAGCACCGCATTTATAATGCAATCAAATGTCACATACTATTGCATATGTGTTATACAGTAATTCTTGAAGAAATAGATCTTTAAAAAGTCACATATGCTTTAACATATCTATATGGTATATAATTAGGAAAGAAATAGGACTCGCTATTGTTATTCAAATACACCCACATTTCTATGGCTTTATAGGAATTTATATTTTAAAACTAAAATAGTGAACAGTTATTCACAGCTGTGCAATGATGAGATGTATTTCTTAAAGTCTACCTCTCTATAAACAAGAATAGAATCAAATGACAAATTTTCTCCCTGTAAATTTTTTTGCCTTCATACGAAGATCAAAGGTGAACACGAAAGAAAATGTTGCAAAACTGGTTCTAAAGCTTTAAAGCAATACGATCAGTACTAGTTAAAATACTGCATAGCTGCTACATACATATATAAATTAATACCATGTGGACACTGCATAAGAATTGTAATAAAAGTAGTTTGAAAAACCCCAAGGCATAGAGCAGCAATGAGCAAAATGATGCTGCATGAGTGAACAAATGCTACAGTAATGGAGAAAAAAATATAAATTGGACTATAGTGATGTAGAACCTCATTCTACATCATGTATTATTCAATGCAAGTTTGAATGCATTCATTTTTAGATAGATAATGGTCAGAATCACTAATACTGGAAATATTTTCTGCGGCACATGAATCTCACATATTTCTTACTCTTTCTTGCTTTTTCAAAAAAATAAATAAATAAAAGCTTAAAAATATGTGTCCTAAATATATTTTTTACAAGTTGAATCTTTTACACTGGACACTGTGGTGGCCTTTGTCATAATGTTCTGATTCATGAACTGTTGATCTTGAACTATCTTAACTAACAAGGACCACCTGTTAGTCACATTTAGTAGTCTAAATGTGTAGTAGTCACATTTAGTTACCACTCGAAGTTACAACGGCACTGAAAAAATTGACTTACGATCGTTTTTCACATTTATGACCATTGCAGCAGCCTCATGGTCATATGATCAAAATTGAGATACCTGGCAACTGATTCATATTTATGATGATTGCAGTGTCCCAGGGTAACGTGATCAGCCTTTTGCAACCTTCTGACAAGCAAAGTCAAGGGGGAAGCCAGATTCACTTAACAACCGTGTTCACTTTAGAACTCTGGCAAGAAAGGTCGTAAAATGGGGCAAAACACACTTAACAAATGTCTCCCTTAAGCAACAGAAATTTGGAGCTCAATAGTTGTCGTAAGTCGAGTAAGTAAGTTCCTGTTTGGCTTTCAAGATGCTCCCATAAACATCTGGCAAATGGCTTAGTAGTATATACGGTTTCGCTATAGCATTTTTAGATTGCAATCTTTTTGACAATCTGGGAATAGCCCCTGGAATATCTGGAAGTGATGTGTTGATACATCAAAAAGGCAAGACCCATTATCAAGCCCTCAGAATCCCAAATTGACCTGGAATAGGCTTTTTCCCCTGACAGTGGGCAGGCCACAGCACTATCACAATACTGCACAGGCTATTATTCTTATGGTTCGTCACACAGTCATGCAGATATTTATACTGGATTTGGCAATTTTGTCCACCTGTTGAGTTTTTCCTAGGCTTTGGAATAGGCAAATGTTGATGGTCTTAAAAGAATCATTGCAGGATATAAGCTGTAAAGACAAGTATAAGATATAAGATATAAGATATAAGCAGCAGTCCTTAACTTACGACCACAATTGGGGTCAGACTTTTCCTGCTAGACAAAGTGGATTGTTTGCTCAATTTTAATACCTTTTTTGCCACCATTGGTAAGCAAATTACACAGTCATTAAGCAAATTTGGCTTCTCCATTGACTTTATTTGTTGGAAGGTAGCTGGCAAATCACGAATGACAATCACATGATTCCAGGATGCTGCAACCATTGTAAATACATGCTGTGATTCAGTGGTGGCTTTCAAAATTTTTTACTATTGGTTCTGAGGATGTGGCTTTGTGGGTGTGGCATGGCTTTATGGGCGTGACAGGGGAAGGATACTGTAAAATCTCCATTTCCATCCCACTCCAGGGGAAGGTTACTGTAAAATCCCCATTTCTTCCCGGTCAGCTGGGACTTGGGAGACAGAGAATAGATGGGGGCGGGGGCCAGTCAGAATTTTTACTACCAGTTCTGCGAACTACTCAAAATTTCCACTACCGGTTCTACAGAACTGGTCAGAACCTGCTGCAACCCACCTCTGCTGTGATTGTCTTAAATGTGATGACCAATCATCACCTTTTTTTGAACAGTCACTAAACAAATGGTTGTAAGTCAAGAACTACATGTAAAGCTGCCTTTTGCAATTGACTGGAGGTGACTTTACCAATGCCTGGGGTGTTCATATGGTGTTTCAGGTGTTTCAGGATTGCACCTAAGGTAGTATTACTATTTGCTTTTCATTATCTACTTATTTAAAACATTTATATATCCACTTATCTTCTAACCAACACCAGGCAGCTTCTAATCATAATATGCCAAAGTCATACTACTTCTATTTGCAGGTCCTTGTATTTTGTGATTTTCTCCAGTTCCTCCTTTTCTGTTCTGGTTTATCTAGCTACTCCAACATCCACTATCCAGATTTTTTTGCCTTTCTTATCAATGCTCCATTGTTAATAGTATGTCATACCGTTCCTTGTAGTTGGTCTGCATAATCTTATTTCAACAGCTAAGTAGGTGTTCCACTGTTCCATTTTTCCATTATAAAATTTTATTTTCAGAAAGATAAAATATAAACTCCCCCCAAAAAAGGAAATTAAAAACAAAACAAAATGCAATTAAATAAAGCAAAAATTAAAAATGTGCATTAAAAAGACAAAAAACCAAAACACACACATGCACACACACACACATATACATTTTATCCCCCCATTGCAGACTGATAAATATACGGTATTTCCCTGAAAATAAGACCCTGTCTTATATTTTTTTGAATCCTGAAAAAAGTGCTTGGCCTTATTGCCATGTGCTCAAAAGCCTGATCGGGCTTATTATCAGGGGATGTCTTATTTTGGGGAAAACAGGTTATTACAACAATAACTTCCTCCCTTTGTGAATCAGAACCAAGACACTTGTACATCTATTTGCAACCAATTTGATCTATTATATATTTATCTGCTATTTCTCTCTCTCTCTTTCTCTACCTGTACCTATATCTATATATCAGACCTGGGTTTCAGCAATTTCCGGTAGCAGAAATTTTGAGTAGTTCAAAGAACTACTGTCTGGCCACACCTTCATCTATTTTCTGCCTCCCAAGTTCCAGCTGATCAGGAGGAAATGGGGATTTTGCAGTAACCTTCCCCTGGAGTGGAGTAGGAATGGAGATTTTACAGTATCCTTCCCCTGAAGTGGGGTGGGAATGGAGATTTTACAGTATCCTTCCCCTGCCACGCCCCAAAAGCCATACCCACGAAACCAGTAGTAAAAAAATTTGAAACCCACCACTGCTATAGATGTATGGATATAGTAGTTAACAGATAACCTAAGTTAAACTTCAAAGCCATTTGTAGAAAGTCTATAGCAGCTTCATATCTACCACATAACAGTTGAAGGGAAAAGATGATAAAAGACCCAATCTTCTGATCGCTACTATTGAGAATCGCTGTCATCAAGATTACGCTTCTCTGAAGGTACATGATCGTTTGAGGGTTATCCTGGGTTGTTCCTAGTGCTCCCATTCAAATCTAGGGAGCATAAGCTGCTAAATAACCAGCTTTGGTGCCATAATCAGCTGTTTGTCAGCAGGAAAAAAGGAATCACCCATCACTCAGCTCGCCATCTTGGGGAAAATCCGTTGTTCCACTGAGTCTTCATCTTCTTTGCAGATATGGCATTTGCTATCTGTTACTCTTAAGGGTCTTGGACAACTAAAATTAGCCCTTCTGTTTCTTTCTTCAACTTTCCAGCTCTTTAGCCATTGCCAAGTCTTGTTATCTGCTTTGACTGCTTTTTTTTAATGAACTGGCCATATAATACTTTATCTTGCCATTTCTCTTCTATATTATTCATTTGGTCTTTTCTGTAGGCCTGTTTGGTCTCTCCAGTATTTATGGTGTACTGACTTCAGTGTATATTCTTCCAATGCCTCTTTTTCAACTGTCTGATGTACTTGCAACATTCCACACACACATCTATTTTCCTTGGTAAATAGTCAGCATCCGCTGCATGGATAAAGGGCATGATTCACTGTCATTATTTTTCTGGTCTTCCTATCCAGGGATTTTAGTCCTGCTTGAGTCCAGTCCACCATTCCAGCTGTGTACCTAATCACTGGAAGTGCCAGGGTGTTGATTTGATGGTATTTCCTCCACTGAGTTTGAACTTTAAGAATTTCTTCATTCTCATGATGTATTCATTACTAGCCTTTTTCTTTTTTCTACTTCAGTGTGCTTGGTGCTGCCAATGCAAATATGAAAATATAGCAGGAACATAGAATTTGAAAATAGGAAAAACTGAAGCAGATAAAAATATTAAAATATTGTGGGATTTTTGAATGCAAACACACCAGATATAACTATAGTTGAAAAGATGAAAATGGATAATTGACATGGCAAGGCCAGTGGATAGTAGAACAAAAGACACAAAACTGGAAAAGTTTACAAAGTATCAGGAGCTGAAAATTAAGATTGGAGGATTATGGCAAAAACCAGCTGTGGTGGTCCCAGTGGTTATTGGCACACTGTGTACTATAGCAGAAAATCTTGGACTGCCCGTAAAAAATCTGGACATTGACAGAATTTCCACCTGTCAGTTACAAAAGGCTACACTGCTTGCATCCACACGTGTACACTACATTGATAGATTATGACACCATAGGTTCTTGGGAAGAACTTGATGTGTATTAAGATCAACATCAGCTAAAGAATGGCAGCTTTGATTTCACCTGATTGTGCGTATAATAATCATATGTTTAGAAGATGCTTTAAAAGTAACAACAGCTTAAAACATGATTTAGAATTCTGCACTTGATTGCTGATTTATCTCTGTTTCTTTATATAAGTTATAGAATTGAGTACAGGTGGTCCTCGACTTATGACCAGTCATTTAACAACTGTTTCACAATCGTAATAGCCAGTTAGCAAGTGCTGTATGGCTTGCAAAGCACTTCTAAGCCTAATAAAATGTTCTCTCACTCTCCCCTTTATCACATGACTGAATTTGGGACCCTTTCCAACCTGTTTGCATTTACAACCAGTTGCCAAAAGCCCAGTGATCTTGTGATCACCATTTGCAATCTTCTTGCCAGCTTCTGGAGAAGCCAGTAGAGAAAGTGGCAAACAGAGGAGATGGAGGATTTGCGGTCCGTTTCCCCCAGAGTGTGCTGAGGGATTTCCATTTCCGTCCATGCAGGGAAGGGTAATCCCCTCTCATGGTGGAGGAATGGACCTTGAATCTGGTGAAAACACTAATGAAGCTGAGATTATGAAAGGCTCTGATTATTATGCCGGCTTCACTAACGTCCTTCTCCTCTCAGGAGGAGAAAATGCTAAAGTTCTGAACCTCAGACTTCTGCCCCCTTACTTCTGTGGGCTGAGATGTCACTTTTCCAGCCATTGCCCCAACTGTGGCTTTTCCTCCTCCTCTCTCAAGAATAGCCCCATAAACCTTTGTAGATTGTCAAACTGTTAAGTGTACTAGAATTATAGTTCAGCTAACTGAGATAATACGTATGGCTTGTTCAGTGTTAGTCATTTAGTTCCAGTTCTAAACTTTTATCAATGTTTCAAAAGAGATATCTGATAATCACATTTTAATATGAGGTACTGCTCAAAAAAAATATTATGACTTCAGACAAGTAGATGGCAGATTCTACCTACCCAGCATTGAACTCAAATGTCTATGTGAACAAATGCGGTTTCCCACAGGAAGGCCTTATTGTAAATAAAAGCATTTGAGGCCTATATACAAGCAACAGAAGCATCAAAATGGGGGCATTCTTATATTTTTCCTGTCCTTTGTATGCCCTAACACTAATTTTTATTTTTGTACAAGCTTTTTAGTTACTGGAATTTATTCTGGATACCGAATTAAATAACAAGGCCAAACATATAATTGAAACATGCATACATTATTAAATCTTAGAGTTCAAAATAAGCTTTGCTATTTTACATTTTAAAAATATTGCTCCTTCTCTCTCATTCCAGAAACAATCATAAAATCTTAAACTAAAGAATCCTGAGAAAATGCATGCAGATGGATGGTGAATTCAAGTCCCACAGCTACCTCAGGCTTCTAAAATAACTGTTACTGTCTTTGTAAACCAGCTGCGCCTGGGGAACTTGACACTCAATTTGTCAATGTTTTATAAATTGTTTGCTAGACAGCAATAGAACTCTGGAGAATAAGGTCACAATCCATTGGGAACATCTCTCATACAAACTCGGTGGATTTCAAAAAAGTTCTTCGAAAAATACATTTTAATCTGTAATATCCACCACGGAGTTTATAAATAATAAATTCTAACTAGTCTTGCATTGGAAAAATTGATGGCATAGACACCCTTTCAGGAGTGTTTGCACAAATGACACTTTAAAAAATGTGTATGTGTTTGTATGGTAATGTTTTAATCACTGGTGCAAATTAAACTTTTGTTTAAATAATAAATATGGGAATATGTTTTCTTTCCGTTATAAGCACCCTGGAATCTTTCAAAATAAGGTTACTGCTCTTCAATATGAAAATACCAGATACTGTTTATTTACATTTTACAACACATACATTATGGTATTTTTCTGAAATTATTAGACTTCCCAGAAGGAAGCCACTACTATTTTAGTCCCCGTTCTCTTCTGAAAAAAAACTTTCAATTGTACTACAGTAGTCTTCAACTTATGACTGGTTATTCAGGGAACAGTCAAAGTTATGATGAATCCCCCAAAAAGCTACTTATGACCCAGATTTAAAGTTCCAATTAGTTGCCCCTTCTCCATGATCACATGACCACATTTTAAACACTTGGCAGCCAAATCTGCATTTATGGCGATCTCCATTTTCCTGTGGTCACGTGACCGTGAGTTCTGATGTTTTTGCCAGAAACCAGCATTTACACAAAAATGCCTCATAGCAAACAATGGGTTTTCACTTAATGACCACGGCAATGACTGTGGAGTTTGTTTAATGGCAGCTTTGTTTGCTTAATGACTGCTACAAGAAAGTTCCTAGAATCAGGTATGCCCCATTGTGGCCTACTTAACAACCATCCTTAATTACGATTGACATTGTGGGTTCAATTATAGTCTTAAGTGAAGAACTTCCTGTACCATGTTTCAGAATGTAAGATGGATCAGTAGATGTTGCAGAGATGGATATTGCAACAAGTGTTGAGGATAGCATTGTTTCCTTGCAGAGGAAAAATTGGTACTTCCATATTAAAAATTTAGATTTAAATTTAAGAGATTCTACAACACATAATTAATTGAATTAGTTGATGAAACATTGCTTTCAAATTGTCCATGTCTTAGAAAGACAATGTCTACTCGCCTGCAATCGTTCACATTTTCCTGAAAATCTCAATTTTTCTGTTTATTCCTTAAAACTTGCTTCTTTTCATTTTTCATTTTCATTTTCTTAAATTGTATACAAAACCTGCCTAATCACTTTTAACTTTAGTTGCCAATACGAGAAAACCCCAAGCCTTCCTGAAATATATTAATCTGTCTTTACTTTTACAATATTTGTCTAAACCCTAACCCAGGGGTGAAATGCTCCTGGTTCGGACCGGCTTGGGCGAGTAGGTAGCGATGGTGGTGGGCAGTTTGGAGAACCGGTAGCAAAAATTTCTGCCCCCGCCCTCCATGCCCAGTGGAGCTGCGCGATCATCAGAGCCTTTTTTTTCTTTTAAATGGCTCTGACGATCCCAGCTGAGTTGCCTGCGGTTAGCTAGCTAGCAAAAATCCCTCCCCTTCCCCCCCGCCTCCAGCTTGCTTACCTTCACACGCCTGCCTTGCTTCGCTTGCTGTAATACCTGCAATCCATTGCATCAGCAAGCAACTGAATCTCCCTGCCTACAATCAAGCTCATCGGTGAGCAGCTCTATCTGCCTGCCTGCCTGCAGGGTTCTCCAACCTTGGCAACTTTAAGACTTGTGGACTTCAACTCCCAGCAAAGCTGGCTGAGGAATTCTGGGAGTTGAACTCCACAAGTCTTAAAGTTGCCAAGGTTGGAGACCCCTGTTCTATTGGGTAAGTTTTTTCCCCCCTTTGGCAGCTTTAAAAAAAATAGTTAATTGGGGTTTTTTTTAGTTGTTCTTTTTTTAGACCTAGCCATTTTTTAAAAAAAATTTGATTTATATGCCGCCCTTCTCTGGAGACTCAGGGTGGCTTACAATGCGCTAACCAATAGCCTTCATACTTTTGTATATTTACAGTATACAAAGTCAGCTTATTGCCCCCACAAACTGGGGGCTTGCCCCCACATGCGTGCCTTACCTACCTTAGAAAGAATGGAAGGCTGAGTCAACCTTGAGCCTAGTGAGATTCGAACCTGCAATAATTGCAGGCAGCTGGTGTTAATAACAGGGTGCTTTAGACCACTGTACTACCAAAGCTTTAAAGTTTAGGAAGTTTTAAATTTAGCTGCTTTTATATAAAAATAAAAATAAATTAAAATAAAATAATATTTGTGCAGCTTTCTGAGATTTAGTGTGTTTCTGTAGTGTTTCACTCTAACTACACAAACACACAAAATCTCACAAAGCTGTATGTGGAATTTTGTGTGTGTAAAGTGTGAAAGTTGTTTTTTTGGGCTTTTTGTGGCTGTGTGAGGTTCCTGCTTGTTGCAGGGGCCATTTTGGGTCTAGCACAACTGCTTTTACATTGTGGGTGAGCCAGTTGTGTTGTGTTGTGTTTTGTAGGTTAGAAAAGGGCAAAGAAGTAATATTGACTTGGCCACGCCCACCCAGTCACCTTACCACCAAGCTACGCCCACTAATTAAGCCACGCCCATAGAACTGGTAGCAATTTTTAGATTTCACCCGTGCCCTAACCTGTTGGCTAGAGTCTGTATCATGTGGGAGAGACTGCATCGTTGGACAAAGTACGAATCATTTTGAATCATGAAACACTATATTTGGAGTTAGCAATTTCTGTTAACTATACTTCCAGTTTGGCATCTAAAAAAGGTGATTATGTCTTCTTGACCACTGAGCTACATAATTTAACAGAAACTAGAATTCCACATCTGGACTCTCTTAACTCATAAAAACATATCACCTGGGTTTGTGAACGGAGTCACAATATCAGCAAATGAATGAACTGGATTGCTTATATATTATTTGATATTCTTTTCTTCATTTATTATAATGTCTGGAGCAACATATACATTCCTTCAAATGCAGTAAGAATCTTATTCAATTAGGCATTCATGGCAGCTAGTCTTACAATTCTATATTTCTGTGGTCTGATTATTTGCTGTTGGTCATGGAGCAGGAAAGGGATCTGAAAAGAAGGTCTTCTTGAACCTCACTTAATATTTTATATCCGTGATGGCAAACCTATGGCACACGTGCCAGAAGTGACACACAGCACCCTCTTTGTGGGCACGCGACCCGTTGCCCCAGTTCAGCTCTGCTGCGCAAGCACACGTGCCTCCCACCAGCCAACTGGTCTTCGGGTCTCTGCTGCGAATGCAAGGGGGGCAGCATGCTTGTGGGGAGCCTGCACACGCATTGCATTTTGGGGTGGGGCACATGTGCAGGGGCTGCATGCACATTTTAGTTTAGGGGTTCAGGCACGCACACGCGATTTGGGCACTCGGTCCAGAAAAGGTTAGCCATCACTGTTCTATACATTACAGTCTTTCTATACATTTCGGTGAGAAAACAATGAACACTTCTTTAAGGCATATCAGAAACAAAAAGCAAGAAATTTCAAAATTTCCTTCCCTATTTGGAAGCTACCACTTCTAATTGATCAAATTACTACTTTGGCAAAAGATTGTTTATATTCCATGAATAGAATATATGAATGGACAATGAAGAGAGAATAATTATGAAGCTGAAATTTTGGTTCAAAGAAGATGAAGAAGACAATGACTACAAGGGAAAATAGATAATTTTGAGAGATAATTTTGACAGCAAAAGAATTATGTAATTTAATGGGTGCCCATAAGCAAAAATGATAGGTGATCATATCTGTGCATGTTTTTGAAGAAAATATTCACATTATATAGTACAAAATGAAAGAAATAAGGGAAAAATAAAGCAAACAAAAGAAACAATGTTTCCACTGAATAATGTTTAACGGGGGAATGTCACAACAGAGGGAACAGAAATCCTGCATATATTATGTAACTGTCAACTACTGAACAGCTCTTAAGTACTTAGTCAAAGTAGCTCAATTTGCAGAAAAAGCTGTGTACTCTAGAAACATCATCTGAAATGGAAGACAATATACAAATGAAGACATTTACGGCATGTTTAAGTAACTATTGACACATCTACTTCTATACATTTATTAAGAAATCATTGCCTACAATGGAATATATCTAGGATATCCATCTGTGATTTGTGAATAACATCTCTCGTAAATGCAACATCCCTTGTGATTTACTATACTCTTTAAGTGGAATAGAAGGGATAGTTAATCCTATGTGACAGAATTATGTCTGAGAAGGCTGATTATGTACACTAACAGGTGGTTCTAAATAGATAGTCTAAACAAAGGAGGGGTGGATTTAAAAACCCACCCCTACTGGTTCACTCATGGCGCTCGTTCGCTCACGACACTTCTGCACATACGCAGAAGCATCCGGGTGGGTGGCGCGGAGCCTCCTGCTGCCGCCGCTACAGGTTCACCTGTTCCAGGGCGAAACAGTAGCAACCCACCACTGAAACAAAGAGGACAAGTTAATATTAAGTCTAGGGCCCCTAGGCAATGTTGAAGCTCAAAATCAGAAACCAAAAAGGATCTAGAAAGCCATCAAGCTCTGAAAGCACAGAATCATTTTTTGTTCTTTTATTTAAAATAAAATATTTAGATGTAATAAGTTTTAAACAGTAGATTCTGCCATAGGTATTTCATCTCTATGTCACAAAAAAAGTTTTGCCTGCAAATGTAGTTAGTCTCAATTATTGTAAAAGCTGAATAGTACTACTACTAGTGTATTAGTACTAATAGTACTAATATTACTAATGATGATACATTTTTTATAAATTTTACATTTTTATAAGCTTCTTCAAACTTTTGTTTGAAATGTGGTCAACTTGAAGGATTAGTTTATCATGCCTGATGGGCTTGCCAAAACCCCCCAGTAATTTCTGGGGATAGATAGATAGATAGATAGATAGATAGATAGATAGATACATAGATACATAGATAGATAGATATAGATAGATAAAAAAGGATTTTAATTATTGCAATCTTTTATTTGATTTTGTTATTCCTATGCTTTTTCTTTTTTTAATTCTATTTTTTTCCTATTTTCTTTGTTCCCTGTTCACTATTCTTTCTTCTTTCTTTTGTTTCTTTTCTAATATTTGCATTGTTTTTATCATAAAAGCTTTTTCAGTAAAATTATATTAAAAATAATGATTAATTTAAAAAACTGGTTGTTAAAAGCAGAGGATGAGCTTTGCTATAACAAACATAGTTTGGGTGCAAGGGAAATAGAGTATTAACAATCCAGACCAGGAGTGTCAAACACAAAGCTTGTGGGCCAGATCCAGCCCGTGGGGTGCTTAGATCTGGCCTGTGGGACTGGCCTGGAAATAGCAAAGGACTGGCCCCCAGTGCCTCTGCTATTGAAAATGGGTTGCGGGGGGCTGTGTGCAGCCCCCACGCCCTATTTTTGCCTGGACAGCCTGCTGCAGCATTCTGCTGGCCAGAACAGGGCACAGGGGGGCCATGCACCCCCGTTTTGGCTGGCTGGGTGCTGCAAGAGGGTTTGTCACATCTGCTGTCTGTCCCATCTCCCCCTCCCAGGCCGGCCCACGGAAGACAGCTACAATGCTGATCTGGCCGTCGAAGAAATCCAGTTTGACACCCCTGATCTAGAATCACACACAGAGCAAGCGAAGAGATTGTTAATTGAATTTATGGAATTAGCTTCAGTTTATGAACCCACTTCCACAGGGACGTCATGGTCCAGGTTCCTTCTTTTAAATCTTGTAATATTATAGGACCTGGGAAATGAGACTTTTCTGTGATTATCCCTGTTCTTTGGAAAGATCTGCCATGATATACAACAGGCCCCACTCTGTTCATTTTAAATACATTTTTAGGTGTAGAAATCAAGGTCCAGTCATTTGTTCTGTGTGAAGATGTCTCTCTCCTTCGCAGCTTTTATTGCTTTTTATACAGTTTTTACAACCAGGAAAAGACAAACCAGCAACAGTGTTTTTATTGGTAGATACTATTCGCCCCCCCTTAAGATGCCATCATCCTGATGGAGAAGGCAAGGTGTGATAATGCAAATCAGAGCCAGAATGAGATCATACATGCAGGCAAGATACATAGCATTGAGGCGACGCAGTTTGCTGCACACAGCCTGACACCATGACCTTTTACCTCTACATCTAGGTACATGGACAAGTTAAATGCAGTCCCCTTTTGGTTGTTATGGAGCTTGGTCATGATTTTATATTTGGGATTTTATACTTATATGCCTAAATATTACATGATTTGGTTTTATTTGTTTATTGTGTGTTTTCATTCTATAAACTGACCATAATCATTTTTTATTTTAGTAGTTTTATAAATCATATGAGTAAGTGAGTGAGTGAATGAAGAATGAATGAAGAATGAATGAATGAATGAATGAAGTGAGGCTATTTAAAAAATGCTTTTTATTCGACTTCAGAAGCAATCAAATATATAATTTTCCAGTAACAACTTTGTTTATCAGTTCTGCTACTCCAAACATTATGAACAAAAGCACTTTCAGTTGCAGGACAGACTTTTAAAGCTGCCTCAATACTATTGTAACAATACACTTTGCATAGCTCTGAAAAACCACCCAGTTCTTTAATTTTTCAAGCAGATATGTTTTAGCTCAAAAATTTTGCTTAACTATAAATATCTTTTGACTAGCTAATTGGAACCATCTGCTTACAGAACATGCATGCCAATTACAGACCATGGTCCCGCCTCAATTTTGATAACAGAATAACCTGCATCATTCCTTCTATTTTCAACATTTTTTTCTAATAAATGTTGCTATGGTGCCTGGTTTCTGGCTTTATCATTGTTTTCATTTGAAATAGTTGTGGTTCTCCAAGAAAGTTAACTTGATAAAAATGTTTAAAGTTTCTATGAAACACGGCATCAAAATCCCAGAGTCCTAGTAGATTGGCTAAGGATGAGCCCAATTATTATCAACAGATGAGTATAGCCTATCCAAAAGTTTGCTTTATTTCATATATTTTTCTCCACATTTTTCCATATAGACGTTACCAGCGAACGCAGAAAGATGCACAATGTCCTGTCAAATTTAGCTATAGCAGTTATTAAAGAGACAAACTAATTGACTAATATCAAATTCAACCAGCCATCAGGATATAGAATGTTATTTCAAATATTTGTTTTAAAAATTTTAAAATTAGCACATATTTATGTCAGTCACATAACGGAAATGAACAGAAATGTTCCAGAAGCATTTAATTCAAAACCACTGAAAAAGCAGAAGAGTAATTAGGATAGGAATAATAATAGTGGGTCAGGCATGATGAGCCAAGTGGAAATCAGCTGAAATTTGGTCATTGATATGATATTTTCAAGTTTGTGGATGCATTCCAAATAACATACCCAAGTAGCATCTCAGCATATGTTTAATTGCTTAAATTGCATTCTACAAGAATGATTCAGAGAGAGTGCTGCATAGCAGAGACAATGTAAGAAAATACATGGGACTACATGAAGTCATTTTCTGCAAAGCAAGTTGAATATTGACAGGCAGGCAGGCAAGGAGGATGTACTATCTAAAAGAATAGAGTTGGAGAGAACTACAACAAATGGGATACAATTTGTAAGAAGTGGTATTTTGCTAGGGCTTTGTTGTTCATGGAGAGATATTTGGAGACTGCTATAGGATCAAAAGCAGTGTAAAATCTCAGTTTCTATTTGCTTTATTTTAGCTATATACTTAATAGAATACTTTTTTAAACATGTATTTACTTACTACCAGGTTCTGCTGCCCTCTTGTGAGGAGGAGGAGAATATCTAAAAGAACAATCTAATTTGTTTCTTCATGGAAATTTTCATCATTTTTTAAAAAAATGCATCATAAAAATAGAATTCTCAAGTTCCACACATTTTAATTTTTGAAAAACTACTGTTTTGTCATATGATTAGGTTTCTGACTTTGCCTATTAACATTCTATTCCCTTTTTCTATTTTCTGCCTGTAGAATAACCTTCCCCAAACCCTGTTTTGAGGTAAAAGCACTTGAATTTCCAGTTTATAATTTATAATATAATTTAATCTAGGAGAGAAACCTGCCTGTTCACAAAATGGTGACCAACCACCAAACACCTAATTATTTCCAAATAAAATGATGAGGCTTGTTTCCTGGCATAATATTCTCTATCCTGTAGTTTGCTTTGGTCTATTTTTGGGTAAATGTGTATTCTTTCAGAGAATGTGGTCTGCATTCTTAATTTTCTAACATAAATATGGCTCACCTGGACATATTCCAAATATTTATGACTGTATTGGCAGATGCTTTGCTCTACCACATGCCATTTTCCAGTTTTTCTTTAATTACTATGATCTAAAAATCTTTCAATTGAGGCAAGAAAATGGAGAATACCAAAGGAGCTTTCAGTGGGCACACTGCTTTCCCTAACAAAAGAAAGCTATCATCCCCTAATGAGTCTGTTTTTAAATAGCTGAAAACATCCCTGCCAGTAGCAAATGTGAGAAGCAATATATGAGAAAATAGTTCTGAAAGATTGAAATTGCTAGGTGTTTACAAACTGCCCTTAACAACAAGCTTACAGTGTTTGTGGTTCAACATGTTTGCAGAAAACAAAGCATCTTGCTAAAAATTGTAGGATAAAATGGGGAGGAAAGAGATTATAGTGTGGATTATAAATATCTAAGTCTAAAATACTTGGTAAATAAACATCCCCATTGCCTATAAAGTGTCTTGGGAATAATAACATTAGCATAACATTTTGAAAAATGGATTTTTCATATATTATGCATAATAAATATTTTTTGTAAACATTCAGAGAGATACAATACATTCCAGTCTCACTCCTTGAAAACAGAGCAGGGATAAGCTAAATGTATATGTTCTACATTGGATGAAAGATGGAAACTATATCAAAAATTCATAAATAAATATGTATTTGTTTATTAAATTTCTATGCTGCCCATCTCCCCAACAAGATGATGTGTTTGTTTTACTAAAAATGAAAAAAGAAAATAAGATGCTTAGTCAGTATATTCCTTTTTAGATTTTAATTAGGATGTTCAGGTTTTTCCTAGGGGCAGTAATGGAAGTTTAAAGAAAAGGCATATACTTTTTTTCAAATAAAAAAAATATAATGGTCAACTACTTTCCCGTAAGAAATTACAATTAGTAATGTTATTACTTTTCTAAATGTCACGTTTAAGAACAGTTGGTTTTTACAAATCAATAAAAAGAGAAGGCTACACATTTCTTGTTAGTCTTGCAGTTAGCTACATATTTGCCAACAAAGTTGAGATTCCTATTGCTGAGGATACCACATTTTTTTAACCTATGAAACAAAAATAAATATTTCTAATTTATGCAAAGGGCTTTTCCTATTGCTTTAATGGATCAAAGTTATACAAGGTAATCTGAATCTTAATTGAGATACCTTATAATTGAACTTTTATGTTTGAGCCAAGTAGAGTATACACAATGTCCTATTTTCATCTAATTGCATCTAATCAATCCAGTAAAAAATACATGGAATTCCTCAGTTTACTTCCAGAGGAGGCATAGTTAACTGAACACAACTTCACAAAAGTGGAGCCAATGATCACAGTGAAGACTGAAGAACTGGTAAGTAGGCCGATTCTTTGAAATTCAGTTGAGTGAAACATGTCATAAAGGAAGAATTATTAGAAACATAGAAAATTGATGTCAGAAAAAAACCTAGTGGTCCACTGAGTCTGCCCTTTGAGGGTTTTTTTTTGTTGAACCATTTGTTGAATTATTGAACCATGGTATATCAAACGGGCTAACTTACAGAATGCTGGAAACCAATACTCTGTGTGAGTGAAATTGGGGAGACTTGTAGTCACTTCAATGCTACTGTGCTGCTGCTGCTGCTTCAGTGTCACTCCCTGACAATTTCCAACAAGTCAATGGAGAAGTCAGCAGGAAAGGTCACAAGTTGGTCAGGAAAATCTCCCACATCCAAACCTCAGAGCCATGGCAGCTATTCAAACACCTCCATGCACCCTTCCTGACCCATGCCATCCCTGCATGCCCTCATTGACTTGCACAGGACCTCACATGCATCGCATGCACCTTCCCCAAATCATATTGCCACTCTGCATCATGCCTTACTCATATGGCACCTCTTGTGCACTCCCACGAACCATTCCTGACCCACCAACGGGAGGAGGAGGAGAAGGAGGGAGGGAGGGAGGGAGGAAGAAAGAAAGGAAGGAAGGAAGATACATTTCGAAGTTCCTGGTCAGCTTCCTATAAGGAAATTCAAAGGGGAAGCCAGCAGGAAGTTGATAATCAATTCCACTTCCACTTTTTTTGCCTGGTTGTGGTCATTCTGTTTAGATAAGTTAATATATCTGAAACAATAGACCAGTGATGGCTAACCTTTTTGCCGTCGCGTGCCAAAAGTGGGGGGAGCGCGGGGGGTTTGTGCGCGTGTGTGCCCACACCCATAATTCAATGCGCCCTGTTCTCCCGCACATATGTGACCCCCCCCGTGCTCCCCCCACTTTTGGCACAGTGGGCCCAGTAGGCCAGTTTTTCACCCTCCCCAGGCTCCAGAGGCTTTCTAGGAGCCTGGGGAAGGTGAAAACTGCCTTCCCCATCCCCCCGAAGGCCCTCTGGAGGCTGGAAACAGCCTGTTTCCTGATTTCCGGTGGGCCCAGAAGGGCCAAAAATCAGGTGGCTGGTGCGCACATGTGTGCTGGAGCTGAGCTAGGGCAACACTCGCATGCCCACAGATATGGCTCTGTGTGCCACCTGTGGCACCCGTGCCATAGGTTCGCCATCACAGCAATAGACCCACTGAGTCATTGAAGTTTTGGGTCATTTGGTAGTAATGAAAGTATTTACTATTCTTGATGAGGACAGATACTGGAAAATGAAATGAGATGGAGTCATGATGGTTATGCACATTTAATATCCTTTGGAAAGGTATTATTTCCATTTTCCAACAAAAATGAGGAAACATTTGGCCATATAAAAGGGATCATATGTACCATGTCATAGACACTAGACAACAATTATAGACAACAATTATTTTGAAGTAATAATTGTTCCAGTGAGTGTGTGGGGAATCATTTCAAGTGTTACAAAGGCAGATAGCAAGTTACCTTCTGGCTACCTATCTATTTTCAAGAAGTATTGTGCACATGTTTAGTATGGAGTTTTATCTATCTTTGTGCGCTGTAAAGTATATTTTCTATTCTACTAACTCAGGCTTCCAGTAACCCATTCTGATGACATACAGAGCTATCCAAAAAGAATTAGACAGAGATATCATCAACCTTTGATATCTTATAGACAATTATTAGAAACTAAGACACAAAATTATTATTATTATTATTATTTATTATATTTGTATACCGCCCCTCTCCCGAAGGACTCGGGGTGGTGAACAGCCAGATAATAAAATACAAAAAATACAAAATTTAAAACAGTATTAAAATCCAATTTAAATCAATTTGGCCCACAATTAAAACCCCTGTATTAAAACCCATAATTTAATAATTTAAGTAAAACAATTTAAAAGAGTAGGTCAGGTCAGTCCGCTTGATGAAACAGAAATGTCTTTAGGGCACCGCAGAAGGTGTGAAGATCCGGGATCCGCCGTATCTCTGGGGGCAACTCGTTCCAGAGGGTGGGTGCCTCCACAGAGAAGGCTCTCCCCCTGGGGCCGCCAGCCGGCATTGTTTGGCCAACGGCACCCTGAGTAGCCTCTCTCTGTGGGAGCGCACTGGTCGGTGGGAGGTTACTGGTGGCAGAAGGCAGTCTCGTAAGTACCTGGGTCCTAAGCCATGGAGCGCTCTAAAGGTGGTAACCAATACCTTGAAGCACACCTGAAAGATCACTGGGAGCCAGTGCAGCTCGCGCAGGAAAGGTGTTACATGGGAGCGCCGAGTCGCCCCCATCACCACCCACGCGGCCGCATTCTGGACCAGTTGGAGCCTCCGGGTGCTCCTCAAGGGGAGCCCCATGTAGAGAGCGTTACAGTAGTCCAAGCAGGATGTGACGAGGGCATGAGTGACCGTGCGTAAGGCATCCCGATCCAGAAAGGGATGCAACTGGTGGATCAGGCGAACCTGATAAAAAGCCCCCCTGGCCACAGCTGTCATATGCTCTTCCAAAGACAGCCGTGTATCCAGGAGGACACCCAAGTTGTGAGCTCTCTCTGTGGGGGCCAACGACTCGTCCCCAAAAGTCAGCAATGGGAAACATCGGAAACCGCAGCCACTCGGTCTTGGATAGGTTGAGCCTGAGCCTGTTTCTCCCCATCCAGATCCGCACGGCCTCCAGGCACCGGGACATCACATCAAGGGCATTGTTGGGGTGGTCCAGGATGGAGATGTACAGCTGAGTGTCATCAACATACAGATGACACTTCACCCCGAAACCACAGATGATCTCACCCAGCGGCTTCACATAAATGTTGAACAGAAGGGGCGAGAGAACCGACCCTTGTGGCACCCCACACACAAGGCTCCTCGAGGTCGATCTCTGTGCCCCTGTCAACACGAACTGCGACCGATTGGAGAGGAAGGAGGAGAACCACCGCAACACGGTGCCCCCTATCCCCAACCCCTCCAATCGGTGCAGCATGATACCATGGTCGATGGTATCAAAAGCCGTTGAGAGATCTAATAGTACCAGGACAGAGGAACAACCCCTGTCCCGAGCCCTCCAGAGATCATCCATCAACGCGACCAGTGCCGTTTCCATGCTGTGCCCAGGCCTGATCTTTGAGAAACATTCTTTCAGAAAAATGCTGCTTCAGCTGGCTGATTTCCAAATGCTCAGTCTTTGTAATTTCTTGTGGTAAAAGCACAGAGTATCTGGACAGCATGATCTTTGCCATTGCTATAGTCAGGAATTCATGATTTATCACCCTCCATCAATTTATTTTAAACATAAACAATCCATTAAAATTAGCATACAAATGGATATTTGCAATACTCTACTTCTGAAAAGTTTCATAGGTGTCTTTGACAATAGCAGCAACATTCATTGCCTCTGTTCCTTTCTTTGAATATCTAAGCTATTATGTGCATATACTCCAACATTTCACAATTCCAAGATCATTTTGAAAATTCTTTCATAACTTTCTTCTAGGATCCTCTCAGAATACAAAAAATGATGTACAAAAGTGGCCTTTTCCCCTCCAAAGGTAAACAAGGCCATAAAACAGACATCTGTCAGTCAACACTTGAACCATTTATTGCTCTGGGGATAATTCCTTTAGAAATGAGATAATAGAAAAGTTAATAATTTCTTTGCAAATTCATTTCCCTTAGGTGACCGTAGGAATGTTTTTATTAAAGGTTTCATTGTAAATTACAGTTTCTTTAATTAGAAACCATAGGAAAACTAATAGTATAAGACTATTTTAAGCAAATATTTATGAATCAACAAAGACAATAAAATTGTCTTATTAATAATAAGACAATAATTGTTAATAACCATTATAAAAACAAAATGTGACTCATTCTAAAAAAATCACAATATAATAGTGTAATCTACAGCCTAATCTTGGATCTATTAGTGTTTTCAAAATGGATGAGTAAAAAGATTTATCTTCAGTATAGAAGACAAACAAGGTGAGGGCAGTTAAGTTATTTATTTATTTATTTATCTATCTATCATATTTCTATGCCACCAACTCTCTGAGGACTCTGGGCAGTTACACCAAAGACAGTATACTAAATAGCATATTACCCCCAACAATCTGAGTCCTCATTTTACCCATCTCGGAAAGATGGAAGGCTGAGTCAACCTTGAGCCGGTGAGATTTGATCTGCTGAACTAGCAGTCAGCTGAAGTAGCTGCAGTACTGCACTCTAACCACTGTGCCACCTCGGCTCTTATTATCTTGGGAAGTGTTCCATAACTGGGGTGCTAGAGCTTTAGGTCAGCGGTTGATGTTAATGTCTATGTTGGATGGTATCTGGAGAAGCAATATTTTATGCACCTGGGTCCTAAATATTGGTAATCTTGTAGACTTTTTTCCCCCTCTGCTCAAGTTCTAATTGCCAAAGAAAAATATTTTTTTCATTTTCATTAGGCTGGCCTTTACCTCTTTATTCCTAAGGCTATAAATAATTGGATTTAACATGGGGGTCACAATACAATAGAGAGAGGAAACCAAAGTATCAATATCCAAAGAGTATCCTGAACTAGGCCTGTTATAATTAAAGTTAGCAGTACCATAAAATACTATAACCACAATCAGATGTGAAGCACAGGTAGAGAAAGCCTTGGCTCTGCCTTTGGAGGTCTTGATCTTCAGAATGGTGCCAATGATGCGGATATAGGAGATTAGTGTAAAGAGGCAGGGGGTGAGTCCTATCAAAGCACTGGCTAGATGGAGTACAGCTTCATTCACTGATGTATCCGAGCAAGAGAGCTTCAAAAGCAAAGGAACATCACAGAAGAAGTGGCTGAGCTGATTGGATTTGCAGATAATTAAGGATGACACAAGAAGGGTGTGCACCAGTGAGTTTGCTAAACCACACAACCAGGAGAACCCTGCCATCTTCCTACAAGCACTATGGTTCATGATGCTAGAGTAATGCAAAGGACTACAAATAGCCACATAGCGATCATATGCCATGACAGCCAACAGTACACATTCTGTTCCTGCACAAGTAATGAGGAAAAACAATTGGGCAACGCATCCTATATACGAGATAGTTTTCCTCAGCCGAAAAAAATTAATGAGCATAACAGGGATTGTGGCAGAGATATAACAAATGTCTAGAAAGGACAAATTTGTCAAGAAATAGAACATAGGTGTATGCAGAGTCACATCAGTCTTGATCAAAGTGATGATCAGAGCGTTCCCCACTAAAGTTATTGTGTAGATTGCTAAGAACATAAAGAAGAATAAAATATAGAGATCAGAATGGTTTGAAAAACCCAGGAAAATAAACTCCTTTATAAAAGTTTGGTTTTCCATGTCAGTAGGATTCTTTCTGAAAAGGTAAAGAAAAAAGTCTCAAAGACCAATACAATATTCAATTGATATAAGACATTAAAAAAACACACTGGCTGGATTCATAAACCACCATTAATCTGTAATATTGTTTATCTGGATGTTGTGTGAATCCAGCCTCTGTATTTCAAAAAGCATTGTTTAACTGTTTTCATTATTAATTAATTACTATAAATAATTATTAATTACAATAATTGCATTTAATTGATTATAAAGTTATTTTATAAATGTGAAAATTCACATACATATGATAGATAGATTATATATATATATAATATAGAATTATTTCCACAACTGCTTGAATATAAAGGATAAACTAAATTTAAATTCTTTATCATGTATATCATACCAGTTCTATATTCCAGTAAATCCCTGAAGAGCACAATTTTCAGTTTTGCAATATATTTATACTGATAACTTGTAATAATATTATAATATTTATGCTCACTAGATCCAAACTGTTTCTGTCTTATATATGCAAGTTTTTTTTTCATTTTCTTTTCATAGAATACCTTCAAAGTACATAGTCTCAGTTTCATTCCTGATTTCTATTTGCCTGCTAGAAATAAAAGAAAATTGCAATGACTAAAGGAAAAATGGATTGATGAATCTAATCAATAAATTATATTACTTATAATTACAGACATATTTTTAGGGAGTTGGATGGATGATCCTTTATAAAAGATTAAAAGGGCACGTGAAAGCATTCTTAAAATGGTGGAATCTATATCATTTCAGATTACAAGAATTAAATAATAGATTCAGGCTATACAATCCTATGAAAAAATCAGCCAGAGGAGATCATAGAATCAATTCATAAGAAAATTGTTCAAGCAAAGCCTGTGCAGCCATCTGTCAGGATGCTTTAATTTGGATCTCCTTATGGAGCAGGACCATTACAATTCTATCAGTCTCGTACAGTGAGATATACAGCAAGAACTATACACAGCAAAACGATTTACAGATTCTGGATATATTTATTTGCATTAGAGGTTATGCCACTCTCACCCTTACTGCATTGCTTACCAAGATATAATGAAAATTAACAATAAGAGAAGAAACACAAATGTAATAATAACAGTAAAAAATTGGGTATATCTCCTAATGTGTCACAAGAAGGCTGCCCTCATCTTCAAGAAGAGTTTATATTGGCTCTCCTCTTCAATATGCTTCAAAAGTAATCTTTCCTTGCGGCTTCCAGTTGATGTCGCAGCAAGATCGAACATGAGGAACAGGTCTCTGCATTCCCATGCCTAGTTGTTCCCATTGGTGGGCTTTGAAAGGAGCTAAAGCCACCCTGTAGGGGCGATGAAGCAAAGGGGGGTGCCCTGCAAGGTTGCGGAGAGTCGTAACTCTCCTGTCTGACCCAGGGTTCTTTTTCCCTCTCAGCCATGGCTAGGAGAAGAGGCAGCCGAAAGATGGCTGCCATGAAGCTGGGATAACTGAGGAACAACTAAGACTGGTGCTGGAGTGAAGTAGGTGAACAGTGACTGGAACTGGGAGAGAGCATTCATTTTTACTTAAAACCTAACTCCAAGGAACAATTTAGAACTATTTGCTCAGAATTGTTTCTTAAAGTGGTGATTATGCATTCTGAGAAAAATATCAGACCAGAAGGAAAAGACCTAAAGAGAGAAAAACAACAAATTTCTAAAAATACAGAAGATTGTACTTTTAAATGGGGAAGACATGGTATTGGGAAGGCATTTTAAAACACTGGGATTATTTACTTAAAAAACTTATCCTGCTTCTATAATTGAATTACAATTAAAATTATGATCAAAATAACTAAAATTAGGCTAGTGGTAACACTGAAATTTAAGTTGAGATTGCCACCTGCTGACAAAAAGAAAATATACAAGTCTGAGAATACTTTTTTTAAAAAAAATGATTTATATGCTGCCCTTTTCCGGAGACTCAGGTGGCTTACAGTGCGTTAAGCAGTAGCCTTCATACTTTTGTAAATTTATACAAAGTCAGCTTATTGCCCCCACAATCTGGGTCCTCATTTCACCTACCTTAGAAAGGATGGAAGATTGAGTCAACCTTGAGCCTGGTGGGATTTGAACTTGCAGTAATTGCAAGCAGCTGATCTTAATAACAGTGAATTAGTCCACTGCGCCACCAGGACTCTACTTATATGAAGGATTGTGAAAATATTTACTGAGTTATATCTAACTACCCCACAGACATCCCATGTGACTGTATAAACCAATGAACTCCCTTATTGGAGTCATACCCACAAATCAATTGGATATCTTCCCTAATTCTTTCCATCCATCTCTGCAAGACAACAGTGAACTTCTCTCCCTCTCAACCTCTGAGTTATACAGTCAGGGTAACAAATTGCAACAGGACACCCTGTTCATTATTGTATATTTGTAAATAATAAAATAAGTTTTAAACCTGAAGCTGTATGGCCTAAATAACTTCCGCATAGACTGAATGAGCACGACCATCAGTATATATCTGACAAATGGTAGCAGAGGATGGAGAATTATTGCTCAGGTCTATGAATTTTTGTAATTTTTTTTACAGCTCAAATATGAGAACAACGGTTATTTAATTAAAGTGACCCCTGAATGTTATGCTAGAAGATTGAACCTGTAAAAGGGACGTAAAGAGGCTTTTGATAACTTCTGGGACTATTTTTTTTTATTTGATTTATATGCCGCCCTTCTCTGGAGACTCAGGGCGGCTTACAATGCGTTAAGCAATAGCCTTCATACTTTTGTATATATTCATACAAAGTCAGCTTACTGCCCCCACAATCTGGGTATTTAAATGGAACTGTCTGGTTTCTTATGGAATGCATTTCTTAAAGGGCAATTTTAGGTCTGAATAAATGGTTCTTGGACTACTGGACAAAACTGGGATTTATTTAAAACAAAATAAGATGCTTCATAAGGAAGAAATGAGTGGAACTTTGAAGGAGATAACACTGATTTTTCAAAGCACAAAGGACATCATGGAGAAAGGATTTAAGGAGACTATGGAAAAAATGGAAAATGCTATACCAGGGATGATGAATAAAGATCTAGATGCTCAGAAAAGGGAGGACCTAACAGAAGGAATGGAGGAAAAGATAGAACGGCAGAACCAGCGAACAAAAGAAGAAGATAAAGAGGAGGAAAATAATAAAAATAACGATGACTGATGAATTAAACTAGGGGAAAAATATTTTAAGAGAGTTGAAAAGAAAACTGGAGATACAGGAAGATACTTTTGAATGGGACATAGTTTTGGGCAGATACTTTGGAAGCTAGGCAGTGCAAGAGGGTAGAGATGGGAGAAATACTTAGATTGAATAACCAGAAGTAGATATAGACAGAGACAAAGATCCAAGAGAGGAATATGGGAGGCAAGTCAAAAAAAGCATAGCAACTAAAGTATTGAAGCAGGCAAGAGACGATGGATAGAAAAGAAAGGGTTTCTTCTTTTTTATGTCTTGATTTGCCTTTTCTTTTCTCTTCTTTCCCTTCTTTCTTAGAACGGTGGCATGATTAGAGTTTCGGTAGAAATAAGAGAAGGGGAAATATTTGTATATACATACCTTTATATAATGGAATAAAAGTAACAATAAAATGGGAAAATTAGAGATTGAATGATAGTATTATTATGTACTTTTTAATAATATTGTGATTGGCACTGAAATAGTATATTGAAACATAGAGCAATTAAATAATGAAAGAACATACTTTAATAAAAACATGTGCATTACTATCAGAATCATGTAGATTTGATGATTGTAAAGAATATGATTAGAATAATTTTCTATGTCTAAATAATATTGGGATTGATATTAGAATTGTGTATTGAAATATTGAAAAATGAAATAATGAATGATTGTATCTTAATACAAATAGATGTAAAAAGTGAAATATGGGAGGTGAGTTAAAAATGAACAGGATTCAAAGCACCAAAGTGGGTGAGAGATGTGAGATAGAAAGAAAAAGTCTTTTAATAAAAGGGTGACATGATTAAAAGTTAGAATAGAGATAGAAATAAGAGAAAGGGGGAATATTAGTGTATAGAGTTTTACATAATAAAATAAAAGCAATAACAAGAGGGAAGCTTAGAAATAAATGATGGTATTATTGTGTATGATTAAATAATATGGTGAGTGGCATCAGAGCAATATATTAAAACATGGAATAATTAAATAATGATAAACTACAACAATATAAATGTGTATTATTATTAGAAATATATAAGTTGGTTGAATGTAATAACTATGGTTAATTTGACTAGTTTTATTTGTATTAGAATGTACCACACCCAGGTGCTACACTGTTCATGCATTGGTATGTATTTGTAAAATAAAATAAAAAATTGGGGGAGGGAGTAATCTTTCCTTCTTTTCCTTGTCACCAGGAAAGAAAAGATAAGGATGCACACTATCTCTTAATACATGGGATTTCTTTTGAGGGATCTATCAGTGTACAGGATCCTGCTCTACTATTAGCATTGCTAAGGGTGAGACATTGAACTGAGCCAAAGACAAGCTCTACATTATGCAGGGCAGATGAGGTTCAGTAACTAACTTGAGGGCATAAAAGGGTTTCAGATTGGAACCCACCACTGAAAATTCTCTGTAGTACACAAATCCACTTGCTGCAGTATCAAAAACTCTTTGACAGATTTCAGCTTTAGCACACTCAAAAGTGGGGCAGCGGGGAATAGATAGAAAGGTATTAATAACACAGATCAGGTAATTTTTTTTCTTTCCGCCTTGATGAAAAGCCATCAAACAGAATTAATGAACTTGTGAGCTATTGGAAAACAGGAGTTTAAGCTAGTAAGAATTTCAACAGATTCTGTGACTTTGTAAATTTTTAATGGACTATGGGATAGGTGAGCCTTCAGTCATGTTTGAAACTGCCAGGGATGTATTCAGTTCTCCCAATTGATAATGCTACATCTAAGACAATGCACACAAACATTAAAATATTATTACATGTGAGATGCTCAAGAAGGGGGACTCACTGAACTGAAATCTTCATCAGAAGGGATGCTAGCAGATAGAATCATTAAGTACATGCCAGAGATGATAGCAGTTATAGAACAGTAATTGACTCTGTCAAAAAGGACGTTAAGTTTTGGCTTCAGATGCACTGCACTCAGAACGTGACAACCTACTGTTGGACAGTGGACTAGAACAATCTGTCCATATTATGTATTTGTTACTTAGCCTGCTTTTTGTTTATAATATTGTTAATCTCAAAGTCTCTTCCTTTCTACCTTTACATGCATTTACAAACACTTTCTTTGTGATTCTTCTTCTGGTAGGATTTAGCTAGCTAGGTGCTAAGCTTTTCTTCTTCGCTTCTATGTTTTCTGTAAATAAATCTTTATATCAACATTACAAAAGCTGCTTCACTAATTCTTGTTCATGACATATCCTGGTTTTTTAGGAATACAAATTTTCCCTAACACTAAAATCAATTTTCACTCTCCATGTAGAGCAAAGGTCTCTCTTGTTAGATATATTATTATCGTGTTTTCCCAAATATAAGACCCTGTCTTATATTTTCTGAACCCCGAAATAAGCATTTGGCCTTATTTTCAGGGATGCCTTATTATTTTGGGGCACATGGAGCAAGACGGGGCTCCTCTTTCCATGTTACCTGATTTCCAGCTCTGTCTCCCTAACCCTAACTAGAGGAAATGGGGGGACCGGCTGCACATGTGTTTAAATATTTTCAGGGAGGGCTTATTTTTGGGGAGGGCTTATTTTCAGGGGGCAGCTTATTTTAGCGCATGTGCTCAAAAGTGTGATTGGGCTTATTATCGGGAGATGTCTTATTTTCAAAAAAATAGGGTAGTAATACTGATTTATTATCAATGCTAAATCCAGCAGAATCTCAGAATCACACTTCCATAACCATATACTGTATATCAAGTATAAATAGAAGGATAGAATCAAGGTCGCATGGAGTGTTAATATCACTTTATAATGCCTTGGTAAAGCTACACTTGGAATATTGCATTCAGTTTTGGTCGCCACAATATAAAAAAGATGTGGAGACTCCAGAAAGAGTGCAGAGAAGAGCAACAAAGATGATTAGGGGAATAGAGGCTAAAACATATGAAGAATGGTTGCAGGAACTGGATATATCTAGCTTAATGAAAAGAAGGGGAGACATGATAGCAGTGTTCTAATATCTCAGGGGCTGCCACAAAGAAGAGGGAATCAAGCTATTCTCTAAAGCACCTGAGGGGAGGACAAGAAGCAACAGGTGGAAACTAATCAAGGAGAGAAGCAACTTAGAACTAAGGAGAAATTTCCTGATAGTTAGAACAATTAATCAGTGGAACAACTTGCCTCCAGAAGTTGTGATGCTCCAACGCTGGAAGTTTTTAAGAAGATGTTGGATAGCCATTTGTGTGAAGTGGTGTAGAATTTCCTGCCTAAGCAGGGGGTTGAACTAGAAGACCTCCAAGGTTCCTTCTAACTCTGTTATTCTATTCTATTCTAAAGTATAGTCCCTGGAATTAGCAACAACTGAATTCAGCTTCAGTTTGTTCTTTCACATCTCTTACAGTTTAAAAGACACAGAGGGTCGTGACACATCTGTAAAATCTGGCAGGGAAGGAGATTAACAGTTGGATAGCAGTATAAACCTATGTATGATCCTTTCATGCAAATATTATATAACATGGGATACAAGAAGAATCACCTAGAGCAATTTCTAAAGATTCAGGCAGATGTTTACAAAGCAGTCCTTTGACAATATATAATTGGCAAGATAAAATCTACCACGAAGTATAGTCTGCTGCAACTCTCAATTTCTTCAGGCACTCCCAAAGTAGCCATGGTATTCCTGTGACACTCTATAGAAGTGAATGTTTAATTTTACTTAAATAGGGTGGGAAGAGTACTGATGATTTTGAACTTTGGTGTTGGATAAAGCCCCTGAGAACACCACAGACAGCCAAAAACAAAATAAACAAATGGCCCATTAAGCGAATCAACCCACAGATAAATGACCAGACACAAATTATCTTACTTCGGACATATTACACAGACCCGTCTCTCTGGAAAAGGCTCTAATGTTGGGAAAACTGGAAGAAAGGAAAGAAGAACACAACAACCAGTGGCAAACTGGTCTCATTTACAGTGGTGATGAGTGGTCCATTGGAAGATTGAAAAAAGAGGTTAGAGGTAGACGTCATGAAGAAAATCTACGTAGTCGCTAAGAAGTTAAGAAACTTAATAATATAATGTAATGGGGGAAAAATCATCCAAAAGAACAATTAAGACCATCTCTCTGCCAAATCTGAACAGTTCTAGATAATTCTCTTATTCTCTTATTCAATGCACAAAGGCATAAATTCTGAAATATCAACAGGAATGAAAGAGTTTCTTCCAAAACAGTTTAATTTCTGCTATTTCTTTATCTACAATATGTGATTCTAGAATAGTTGATCTCTGGCATAAAGTACAAAGCAAGCCATGCAAAAGAACTTCTTATTGTTTGCCATCCTCTTTTGTCTTTTTTTTTCTTTACCTATACCTGCATTGCAGACTTCTCCAGAGGGCTAGGTCTTTCCGTAATATATCTCAAACTGGAGCAATTAGAATTAAGGTACAAACATAATTCAGCTTGGATTTAGGACAAAAATTTAAAGCAATTCATAATCAATTATGTTTAATGGAAATAAACAATATGCATAGACTAACCTTTGTTAAGCAGAAATACCTGAATAAGATAACATCAGTTAAATTGCCGGGTTACCATCTGGGAAAGGAACAATGAAGGAGATGATGAACAAAATTAGTATAGTATAGTATAGTATAGTATAGTATAGTATAGTATAGTATA
>WNWU01000016.1:20996044-21064271 GCA_012654045.1 Ptyas mucosa | reverse complement strand
TAGTATAGTATAGTATAGTATAGTATAGTATAGTATAGTATAGTATAGTATAGTATAGTATAGTATAGTATGATATAGTACAATATATTGTATTGTATCATATTATATTAGTATATTTCAGTTTTCCCATAATATATCCAAAATATGATAATTTGAGCCTGGCCATTTGTTCTCCAAATGCTACTGCATAGCATATTTCTTGACTCCGGTTCCTTTGTAGTCAATAGTCATCATAACTATCATAAAGGGGAGAAGACATCTACCGGAAATTATCAATAGCTTCGTTGTCAATTCTGATAGCTGTACCTGGTGTCATTAGCCTCTTGTCTACTTTATCCATACCATGTATAATTTTGCATATCTCAGTCATATCCTCTCTTGTTTGTCTCCTTTCTAAAGACAAAAAAACCCCTCATTTTAATTGTCCACATTTGAACCTTCTCTAGATCCACTAAGCCCTTTTTAAAGAAGTTGTAACCAGAATCTGCATACAATTCCAGATGCTGTTCAACCATTGATTTATTGTGATATTGGCATCTCTCAGTGCACACTGTGTCAACATCTTAACTGAACTATTTTACCATTATTCCAAGATCCAAGATCTTTTTCCTTATCATCTACTCCTAACTCTGATCGCACTCACTCCATAGCATGCTTCAGTAAGAAATAACCCCAGACTGAATCAAAAGTTAATAACTGAAAACAGTCATGTTCATAATATATTGTTACTGCTTATATTCTACAGTGTGGTGGAGGAGATTAGATAAAGATTCCCATAAAGAAAGCAAAATTTCTAAATAACAGCTGGCAATTCTAAGATGCTGGATGAGAAGTGAAAAATTCTTCTCAACCTCTGTACTGATATTTATTTATTTATTTTGGTAAGCAATTTTGTATTCACAGATGTAATTATGCAGTACCTAGGAATTGTCCATTTTAAAAATGTTGAGATATATTTTTTACAATTCTTGGCATACTTGCCTCCATGCAATAAAGCCCTTGTGGATAATGCTGCTTTTTGATACAGAACAAGAGAACAAAACAATTTATTTTCCAGTACCCACGGACTGCATTCTCAAAACAAGATGAAGTTTTAAAAATATATTATTGCATAAATATGATTCATTGTATACTAAATATTTGTTTTCATTTTATTTCTCTTAAATAGTGTACAACTGGATTTTATTCTGTAGCTTTTTTTTCATAGCCTGCAAGGTGTGTATTTTTTCTCATAAAAATGGCAAATTCTTCTAAGTCAAATATAAACTTTTTAGTGGAAATGTATGCAAAAATAGACATAATTTCCATCTGGACATTTTTATGAGAATTATTCTGTTTATTCTAAATAAAACCCGTCACAAATCTTCTAGGGGAGTTATTTCTGTCTTTTCTTATATAGGAGCAAATTAGATAATCCCCAAACCAAATTCATTCTAGCAGCCTAAGGATATTTCATACTGATTTCTCTCAATTAACATACTAATGCACATGAACTCCTACAATAAGCACGTATCTAAATTAATGTCTATGTCTTAACAGTATTTGAAATTAGGCTGAGTTTCTAAAACACTGATGATAGGCCAAGTTTAGTAGGTTGAATAAAGGATTTCTAGAGTTATGTGGGTTATTGTAAACCAAAGACCTCAACAATTTTTTTTTGTTCCCATCCAACGTTTAGGAGCATAATAGTATCTCTCTCAGCAAGTCACAAAACAAATAAAAATAGTACTGTGCCATTATAAGTGCATCGCTCCTAATAGCTTTGAGCTTGTAGCTGGAATATGCATAGGTTGGTCTTTGACCTGCTTCTTTCTACCTGAATTTGGAGGAGGGGGGAATTTATAAACAATCATAAGTTTACAATCTTTGTAATCTAACATCATTGATGATAAAGGCATATCTGACAATAACCTTAACTGAACTCAGTATATATTGATTATTTTAAATCTCTATTGTTTCAACCTCACTGATTTAATGCAGAGTGTATGTAAAAATTACAAATGAACTAAAGTGTAGTGTACTCAGCTCAAGATGCCAGTTATTTCATTCTTTCTCGCTCCCCTTGTTCCTCAAACTCTCTCTCTATTTCATGATTATTAAGCTTGTTCAATTCTTTCTATGGGGATTTGGACATCTTAGAATCCCCCATGCCACATAAAAATCTCCTTATGTAGCCTTGGTTCCATTGTAGTTGTGTATGAGTTAGCTGCATGAGAACTGAGATGATTATTACTACCTATGAAAATAAAGACATCTTTATTTTATCTTAGATGAATCACCAAGCTATTACTCAAACATCAGGACATTTGCAATTGTAAATGGAATTTGCTTTAATTAAAATTTTAATTGCATTATTTGTATATACCGTATTTATCGGCGTATAACACGCACAGGCGTATAACACGCACCTTCATTTTAAGAGGGAAATTTCAGGAAAAAACTACGCTCCGACGGCCGCGAGAATTAGACGTGAGGAAGGCGCGGGTTGCCGGTACTTGTTAATACTGTAAAAACATGGCTTCTTAACATTATATCGGCGTATAACACGCACACATCATTTGCCCCCTATTTTCAGAGGGAAAAAGTGCGTGTTATACGCCAATAAATACGGTAAGTATTTGTTGTATATTTTGGTATATTTGATTTTTGTTGTATTGTAAACTGTCCATGTTTACTGGACATATAACTTATGAAAAGCAAAATACTGATGCCAAAGAGAGTTAAATACATTTAGATGATTTGACATGTGTTTCTATCGTTTGTTAGATGAGCAATTGTGAGCAGACTTCCCCAACCACCAAGTTGGTATGTATGCCATGGTCATGAAAAGTAAATAATATACTTGGAGAGCATTGAGTTACAAAAGACTGATACATATTGACTGATAGAAAATTTTAAAGATTTCAGATACACCCTATAATTAAGGGTAGCTTGTAATATTATTATGGTTTTTTAAAACTGTGCAACCAGTCCTTGTGCAGAGGGGTTTTATTCTTTCTCCCATTCCCTTTCTCCATCCAGTGATATTTCTTCTGAAAGCAACCACGCATAGAAGAGGGACACAATCTTTCACATGGTGAGTCCCAAGCTTCTTTGGAGCTTCATAATTAATAGAAGCAACAATGTCAATCACACCAGTTGCTAGTACAATTGATACAATAAAGAAGCAAAAATTCAGAGTGGGAAAATTAAGCAAAAGTTATTTTAATTATGTAGTTGTAGTTTGCATTGCAAATGCATTTTTACTTGTAAATAAGTCCCATAGTGTTCAGGGATACTTTTCCTAAGAAATTCCATATTGGATTGAAGTCTGATTCATTTATTTTGGGGGGGAAATTGAAAAAAAACACAATTGGAGTAGAATCTTATATTTCTCACGTAAAATGAAAAGAGGCTTTTAGTACAAGATGGAACATACAGATCAGCCCATGATTTTCTTGAAACAGTCATTTGGAAGGAATTGCATAAATTTCTAAAGAAAACCTGTGCTCATTATTAACTAAACAACTTTTAGGATTGAACTGGTATTATATCAAGGTAATGTTTAGATCATCTATTAAGAATTTTCTGATTCTTCTGTGTTAATTCTGCCGCAAAAGTTTGGATTTTGGAGGGCAATGCCAAAATGTCGCTCTTTTTGTTTGGTAGCAAGAAGTAAAATAGAGTAGCAGTAATTTTTACTTTAATAGATAGTTGTTTCTATCACACCTGAGGATAGATGGCTACTGGGTGGAGGGCAAGCTGGTGTTCATACAGCTGCAACATATGCTCAGAATCAATTGTCTGGCATGGTTACATTGCTGTCTAAATGACAGAGCCATTTTACATGGTGACTGTCAGTGAGTAGGCTTCTTAGTAAGCAATTTATTGTGAATGAGTGAAAAGTAATTTCCTCTATGCAGAGACTGAGTGGCTTTTCCAAATTAAAAGAAATTGCATATACAGGAGAAATCCCTGCATTGAAGTAGGGTCTATAAATGCCTGGTTTCAATTAAGATTCTGTATACAAAGCCACAGTTATAAATGTATTAAAAATAATTAGTCAAATTCAAAATATTTTACACTTGTGCTCAAATAAAATCTAAATAATTGTTCACATTCATTACTCTGTTACTTACTTTGTTGAATAAGTCAAATGCATTCATTCGAAGATATTATATTTGGATTATATTAGCATTCCTCTTGTTGCATTGGTGATAGAGTTTTTGCACATGCAACGTATCGTGTATTTTATTTGCTGAGTGTGAAGTCACACTTGATAATATAAAACCCTTTGAAGAATTCACAAATAAATCAATTATTATTTCCAAAATATCTCATTTCTGACAATCTGCCCCTAATAACTTTATTAGTTTTATTATAGTTTAGGGCTCTACAGGTAAGAGAGTGTTACTTACCAGTTTCAGAATCCAATATGTTAAGAAAGAATATTGCACCTACCTGCAGTTGCTGTATTTACAACAGTATTACTTCCTCTATTACTCCTATAGATTAATTCAGGAAGCATTATTTAACTATTGGAATAAGACCTGGGGGACATATTGTATTGAGAGAAGCATCTCAGGAAAACATACAAAGAACCAGTAATTAGACTGTGATTCTATATGCACTTATTGAAGACTAAGTTCTAATAATTCCAATAGGACATAGAAGGTAGTACTGTAAGCTGTTTATTATGTTTATTTGGAAAAATTATGCCATATTAAATCATACGGTATATGGATATATTTTAATTGGTATTTAGGTATCCTATTTCCATGAAAAAATATATCAATAAATTTCCTGTTCAGAATATAAACTGGATTTTATTTAATAGTCTAGCAATGAGTATCATTTTCTAATAAATCAATTTTTGCAATTAATATTAACTGACAGTACTTCCAACATGGGTAATTTATTTTACAAAACAATTCTTTGATTCTTTCAATTGTCCAATTAGCCCTGGTGGATAGAGAAGAAGAGTGTGGAGGCAGAAGGAATAGTTTTTCTTTTATTTTGATACTGACCATAGAATCATAGGACTGGAAGGGACCTCCAAAGTCTTCTTGTTTAACCCTGTGCTCAATGAAGGAAACTTATACTATCCCAGTCAAATGTTTTCCCACTCTATTTTTGAAAACCTGCAATAATGGAGCAGCCAGAACTCCAAGAATCAAGCTATTCCATTGATTAATTGTTCTGTCAGAAAATCTCTCCTTACTTCTAGGTTGGATCTTTCTTTAACAAGCTTCCATTCATTGCTTCTTGTCCTTTAGTACCTTAAAGAATAAGTCAATGTCCCCTTCTTTGTGACAGCCCCTCAAGTACTAGAAAACAGTTATCATCTCCTTCCTAATCCTTCTCTTTGTTAGGTTAGACATACTGCTCATCATATAATTTAGTTCCAAAACCTTTATCATCTTTGTTACTCTTCTCAGCACATAAACTAGGCCCTCAACATCTTTTTTGTATCATTGATCCAAACTTGATGTCGTTTCATTGATGATAAGTGGTACTAGCACTTCTTCATTGCCTAGACACTATCCACTATCTGGTGACTGGACTGCATTATTGGCTTTTTTGGCAGCTGAATCACATTGCTGGCTCATATTTAAGTGGTGGTCCACTAAGACATCTAGATCCCTCTCACCATTACTAGTATTGAGCCAGATACTACCTGTTCTATACCTATGAACTTGGTTTGTCCTGCCTAAGTTCAGCACCTTACCTTTCTCAGTACTGAACTGCATCTTATCAGATAGGGCTCAATGCTGAAGTCTGTAAAGATCTTTCTGAATCTTGAGTCTATCTTTCAAAATGTTAGGAATCCCTAAGCTTGTGTCATCTGCAAACTTGATGAGTTCCTCCTGCATCCCCACATCTAGATCATTTATGTAGATGTTGTGTTATGTAGATGTTTATGTAGATGTTGAAGAGTACTCAGCCCACAACTGAACCTTGAGGTACCCCACTGCATGCTTCCCTCCATATAGATGCAATTCCATTAAGAACTACCTGCTGAGTGCAGTTTGTCCTCAATTTGGTTGGCCCATGAATCAAAATATAATAAATGCCTTCCCTAAGCAGCACAAATATGCCCCCATCCATGATTAAGACAGCCATAAATGATCCTGTGCTAAATATTCCAATCAAATACAGCATTTGTTAGACTTTGCACACATTAACACAGAGGAGAATCAAGTAACTAGCAACAGAGGCAACTAAAGACAGGATAGAAATTGGCAATTGGACAGCAAATTCCATACTGGTACAGTTTTCTTATTATTTAAGGATAGTAGCTAGAACTTCGATGCAGCAGTGGGGAAAACAGAATGCTTCCAGATGTTTCATTGTGCAATTGTTCTGTCCTATTCATGGCATTTCACAGAGCTCCAGATAACCGTATATGCATCTTCTATGTAACTTCAATGCAGTTTCCCTGCCAATTCTTCCACATCGTTTATTTTCAGAAAAATTCCTATAAAGGAGAGAAAAAAATATCTGTAACGTAATGCCTTATGATTGCTAGTATTACATCTTCTGCACAGCAAAGTTTTATTTTCCCAGAGTGGCTTGAATGTTATTAGTTCAGGAAGCAGGATAGCATGCATATACTGTACATTCATAATACTATATACTTTGGAGTGAGTGACATTATGAAAAGTGTAGAAAAAGAGTAAGAAATAGTAATCAAAGAAAGCAAGAACATGAAATTAGTAAAATAAATAGAGATAACTCTAGTTTGTACCAAAACTGTTCACTTTACATTCCTTTTTATTAGGGATGTGCAAAATGTTCAACAGATAGCCCATTCGATGCATGCAGCAACATTGTTTGGCCTTTCTGTACAGAGACAAAAGCATCCGTGTCCCACTTTTTGCCCAGACACCTGCATTTTGGATCTGGGCAAGGATTTAAAACATGTTTGTTCCAGATACAGGTATTTTGGGTGGATGACAGCAAGGAAAAGACAAAATCATCAGCAAGAAGCAGCATTTGAAAACAGTGAAGGGAAGCAAAACGGATGATCAGGAAAAGAGGTAGATGGACTGGTTAAGTTTTACTATGCTTGCATTCAAATACTATGGTGTCAGCACAAAGAAATGAAGTCACTAGTATACCGTATATACTCACGTATAAGCCGAGTTTTTCAGCCCATTTTTCAGGCTGAAAAACGCCCCCTAGGCTTATACGCGGGTCACGAAAAAAATGACTTTTTCCCTGCAAGCTAGGAAACAGCGGGAGAACGGGGTTTGCTTACCCCGCCCACTCCCAATCTATTGGGACTGCCTCCTGAATTCCAGCTGATGGCTAGAGGGAAAAAAAAACTTTAAATTCTTGCCCAGGGGCTTCAAAGGCCCCCGCTACAGCTGATCAGGGTTAAAAGAAAACAAATGAGAAGATCGGTGCCGGCTGCAAAAAGGTGCCTGCTGCAAAGAGCACATTTTTTTTTCTCCTTATGCTGAAACCAAAAGCGAAACTAAAACAGCTTGTTGGTTTTGCTGTTTGCTAAGGCAAATTTCTTTTCTTTTTCCTCATCAAAAAAGATTGGTGCAAACAATGGGAAATTTATGGCAAATGGCAAAAGAGGGGAGTTCAAGATTTTAAAACACAAAAGAAAAAAAGCTCTATTTAAATAGGGAATTGTAATAATTGAGATATTATTAATTGTATATTGTGTTGAAAGCAGAAATGGTTAAGTTGTGGTTTGGAAGAATATATGGGGGAAATTATTTGGTTTATTATTATTGGTAAATATAATTAATTGATTTGTAAGAAATTGGATTGCATGGAAATAATTGGAATATTCATGTTCATATTGATTAATATACAAAAAAGATAGTTATATAACTAATTGATTTATATTAAAATGTTGAATTTGTATTAAACAACTGTAATATTACATAATTAAGCAATGTGAGGATTGATATAAAAATAGATGACAATGGGAAGGGGTATAATATAGAATAGAAGTGAAAAATTGAATTTGATTAAGATTAGAGATGAGGATGAAGGGTAATATTGGTTTTTTAAAAAAATACATGAGGAATAAATATGGCAAAAAGGAAATATAGAAATTGTAAATTTAAGTGAAATGACTAAACACTGTTTAAATTTGTGAACCGGCCAAATATTCTGTTCAAAGAAAATACATTGTATGTTTGTATGTGTGTTTCTAATTATTGCTATTTATTCATATTTGTTCTCTTTTATTCTTTAAAGTTTAACAATTCAATCTTTATCTTAATATCTTTATATGTGTTTGGGGTTGGTTTTCTTCCCTTTCATCTTTTTTATTGTACAGCAATCTTTCTCCTCAAACCTACCACCTCTTTTCTTTCCTTCTTACTTTCTCTTCCCCCCCTTCTTCTCCTCCCTACTTCCTCTTCCTTTCTTCTTCTCCTCCTCTCTTCCTCCCTCTCCTTTTATGCACATGGATTCCTTTTATGCAAATGGACTACTCAGAGGGCTGAAAAAAGTGATTTCTGACAGGTCCTCACACTTTTGACCAGTCTTTTTTTATTTTGAAATTTACCAGTAGCCGCTGCATTTTCCACCCCCCGTCTTATACACGAGTCAACAAGTTTTCCCAGTTTTGGGGGGTAAAATTGAGGGGGTCGGCTTATATGCGGGTCGGCTTATACACGAGTATATACGGTAACTGATTGATGGGCTAGGGATTTATTTCTATATCTAAAAATCTCTGGTTTTATTTCAGCTAGATCATGACCTCTCTAGAACAAAACCAGCTGAACCCTCAAACCACAATATGTTATTTCATGCATGGTATCAACATGTTTTTCATAATATATGTATCAAGACTGCCCATTTCTGTATCTAACTTCACTGCCTTTATTCCATTAAAATACTTAATGCTATTTGAGAAGTTGCTAAATTATTGACTTATTTTTTCAGACGTTCTTTTTCCATTCAATCTTCCAACCTAGAAGTAAGGAGAAATTTTTTGACAGTGGGAAGAATTAACCAATGGAATAGCTTGTCTCCTGGAATTGTGATATATGGTCTCCTATCCTGAGTAGTGATTTGCAGTAGAAGTCATCCAAGGTTCCTTCCCGCCCTATGCTTCTATGTCCTACATTCTTTCACATTTTTTGCTTTGTGAATCAATGCTCACTCATTCTCTCAAGTAATTTGCAAAAAGGATTACCTATTTTAATCTTGCCATCAATTATTCTTGGAAACATCTGTCTTAAATAGCAAAAATTGTCACCTTCTTTGTTCTCCATTTACACAAAAATTTTCATCCGTCTGGGTTTTATGTAAAGTGGAGGCAAAAATATCTTTGTCTGGTCAACAAGTGGTTCATGTGCTATGTTTTTTTTTGTCATGGAATGAAATCCTTTCAGAGTGAACGTTTCTTTGTAATGTAAAGAGAATTGTGTTTGCATATGTTACAACAGTACTTGGTATATCCAAGCTGCATTCCAAGCAGCAAAGCATATTTCAGTTGTACTTGGTGTATTGGATATGCTTCAACAACTGCCATGTTTTTCTATGTTTCTTTCATGTGTGCAGCATAACCAACAGGTACTAAAAAACAGACAATTCTATAAAACAATATGCAACAGGTTATCTTTTGATTAGCAGCCAAAAATCTATACAATACACCTTAAAGTTTATAGGAAACAAAAGCTTTGTTCAGTGTTATGTGCCATTACATTGGTATTTACTCTTTAACTACCACATAGATAGATTTGTCCATGATGATCTGTCCCTAACCTGGTCTTTCAAGTCTTCCAACAAGGCACCTAAAACTGCTGTAATGGAGTCCATCCAACATGTTGTTGGTTGTTCTTTTCTCTTTCCTTTTACCTTTTCCTGTTTTAGAGTCTTCTTTATAGAACTAGGCCAGTATTGGCGAACCTTTTCGGCACCGAGTGCTGAAACGGGAGCGTGCACCCAAGGGAGAGCCGGAAACTGGAAGAGCAGCTCCCAGCATGCATGCATGCGCCAGGAAGCTGAGTTCCCAGTTTCTGGTGTGCACATGTGCACTGGTCACCTGGTCTTCTGGTTTCTGGTGCGCATGCGCGTGCAAAGACTAGCTGGCTGGCGCGCATGTGTGCACTGGAAACCGGAAGCTCAGCTTCTCGGTGCACGCATGCACACCAGGGAGCTGCTCTTCTGGTTTCTGGCTCTCCCCTGTTTGCAATAGGCGACAGCTGACATGCCTGGGGAGATGGTTCTGTGTGCCACTTCCGGCACGTGTGCTATAGGTTCACAATCATGGAACTAGGCCTTTCCATAACATGTCTAAAGTAGGATAATTTGAGCCTTGTTACTTGTGCCTTGAGTGAGAATTCTGGGTTGATTTATTTGAGGATCCAATTGTTTTCTTGTCTCTTCATAATATTCCCAGGAGTCTTCTCCAACACCAAAGTTCAAAAACTCTTCCTATTCACTTTTTCAAAGTCCAGCTTTCACTTCCGTAGCTCTGATCATGTTATCATAGGAGAGAGAAAAAGACATGGAATGATTGCCTTTAGAGATGGGATCTTTAAAAAAAATAGAGAGAACTCTGAGAAGAACAAAAATAGAAGATAGTTGCTAGCAATTAAAATGGATCTAGACCCCTTTAACTAATTTAGAACAATTTCTTAGAAAGGCTGGTTCATGAATCTAAAATGAAGTAGACCATGTTAGATTGGTCAAGGTTTATTAATGGATTTGGAAAGCCATATGTGCAATTAAGAACTACCTGGAGAAATGTGCTGAATACCAGAGGAAGATGAGGTGTCCTAGAGATGAATCCCTCCACTGCTTAAGGCTAGATCTGTTATCTATTAGTTCAGCTCTAATGGAGTGGTAGTGTGACCCTGTCTTAAGAAGGGGCCAAGCAATTCTGGACAACTTTCATTTAGTCTCCAACCTTTCCCTTTTAGGAAAGATTGTTATGAAAGTGGACAGCCAACAGCTCCAGTGGATCCTATAGGTAGGAAATGGATTATTTAGATCTATTCCACTCTTGTTTCAGGATTGGTTACAATATTGAGATGCCATCGGTCACATTTGAAATAATGTTTAATGAAGCTAGTATGTGGGTGCACTTCCCTAATCAGATTTGGTACACAATTTTGATAAACTTTTGAACTTGAAACTCTTTTTTGAAAAGCAGATGGCGGCTGTGAACATGTGGAGCCTTTGGACAGGCTTGTCTTCTGCACCAACTGTGCCTATTGCTGAGGCAGAGGGCCTTGTTCATGGTGACGTGTATCTTAGTTCACCTCTTGTTTGGATTACTATGCTCTACATGGCATAGAGTAATAAATGGCAGGCTGTGGATAGGAGGGCTATTGCCCAGCTATATATTGGTGCCAGTTGCATCCATTCCTGGACCAGAAAGCTCCATACACATCACTTACGCCATGGCCAGTATGTTTCTGGGTGCAATCCAAGGTGCTGTAGTGAACTATAAAGCTCATCATGACATGAAACCAGTTTCTTATGGAGCAGTCTCTCCCCATTTTTTTTTTTTACACATTATGCAGGATTCAGCAAGAGGGACATGATTTGGATCCTATCAGTTAGTCATCCTATGTAAAGTCAGTAAAGGAGTCTTTTCTGTCATGGTGCCCACCTTGGGGCAAGTCCAGAGATGGACTTGCCCCAACTCTAATGAATTTCTGTAAGGCCTTGAAGGCCTAGCTTTGTTCTGGCTGTGTGATTCAGTCGATATCAATTATATTAATTATGTTAGTTGGACTTTTTTCTTGACTTCTATATGTGTTATTTATCAAAGCATGTATTTGAGATAAATTTAATAAATAAAATCCTGAAGGTGTAGGTAGTCCAGAATGCAGCAGCATGGGCAGTGTTTTGACATTTTTAATAACTGAATTTATCCACTGTGCTATTTGTTGTCCTTGTCTGTTTTCCTTTCACTTTTACCAGTTCAGAACCTTCTCCAGAGAGCTACACTAGACCTTTTCATAATGTATCCAATGTACAATCATTTGAGCCTGGCTATTCAAGTGAGAACTTTGGGTTGATTTATTCAATGATCTATTGGTTTTCTTGATTGTTTATGATATTCTCAGTTTTTCCAACATCACATCTTGAAGGCACCAATATACTTAATACCTTACTTCAAAAGTCCAACTTTTGCTTCAGGCCAATCTGTTTTCCTTTGAGACAAAGATTGGCTTCATGATTATGTCGCATAGAAAAAAATAAAAATGTTTATGAGAAAGAAATATGATAGTTCAGAACAATGGATTAAATCTGTACCTTTTCTGATTTTGCCATTTTAGATGTACTTGTTTATTTAGATGTACTTGTTAATATCATGTTATGTTGATATTGTTGGGTGCCCAAATTTTAGGAATGGATTGAATATAAATGTAACAAACAAATAAACAAATAAAGCATAGATATTGACTTAATACTAAAACAAATGATTGTCCAAATATTGTATTTGATCTTATGTGTTTAAAACACGTTGACCATATCCCAAAATAAAGCTACTGAAGAATTACAAGATAGAACCTATACAGTTCTCTAATTTTCAGGGGCACCTGCATTTAAATAGAATATTGAATATTCCAATTATTTCATCATGTCACCAAATTGAGAGCAATTACTGTTACCAAAATATCTGATATTTTCTGATATATTTAAACATTAATCTTCTGATTTGAAATAATTTAACCCCATGGATTAATTCTGCATATAATTATATATGCAGGAGAATAAAAATATATTACGATTTTATTAGCACATATTACAGCATCCATATCAGTACTATAAGTATATATTTCACTTGAATGAGACATATGTGAAAATATTTTCTCCAGGGATAAACAATAGCATTAGCATTAGCTACATATTTATATTTCAATGAAAGAATTTCAGTAACGAAGCCATAAAAATACTACATATATTGTATATTTATATATAGGTATATATATGATATGAATATCGGTCTTTCTAAGGACTAGCTCTTTTATTTAGTTCAGAAAAAGTTTTTACTGGTTTTCAATTTCTTTTGCATTTTATTATTAAGTGAATCATCTCGTCTGTGAGAAAGGCAGTTTCTCTCTGGAGTTCTGCCCTGATGCGTCTGTCTGATGAGCAACAGCATCCTTAATGAATGCTCAGGGCTCTGTTTCTAATTTTGGAATGGATTAAAATGAATTTGCTGCAATTTTCAGCCAGTGGAGAATATGTTTAATGTACATCCTTCTCCTGTTTATTTCTTATGCAAACAGTATCTTCTTAACAATGCCCATTGCAGCTAATTTGCAAGTATAGATCTCAAAAATATTGTCTCGTAAAGTTTTAATAGAGCCCCATGCAACTTAATTATCTGTTATTGGCAGTTTATCTCCTGGGATGATTAGTTGGAGAGAGCTATTGAACTCTGAAATCACAAAAGCTCAGATGGAAGTTTGACGAGTTATTTAACAAGAGACCTCAATAGGAGGACATGGGGGATTCTCCAGACGCTTATATTTTCTCTAAGGCAATCTATTTTTCTGCATTGAATAATCTCATTTAAAGTTTCAGTAGAATATTGTGTAATTGGAACAGTTATATTTAAAGTACACACTGATATGAACAGAAATGAATTCCTTCACTGATGAAGACAGGGATCAGATTCAGAAGAAATTCTCCAGTCCATCTAAGTAGGTCTCCTTTGTGACAGTACTGAAATCCATTCTGAATGTTCTGCAACAGGGGTGGGTTCTACTTACCTTTACTACCAGTTCACAGTGGGGCCGCATACGTGCATGAGCTTTGCTCGCGTGCGTGCTCTTCTGTGCATGCTCAGAAGCATTTTGATGATGTCAGGGTCGGTGGGTGGAGCCTCCCGCCAGTTTTACTATCGGTTCTATAGAACTGGTGCGAACCGGGGGCAACCCACCACTGTTCTGTTAGAACTCCTTTCTTTTTAAGTTCCTGCTATCTACAGATGTTGAGTCTTATATTTCCATGAAGCAACTGAATCTACTCTTGTTGTCAAAACAAAAAGGATAGCCGGAAAACAATATGGAGTCCCACTAGGACAATTATGAACATTACAATACTGCAAGGAATTTTATTAAGATATGAATGATAATCACAGATTACTGGTGTCTCCAAGTAAATTAATTTCTTTCAATATTATATATTTACAGTAAAAAATATCATGGGACATTAAGAAGGTAGAAGAATAAGGGCACAACATGATGACCAGCAAGTACAGGTAGCCCTCGACTTACAACAATTCACTTAGTGATGATTCAAAGTTACAACGGCACTGAAAAAAGTGACTTATGACCATTTTTTACATTGATGACTTTTGCAGCATCCTCATGGTCATGTGATTTACATTCGGATGTTTGACAACTGGTTCACATTTTTGACTGTTGCAGTGTCCTGAGGTCATGTGACCACCTTTTGCAACTTTCTGACAAGCAGATTCACTTAACAACTGTGTTACTAATTTAACAACTGCAGTGATTCATTTAACAAATCTGGCAAGAAAAGTTATAAAATGGTGCAAAATTCACTTAACAAATGTCTCACCTAAATTTTGGGCTCCATTGTGCTCGTAAATCGAGGACTACCTGTATAAGACTCAAAATATCTTAAATTCCTTCAGAATTTTCAATCTATTCCAATCTACTTTCTAAAAACAATCAACTGAATTTAGTGAATACTTATTGTCATGTATGAGTATGTACAATATTGAAGTCTATTTTAAATACAAATTCCTTTCCATTCCCCTATTTTCTTTTTCCACTTTATGTTACCAAGAAATGTTTAAGAAATATTTCTTAGAAATAAATGTGGTTAGCTCAGATCTGAACAAATACTAACATTGCAATCTTACAGTAGTGAAGCATTTATTTAAAGCAAGTGAGACTAAATTCTGATGGAAAAGATAGTTTTAGCTAATATTTAGCACTTTCAATATACATATATTGTACTAAAATTCTAGCAAAGCAAAAAGAGAAAGTCCAACAATTTCACCTAAACTTTTTGTCCAATGATACCTAGTGTGAGCCTGTTCTCACATAACCTGGTGCAGACTTTCAGTGTGGCAGTAAACTGCAAAAGCTTTTCCTTTCTAATGTTCACCTACTTTGCAAAATTAAAAGTTTCGTGAATCTGAGCAGAATGAAAAATATTAATGAGAAAATGTGCCCATTATGCCCCTTCCTCTATCAAGCAGCTCTTCTTTCAGTCATTCATGCCTTGATAATCTTTCGGATGGACCACAGCAATGTGCTCTTCATGGGGCTATCCTTTAAAAATATCGAAAAGTTGCAGGTCCAATTCAAAGTGTTAGTTACCTTTTAAGCCCTAAGTGGCATGGGAACAGGTGGCCTGTGGAACCATCTTGTCCCAATTACATCAACTCATTCCTCCCAATCAGGCAGAGAAAATATGTTGTGCACTCGGTAGATCGGGGTGTCAAACTTGCATCGTCACGGTGTTGTCAAGTGACGTATCGGGACTTTTCCCCCCTTCGCTAACCAGGCATGGACGTGGCCAGTGCGTAAGACATCCGGCCCATGGGCCACGAGTTTAACATCCCTGCTGTAGATTAAAGAATTTGATTGGCAGGCTTAGGAAGGAACCCTTTTCTTCGGTTGCCCTGCCCTATGGAATATCTTGCTCCTGGAGATGAGGCTGGCCCCATTCTGCTAGCCTTCCTGAAGAGCATCAAGATCAGACTCTGCCACTGACCTAGGAATTAAAGAGTGACATACAATCCTGAGGATTGGTTGGTGGCTTGAGGATACTCTGCCTTTTTAAATTTATAACTATTTAGCCTCTTTTTACTTCTGTTTTTCACTTTGTTTCTATGTTTCTTTTATATGACTGTATCAGTGGGATTCAAAAATTTTTACTACCGGTTTTGTGGGCGTGGCATGGCTTGGTGGGCGTGGCTTGGTGGACAAAGCAGGGGAAGGATACTGTAAAATCTCCATTCCCACCCCACTCCAGGGTGAGGATACTGTAAAATCCCCATTTCCTCCCGATCAGTTGGGTCTCGGGAGGCAGAGAATAGATGGGGACAGGGCCAATCAGAGGTGGTATTTACCGGTTCTCCGAACTACTCAAAATTTCCGCTCCCAGTTCTCCAGAACTGGTCAGAACCTGCTGAATACCAGTACCTCTGGACTGTATGGCTTTTATTTATAAACCATCCAGAGTCACTTAGGCAAGAAGGATCTATATAAATTTGATAAATAAATAAAAGGTGGTAAAAGGTAATGAATGTAATATCTGTTTGCACAGGATTCACATCTGACCCATTTCAAAACTCCTGAAGGTTTGGGACACTTCTATATTGTGTTTTTGCATTACTTTTGAAACAGCTTCATACTTAGGTAATTGCGTTCATTTTTGTGGGAAAACAGTTTTCCCACCCAAAAACAGCTGTAGTGCATATGAAATCGCAGTAAAGACACTCTTCCCTTTTGAAATGCTGATTGTAACTGATGAATGTGCATCTAATATAAGGATATCATTTGAAAATCTTCCCAGAAAAATAAAACAGAGGCATATCTTATGGTATTTCCTTTTCTTCTATTCCATTACATAACAGAGTACATTTCTCAGCAACTAATACAAGCTTTAGCCTGTTAAGAGACTTTCATCTGGCAATCAATTTGAGCAGAATAGCAGAGATTAAATATGTGCTAGTTTTCCTCAAATCAAGGTTTTGGGTCATTGGGAGATCACTCGCTTTAAACAATGCTGCCAATTTCCCTCTCTATTTTATTTTATTATAATAACAATTATCATGCTTCAGAGATTTCCCTTGCATTGTTTAATGCAACATAACTACAAATATGTTTTTGTTTTGCAACACACCACCTATGAAAAAGGATTTCTGATTATTTTAGTATCGTTTTGTTCCCACTAATCCATACTTCCTCCAGTCTGTGTACAAACCGCACAAAGAAAATTTGGGCAACCTGAAGTGCTATATTTGCAGGACAGCTTACCCATGATTAATAGAATCATGATTTTTTCCCCCAACCTCATTTTTCGAGTTCATCTAATACCCTGCAGATCAGCTAACCCCGCAGGGTAGTCTAAAGTAGATTTGTGCAGCAAAACTTCTGTTTAATACATATTCGGCATGGATGTGACCCTGCAAATTTCTTAGGCTCCGGAGAGCGATTAACAAACACTGAAATAGGTTTCTATACACATCCTCTAATACAAAGTACAACTTCACTCCTGCCATTAACGATAAGTGGCCAAGGTCCTTTGGATCTCCCAGAGGTATCTTTTCCCGCAGTTGGCCGTGCCTGTGCTTTTAGCGCATGAGCTCCACCAGCAGCTTCGTCTCCGTGGAGGTTTGGAGCGCATCGCAGATTTGAGGAAGCTTGGGTGTTAGGAGACAATAAGTGGCGTCACCGGACCGGAGCCATTTTCTAACAGGCAGTTCCGATGCAACTATGGTTAACTCCTCCCTCGGTTGCTGCCTACATCGGACTTGAGCATTCAGAGCTTGAGTAAGGAATCACTGAGCCCAAAGGGCTGATCTCTCAGCAACGACTGCCTGGATATCAACAGGTTTTTGTGTTTGGAGAGAGCCTCGGGTCTGTTTGAAATAAAACCACTATCAGTAATCTGTCAATGTCAGTAATCTACATCTTTATATATTAGAATGTGGGATTAAACATGGTTCTTGTTGTCAATACGCGAAGCTGCACAAGACAAAACGGTTTTTTGTTAATAAACTACAAACCCCATAAACCAACGCGGCGGCGGCGGCGGCGGAGCTTGCGTATAAACTTCTATCGATGGAGGGCGGGGCTAGTACAATCGGCGTTTCCTTTTTTTCAATGAATCGTTCCCGTGAAATTCGGGAGGATGTGAGGGCGCATGCGTTAAAGTTGTAGCTTGGTGTTCGGCGTGATGCGGCGTCCGCAATTGTCTCTTGGGATTTCGCATGTTTGTATTCTGTTTCTGTTTACTGTGTGCTGGGGAAGTAGCTCAGCAGGTGAGTGTTCTTAGGATAATTTTTCACTGATCGGAAGCAAAATGGGACCGAAATGTATCTCGATACAATTTTGTTTTGCAGCATACTAATCTATGGGATCCAGAAATTCTTTCTGCACCTTCTCATTCTTGACTCTCTGGAGTCATTCGTTGTTCAGAGGCCAATATCATATTGTATTCCTTTATAAGTTTCCTTTTTTTCTTGTTTGCCAGAGATTTGAACAGTCCCCTGGAACTTGTTTCTTAATACACTTTAACTATTTTCAATATTATACTGTTTTGCAAATAGTGAAAAATAGGTTTACAGAATTAAAACACTAAATTAAGATTTTTCTACCACCTGATAGCCTACAATTTATGAGAAATCTTTGGCATCACGACGAATTCTAGGAGTTTCACTCATCTGGAAGAATTACTTTTTTGCATATGAGAAAACAAGACTCAGAAATCTTAATCACAAAAAACGATGTGATAGCATTTGCTTTTGTAATTTATTAGGACAGTGCAGTCCTTTGATTCAGTTACCCCCTCCCAAAAAAGTGTTTTGACATAACATGTCTGTGTCCGTTTTGAGAAGCCGCATCTTTTCCTGGGCTTACTCTTTACCTCTGAAGCATCTTTTCCAAATCAGATGGGGATTTTCTGCATATTAAATAATTAATGAAAAAGAAAAGTTTATTCCGGTAAAATTGCATCTGTAAACTTGTTTAAGCAATAATTTAAGAAGTATTGCTGGATTATATTTTATCCCCTTAGGACATTAGAGAATGGAACTAAAGCCTTTTCTGCTCACTTGTTGCCTTTAATATATAGTAACTATTGGTTCTAGCTCATGACTCTGGACTCTATAGTCCCATGTGTCAGAAGACTGTAGAATAATGTAATGCAGCATTATAAAAATGTCACCACATAGTTTTACTCACAAGATTAAATGCTTGTGAATTTAAAACCACATCATACTGTGGGCATAAATGTAGATGATACCAGAAAGGAATTTGTGGCTTGGCAATAGTCACTGAATAAATGAAGAACTTAAAAAATACATTGGCTTATCAGTGAGAGTTACTGGTACTCCTACATCTCATCTACTTGTGTGATACAATGACCTGCTTGATCAAAACTATACTGTGCAAATAAATTATCATTTATTCAGATGAATTAAACCATAAATTAGAGGCAAATGTTATAACCTTAACCTGTCTCTAGTTTGCAGGTCCCTTTTTTTCTTTCAAATCCAATTAATATATCACTATTAATCTACATTTTGGCTAACTCATGTTTTTCAGAACTCAGAGCACTTTATATGAAAAAAAAATATTATTCAAGGAAAAAAGAGTAAAAATAATGTTCAACGTGATTCAAAGATTCAAAGTAAATTAAAAAGATAGAACGATACATTAATTCTAAGTAAAAATATTGCAAGACAAACATTTCAATATATTTACCTGATGTATTTAACAAGACGTTCGTAATATATTTTTCCTGCAGTTATTTAATTGTATAATTTAGGGGAAAAGATTTCAATCATTTGGGGGAGGGTTTGTATGTTTTCATATTTTTGGAACAAGTATTAGAGGAAAAGATGAATAATTTAATCATAAAACTGTAAATCCAATTCCATTCAAGTTGCAGGCACAGTATTCACAGAACATATTGTATGTGGAAACCTTGTACTTCCTTCATCAACAATACAGTGGAAATAATTAAATTTGCAAAACTGTTTCTGTTTAAATTTTAGATGCACACTGGAAAAAATTCCTTGTTCAAATTGACGAGGCAGTGAAGAACTACAGCCCATGTGTGAAAGATAACTGTGAGTGCCATCAAAGGTAAGAAAGCAAGGTATCTGATGGTTCCATCCATGACTTGTGTTCTGATTACAGGTTTACTCATTAAGAACTTCACTGTTATTTGTCAAATCAGCTGACTCTCCGAGTTTGCATGGAACTATCAGCACTGGCTGGGTTTGTATAAAATGTATATTTTAACACAGTTAAAATGGTCTGGCTACTTTGTAATTCTGTAAATTACAGGAATACAGAGTTTTCATCTGTTGCTATGTCATAATTGATTTTTGGTTTAGCATCTTTTACAAATCTTGCTGAGTTAAGTAAACTTTAGTTAAACCATATCTTCGTGGAATATCAGTGCAGTTTGACTTCTACTTCTTCCATTTATAGTATGGTTTTATACACCATGCTAACTGTAACATGCGTCACTTAGAATTTTGTGTGAATCCAGCAATTATGATATAAACAGACAATTATGGTTTTGTCAACAAGTTAAACCATGGTTTAGTATTTAAGATTTAGTTTCCCTTTTTCCTGTGTAGTTGAGAGGAGGAGTTCAGAGGCATTTGCTTCCACCTTAGTTAAATCAGAATAATCAACAGGATAACAGAGTTGGAAGGGACCTTGAAGATCTTCTAGTCCATCCCCTAGTCAGACAGGAAACCCTACATCATTTCAGACAAATGGTTGTCCAATCTCTTCTTACAAACTTCCAGTGTTGGAGCATTCACGACTTCTGGAGGCAAGTTGTTCCACTGATTAATTGTTCTGTCAGGAAATTTCTTCTTAGTTCTAGGTAGCTTCTCTCCTTGATTAGTTTCCATCCATTGCTTCTTGTCCTGCCTTCAGGTGCTTTGGAGAATAGGTTGACTCCCTCTTCTTTGTGGCAATCCTTTAGATATTGGAATACGGCTATCATGTCACCCCTAGTCCTTCTTTTCATTAAATTAGACATACACAATTCCAGCAACTGTTTTAGTTTAAATGTTTTAGCCTCCAGTCCCCTAATCAACTTTGTTGCTATTTTCTGCAACATAATCATTCTTTCAAGAAACCATTTTCAAAAAGCATATTTGCAGAAGCTTATCATAGTTGTGCTAGGGGACGCGGTGGCTCAGCGGCTAAGACGCTGAGCTTGTTTGAAAGGTCAGAAGTTCAATGGTTCAAATCCCTAGTGCTACGTAATGGGTGAGCTCCCGTTACTTGTCCCAGCTTCTGCCATCCTAGCAGTTCGAAAGCATGTAAAAATGCAAATAGAAAAATAGGGACCACTTTTGGTGGGAAGGTAACAGTGTTCCGTGCACCTTTGGCATTGAGTCATGTCAGTCACATGACCATGGAGAAGTCTTCGGATAGCACTGGCTCTTTGGCTTTGAAACAGAGATGAGCACTGCCCCTAGAGTCGGGAAAGACTAGCACATATGCGCGAGGAGAACCTTTACCTTTACCATAGTCGTGCCACCCTGAGGTAATCATATCTCCCCTTGCTATGCAGAGGGTCAAGATCCTGACACTTTTTGGAGTTTATTAATATATGTGATTCTAAACAAATAAAATATACTTTTGAAACAATAGACCCAAAGGGCTTCCCCAGGGCCCAGTTATGTCTAGCATTTAAGATAAGATAATTGTTAAGAGTTTGCAGCAATCCAACTAGCACACAAGTAAACAATTCAACAGGATTCATTTATATAAGAAAATTCTTTATATATAATACCATACAGCAGAAGCCAGAACCAGAACTCAGAATCCAGAAGTATAGAATCAATAATCACAGAAGCTATATAATACAGAGGCTATAGAATCACAGAAGCACTCATATATATACAGATCAGTGAACCTAAGCCACACCCAGGCTCTGAGCCATCTGGGTCACCAAACAGTCCCCATTGGCTGACCTGTTACCATGTCTATTCCAATTCATGAACCCTTACATACTGATGATAATAAATTTAATAATAATAAAAAAAATTCTTTTCCAAGCTTTTAATTGTTAATTACTGATTTAATTTTTACTGTAATTATATTTTTTTATATTTTGTATTTTATTGATTAAAGTTACTTATTGGAATAAATAGAAAATTGAGGTGTATATTCAATAATAACAGAATAAAATAAATATTTTCTTTGTATTTATTGCAAATTTTTAATTTATTTTAAAACTCACTCAGATAAATTAAAATTACACTTTCTTATAGTCTCTTCTACATCCTTTTGAATACCCTTTTCTTAAAAGTAATTATACCTTTATTAATTACACCCTGGTAAGTTATTTTAAGATTGGACTGCACAATTGCTTTAATTTCAAACCATTTTCTATAAACTATCCCAAAGAGGTTCTCTAAAAAGCATAAAAACATATTTAAAAACATCAACTGTACATATTATTTACAGCATTTTGCTATAAAAGAGAATTCAATACAATTTCATAATGGAAACGTTTTTTAAAAAAATAGGTCAGTACACAAACATTTTAGAATGAATAGAAAGGGAGCAAAATAGAACAGCAGTAAAATAAATCAATTTAAGTGGGCCTCAAGGGATCAATGGGTCCCAGCCACTGCTCATATAGGATGAAAAGCGTTTAGTTGTGCTAAGCCAGGATTTTATTAAAGTAGCAATATTTCTCTGGTTCAGTTAATATTAAGCAAAATCAAGGAATCATTGAAAGTTTCTTTATACCATGTTTATCTTGGTTACTAAATCTATAATATAAGGGCTGAAGTAGAAGAAATTTTGGAGCAGACACCAGTCCTTAATCCAATTAAGATATTTTGGCATGATCTGAAATATGCAACTATAGAACGTCTTCCTCAAATATTAATGAGTTAAAGCAGTTTCATGAATAGGAATGGGCTTAAGTAATGCCAGGCTAACATGTAAGAATAATGAACAGGTGCAGGAAGAAAATTGGTTGAAGTATTTGCTACTAAAGGAGGGCCCACCAGTCATAAAAACTAAAGTTTAAGAAAAGAATTTTCCAGCAGAAACAGAATGGTGGTTTACCGTGGAAATAAGATGACAAACTGCTCTGTATGTTGTTTGTTTAACCTAAATCTCTTGATCTATACTAGCATTTAATTGAAGTTCATGTCATACATAAGTGCAGCTTGATTACTGATCATCCTAAAAAGATTCAATATTTTACAACTCATGAAAATATATGGCATGGCCGGCCTGCCTCTCTGCATCCTCATCCAGTTGGATTGTTCCCAACAGTGCTATCCAAATCTGCACTGAATCTTCGCCAAGCAAAACTGTATTCCTAACCTTCTTGTTAACTGTTATTAAACTAACCTCTAGTATGTTTAACAATTTTTAACAATCTCTTTCACTTTAGAGTTAGGGAACAAGACTTGGCTCCTTTTCGAGATGGAATCTCTGAGGAGTTGCTGTCAGAAGCAATCAGTCGAAAGCTTGGGACACATTATCAGATCATTGAGAAGAAGTTGTATCGGGAGCACGATTGCATGTTCCCTGCAAGGTAAGATATGAAATCTGTCAATCACATACTCAAAAAGAGAACGAGAGAGACACAGGAAAATCCCCTTGCCCCATTAATTTATGGGTCATTGAGCAGAAAGTGTTTGAAAGGGCTGAACTCTAATGTAAGGGAACTAACCAATTTTGTATTGCCTTGTTTGAAACGTAGGAATTGGATTTGCTTTTGTGAGAAATCAATATTGACACTGCACTTTAGTTGTGCAAGGAGATGATATGGGTTAAAAGCTAAAAGAAATCAGGAATAAATACCTCTGAGGGAAAAGGATAATTGTAAAGTATTATTACTTACAGTTGCTGGATTGTCAGGCAGAGGCCTTTGGCTTTATTTTATGTGCTTTATGATGCAAGTAAAACAAAAAGCACTCTTTATACTATCAGTTAATGGCATGGTGCTTCCCTGTTTGTTTTTTTCCTGCTCAGCTCAGATTCTGATCTCTGCAATGTTTCCATCCTATTCCTGTCACTGGAATGGTGTAATTCTTATCCAATTTCAATCTGGTCATTGAGCCCATTTTAACATTTTCTTTTAACCACTTTGGCTTCATCTTACTTTTGATGGACCATTTTGCCTCTTATGGAACATCCTACCATAGGATAGGAGGTCTGTACTTCTTTTGACATTTAACAAAACGTTGAAATTTTGACTCTTTGAAATATTATTTAGGACTGCGAGTTGAGTGTGTTATGTCTTTTAGATCAATGGTCGCTAACCTTTCCAGTTCTGTGGACAGCAGTGTGGGGGTGGGGGTGGGGTGGGGTGGGGTAGGCAGTGGTTTCACCCACAGGCACCGTTTGCATAAATGGAGCTTCGCACTCTCACCCATGGCTTGCACGGGGCCTGTTCCCAACAAACCGCGACCCAGTACCAGGCTGTGGCCTGGGGAATGGGGCCCCCATTTTTATATGATGGTGGTATGGTTAATGTTACAAAAAAAAAAACCCTCTGAAAAGTAATCTTTAAAGAACAAATATTTTTATAATAACATGGAGCCTCTCAATAAAGAATAAATAGAGCAAGAATCAGCTATTTTTCTGGTAACAGTTTTAACCATTATTTTCTAATAAGGAGATTAGAATTTTAGAATTCTAGCACTTTTGAAAATACATGAGATAACTATTTAGAACAACCAAAGGGGGGAAATGTCAAAAATTTATAGACTATTATTGCAGTTATGAAATATATACTTCCTTTAGCTTTAAAAGAAGTGATGAGATAGTGATTTTAGTAAAGCTGTAAAAGAAAAGAAATGGGAGGCATAGAAATCAGGTAGATTCACTTTAGCTTTTATACAAGAGCTTTAGTGGAAAAAATTATATTACTAGTATTTGACACTGATTAGACTAGTATGTGCATTATATACATGGGAACAATTCCACATTCTGAAGATAATGTTTTTTTAAAAAGGTCTTTTTAATTATACACATTTTAAGAAAATGTGATAAATTTATCTCCTTTTGAATTTTTTTCCTTTTGTTTACAAGCATTGTGGATGTATGCTATTGAGTAAATGTTTACCCAAATGTTAACAACTGTTCAACGAAAATAAAATAAAAATGTAATCTAATTTGCTTAGTTAATTAAAATGACATAAAAGCAGCATGAATAAATTGGGCACCATTTGTTTACCTCTGTCAACTCTTGGAGGTAGACCAAATCAGGAGACAGCACCACCAGAAAGACTGGAACTCTACTTTGTTGACATTGTGTCAGCCTCTCAAGGTAGAGGAGACTAAGAAACTGATGCCTTATAGGTCAGTACTATCTTTATTGTAAAGCTATAATAATACTGTGTTTCCCCGAAAATAAGACCCTGTCTTATATTTTTTTGAACCCTGAAGTAAGCGATTGGCCTTATTGCCATATGCTCAAAAGCCCGATTGGGCTTATTATAGGGGATGTCTTATTTTGGGGAGAACAGGGTAGACTGATGTTAGTCTGTGATTTCCCCCTCCCTTGGCCCCCTTTATTCTTGTGTGAACTGGGGAGAGGCCTATCTGAGAAATTTACTCATGTTACATTCTTGCTCTGGACTGTGGCCTTCCTGGCTTATTCTGGGCTTGTTTTGATCCTCTGTCCAAACTTCTTTCAGCAAGAACATTTTAAAAAGGAAAGGAAAAAAAGAACTGTCCAAGTGAACTCCTTTGCTTGCTTTGGTCATCTGTGAGGTTGACTTTGTCTTTTTTTTTTAATGTGATTGAAATAATTCATGGCTTAGTATGATAGGTGAATATAGCCAGTGTATTCTACTCATAGTTACCCTTTTGATATTTGATTGCCTACAGATGTAGTGGGGTTGAGCACTTCATCCTGGAAATTATTCAGAACCTTCCTGATATGGAGATGGTCATCAATGTGCGGGACTATCCTCAGGTAGCCAAATTTATGAAACCAAGAGTGCCTGTTTTATCTTTTAGCAAGGTGAGTGAACAGAGAGCTATTACCTATCAGTCACATTAGATAGGACAAATACCATATTTCATTGAATCTCTTGTATGAATGAAACAGTAGGGTATAACTAACATGCTTAGCTCACCTTTTTCTCTTGAAAGACTACAGAATACTATGATATTATGTATCCTGCCTGGACGTTTTGGGAAGGGGGACCAGCTGTTTGGCCAATATATCCTACAGGCCTTGGGCGTTGGGACCTAATGAGAGAAAACCTCCAAAGGTAATCTGAGGAGATAATAGTTTTGTTGTATTTTTTTTTAAAAAAATAAGAGAATCCAAGTTTGCATTGTAATAGGACCCTGTGTACCTGTTCCTCATTCTGAAGAGTTTTCATTGAGCAATAACTTATACTTTGTTAAATGAAAGCTGCAGGCATTTAGTTATAGACTGTATAATTCCAAAAAAATGCATGTTGATTAAATTCATCTAAGATGATACAATTGTGCTTCAGATTGACAAAAATTCATGCAGAAGGTAGCACATGGGGAGAAAAAAGCTAACTTTAGAAAGTCAAAAGGAAATTCACATGCAGAGATTTTAAAATGAAGATCTGTTTTGATTTGGTGGATGGCATTTCCTTGGTAGATGCTGTTGGGAATTGGATTCTGGGACCGAATGCAGCAACCTCCTCTTTCTCTTTTTGCCATCCTGTTTAGTCTCCACCCAATGAGCTGCAAGTAAACAGAAACACAATATCAGAAGTACAACGGTGTTTAAACATTTGTGAGCCCTTTTTAATTTTCAATATTTCTGCATAAATATAAACTAAAGTAGGATTTGTTCACCACAGAAGTCCTGAAACTAGATCAAGAGAATCAAGTAAATGAATACAAACAAGCATACCATTTTTAATTGAGTAGTATTAATGTCAGTATTTTAATATGGTGTATTTATCAAAATATTTCTAGCTCAGCAGAAAAATGGCCCTGGAAGAAGAAAATTTCCAAAGCCTATTTTCGAGGATCCAGGTAAGCATTTTTAGCTTTCAAGTATTTTGATAGTCCTAATCTTGTTAATTATTCTACTGTACTGCAGTGTTCAGGGAAATTAAATTGGTCCAATTGAAATATATGTATTTAAAGGTAATGTTTTCCTGGGGAATATGTGGCCTTATCTCTGTTATTTTCTTGGCACCAGTGCTTTTGCTACTGCTATGTTCAGGAATGCTTCTACTACATAATACCATGCCAAGAGTATGTGGAAGCCAACTAATAGTAGTCAAATAAAAGGTTTTTGACATTCTGATCTCCAAGCAGAGTCCCAGAAAACCAGTGGATGGTAGTTATAATTTTCACTTGCTCACTATAGAATGATATGCTTTATTGACCAACTTATTTGAAAAGTGCCAAATTGGAAAAAAGTCAATCTAACAGTTCTATGTGATTTCTGTGGTAGGACAAGTGCAGAACGGGATCCCCTCATTCTTCTTTCTCGAGAGAATCCAGATCTTGTTGATGCAGAGTACACTAAGAACCAAGCTTGGAAATCTGAAAAAGTAAACACCGTTGAATACTTTCAAATGTTATTATTACTATTAGTATTAATGCTATTATTACTTTTTTCCTTTCTCTTGTAAGGAACAATAAAATAATCCATTACGAAGTCAGATAAAGTTTCAAATATTGACAATCATTAGTACATTTCAAATTTTTCTATTTCAAAGGAATGAATATATTTTTGACAGATTGAAAATTAACTATTATTTTACTGTATTCGATCCCTTTACGGTCAAACTGGTGGAAGTGCCATTGGACTTGTACCATTTATTTTAATATACAACTAATTTTATATTTAAATGTGAAAGCTCCCTACATATATCCTACATGTATAGTAGGGTACATGTTTTTAATGATTTTTTTCTGCTGTCAGTTGTTTCTTTGTATTATACTTTTTTCCCAAACGAAGGGGGAATGTAGGCTGCTCAGAATCCTTTTTGATCAGGGTAATATATAGGCTTCAGTAAATAAATAAGTAAATCAATAAATTGTATCACAGTCTGATTATTCCAGCAGCCACTGTAAAGTTGATTAAGCTGAGCAATTATTGTGATTATAAGAGTCGTGGTAGCATAGTGGTTAGAATGCAGTACTGCAGGCAAACTCACTGCTCACTCCAGGAGTTTGATTCTGAGTGGCTCAAGATTGATTCAGTCTTCTAACCTTCCGGGTCAGTAAAATGAGGACCCAGATTTTTGGGAGCAAGATACTGATTCTATAAACCACTTAGAGAAGACTGTAAAGCGGTATATAAGTTATATACTTGTGAAGCAGTTATATAAGTTATATACTTATATATTGGTATATAAGAGCTATTGCTATTATGGAACACAGGGCTTGATATGATGGTATGTGGGAATGACCCTGAAAATATCTGAAACCCTAATGTTAGCAATACACCTACATCATGCTTACCCAAATACCATCGTGGATTTTATCAGTCCAGCATACACATGTCCAGTGTGTTTGAATTGCTTGTGGACTGATTTAAAATCATACTTGCAAGAAGTAACCCTTAAAGGAAGTTTTGTAAAGAAGTTTTAAAATAAGCCTTTATTGTGAATATGACAAGGGGTATGCATTGTCGTAAGTGTTTGCTATGAGCATACAGTCTAGGCATATGTTGGCGCTAATGGTATATCAAAAAGATTATTTCATATTTTTTTAAATCTCTTGCTGATTGAACTTTAGTCTCTTTTTCCAATACCAGGATGCCTGATTTGGCAACATAGGGGGTAAATTAAATAAGAATAATTACCGTATCTGTCTGATTTGTGCAAACAAGAACTTATTTTTCTAGTATGTTCTACTGTGCATGTTTATTTCATAGTCATGGAATTTAATGTCTAATTATAGTAGTGCCTACTACGTATACGAAATAATGTAACATAGGGCAGCAGTCTTTTAAGGTTCCAGTACTGTCAGGTGATCTCATTCAGTGATATGTTTCCATCTCCTAGCCCACAAAAATTACTTTAAATCTAGTAAGGTTTTGGGGGTCTTGCCTTACAATTTCCAGTCTATAAAATGTATTTTTACAGATACACTTGTAATGTATATGTTCACCTATAAGCCCATCTACGTATAAGCCAACCCTCAATTTTCTAAACTAAAATGCCATGAAAAATGTGGTGCCCATCGATATATATTAATCCACATTTTATGGTATTTTTAATCAAACTTTTTAATTGAAATCCATCAATCTGCTGATTAATGATCATGGATGGGCTTATATATGAATATATTTAGCAAATATGGGTACTTTAAAAAATTATTACTGTTTATATTTATGGATAAGCCAATCTGCAGATCAGTCAAAGCCATTTTTGTAGATGTATTTTGGCACCTATAGTGAAATTCTCAGTTTATTCTCCAGTTTCTACTAATGTGTTGGTATTGGATCTCGTCCAGGGGTGGATTCTACTTACGTTTACTACTGGTTTGCGATGGGATTGCGCATGCGCAGATCGCCAATGATGACATCTGGGGCAGTGGACGGGATCTCCCGCTGGTTTTACTGCCGGTTCTTGCGAACCGGTCCAAACTGGGGGCAACCCACCACTGATCTCTTCATATAAAAGAAAGATGTCCAGTATTGGCATTAACATTTAGGTCAATATGAGATCTGCATAGTTTAAAAACCTTAAGGATTTATAATTATTTCTGTATTTTGAAACATTCTGTATTGAAAGTAACAGTTCACAGCTGCAGTTATTTATATGGAAAGAGATGAGAAGTCTTGGGCATGTATGACTAGCTGCTCAGAGTCTACAAAAATGGATTAGCATATAAATTGAATAAATAAACAACTTATATTAAATATGGCAGTTCTAATCAGTGCAAGACAGGAAAATGGATTAAAGAAAACCACAGCTTGTTGCATATGTGAAATAAAAGTACTACACAGCATTTGTGTGTGTGAATGAATGTTTATTTAGAAGAAAAAAAATCAATGAACATTCTAAGAAAGCTTGTGTATGGCTTCACTCTAAGAAAATTAATGAACTGAATATTTAGCTAGTTAGTCCTTCGATTCTCTGGCTTACAGTAACAACTTTAATCATATATTCTATTGAAAAAAATTAGGAAAATGTGTATTACTGCATCTTTTGGTATAACATTTCCATTAAAGTTTTTAGGAAGGTAATTGGAAACATATTCTTTTTTTAAAAAAAAAACTTTTTTTAAAGGATACTCTTGGGAGACCACCTGCAACAGAAGTTCCACTAGTAGACCATTGTAAATTCAAGTAAGTATTTGATTCAATCTTGGTAAATATCTGAATGCATGTCAGTTCAGTGAAAGCAATGGAATTGTCACAGAATTCATTGGCGCCTGTGTCAACACTAGCATTAAACTCAGATGACCTAGCTTTTACATTGGCATTGAGGGCCAGGATTCCCATCCAATAACCCATCCAATAATAACTTAGCTGCTAGTGCTATTTTAATTGTTTGCTTTAGCTTGAACTTCATGGTGAAAGCTGGACAATTAGTTGTGTCCTAATTTTTTTTATAAGTTAGGAACATATAAATGTTATTGGTACTATGCAGACTTCATTTTTCTAAATATTCTACTTGGTATTTGAATTATAGTGCTATGAGTTTCCGTCATCCGCAATTTACAGCTGGGTTACTATAATTCAAGGAATGCATTCCAGGAATCTCTTAAGACTCTCTATCTCCTGCGTGCCATTCAGCATTAATAAGTAATTGATATGCTTAAACTCTCTAGGTTATCTGTAGTTGCTCTGATACCCAGAACCAAAAGAGTTTGTCATCTCAGGCCCCTGGAGTTGTACAGCAATAATTTTCAGTTATGTTTAGATGATAAAATGATGCTACCGAGAAGCTGGTATTTTAAATCACTTGGCATCTCTTGAAAAGAGCAAAACATTGCTAAGAATAGAAATTGTGTATTCTTTCAATTGGGGACTGTTTCTTTTCATTGTACTGGCAGAATGCAGTCTCTATTTCTTGTAGATCCACTGTAGTTATTAAGATGTTGGTGAACATTTTAGCTGAAATATACATATATGCTTTATGGTGTGTGACTGTATTTATATGGACTCAATAGGAGCAAGGATTAAAAGCAGATAGAAGAATGCAGAAGATGCAACAATTTAGACTCCTAAAGTTTGGATTTACTGTTTCTAGCTTTAGCCTCCATGTGGCAATATTTGAATGGAATATTTTTATCATATAGCATTAAGATTATACTATAAACTTTCACTTTGTAGAAGAGTAAAATAAATGTATCTCTCTGTACTTTAAATATAAATATGCTCATTATTGGAGAAGAGCCGTATTTAAGGCAGGGTGTTTTTTTTTAAACATAAGATACCTCTTCAATTTTCGAGGAGTTGCAGCCAGTTTTCGCTTCAAACACCTTTTCCTGTGTGGTTCTTTGGTCTTTCATGTTGGAGAAGACTGGCTAGAATTCTTCTATCCACAACTGAAACCCTGGGTTCACTATATCCCAGTTCAGTCTGATCTTTCTAATGTGAGGTAAGATATTAAAACTGCAGTGGCTTAATTATTTGTGTGTATTAATAGCTTTTATGTAAAATATGAATAATACAAAACTATTTAGGATTATGCATCATATTTGACAAAATCATCAATAATGAGGCAGAGATAACTGAATTAAAATACATGGGTTACCTTCAAAGGTAGATTCATACAGAATGCATTTCATGGCTTGGATTAAACTGGTTTTTATATGATTGAGACTAGATGAAATCTATTTTTATAGAATAGACGTTTAGTTGTCATAAAAAGGATTTCCAGTTAAAGGTGGTTTCGATTAACAACCAACTTGTTCAGCAACTGTTTAAACTTACAACAACACTGAATAAGTGGTAGTTTCAAGTGGTCCTTGGAATTCCAGACATTGTGACATCTCCATGATTATGTGATTGTGATCTGGGCAGTCAGCATCCTGCTCAGAATGACAAGATTTCAGCAAGCCCCAGTCACAACTTCCATTGTTCCCTGGCAGCTTCCCACAAGCAAAGTCAGTGGGGATGCTGGCAGGAAGTCAAAAATTGTGAAGTCCTTGCTTAACAACCTCATCTTCACAGTTCTTGCTTAACAATAGCACCCCGGATGGCCAGAACCAGTCACTAAACTGCATAGTCACATGACATTATGACTGTGTTGTATAGTGATGCCTGTTATTGGCCTATTTTATTCCTATTTTTAATTTAATTTATTATAATATTTATATATAATTTCAAGTTTCTATTTGTATGTTACCCAGAGTCATTCTCTGAGACATATGGGCAGTTTTTAAGTATTGTCTGTATGTGTATGCATAAAATATATCACTCAATTTTGATCTCAGTTGCCATCAGAAACAATATCTTTTGTATCTCCCAGGTAAATGAAAAAGCAATGGTGAATGTTTTGAGATCTTGATTTGGAGCATCAGCATTTTCAGCTTCAGGCACACCTAAATTATTAGAAGTAATCACTAAATATTATGAGACAGAAAAGCCCATAGTTAATCTGCATAAACCTTGTTATTGATAAATTATTTTGACTGGCATATTTTAAAAACCGGTTGGAATAAAGAATTGGCAATTTTCATGTTTAAATAATGAGAAACTGTCTTAATTTCCATATGAAATTTTGATAATTTTTGATATTTAGGTTAATTTAAGAATGTTTAATAAAACTACGGCTTAATAAAAAAGCAATATTTCAGACTTATTTTGTTGCATAGGAAAGAAATGAGTACATCATATTTTTGGTGGAGAGCAATTGAGAATAAAGCTATTAAAATATGTTTTTACATACCCTTAATTGATTGTGGCGGTGCAGTGGTTAGAATGCAGTACTGCAAGCTACTTCTACTGATTGCCAGCTGCCTGAAGTTTGGCAGTTCGAGTATTTATGAGGTCAAGGTTGACTCAGCCTTCCATCCTTCTGAGGTCAGTAAAATGATAACCCAGATTGTTGGGGGCAATATGCTGGTTCTGTAAATCACTTAGAGAGTAAAGCACTGTGAAGCAGTATATAAGTCTAAGTGCTATTGCTATTGTATTCTGGGAAAATTATTCATTATACTATGCAATAATAAAAAAATTAAGACAATTTAATACTTCTATACATATTTTTAAATTAAATACTGCTTGAAAATTATGGCTTGACAACAAAACTGGATTCTCTGCTGCCTTATTACTGCTAATACATTTATTTAGTTGCTTAATAGTTGGTTTTCATAACTGCCCAATTCTACATGACTCTAACTTTCAAATTGGAATGATAAATTTATGGTTCCAATTGCTCAGTGGATTGAAGAGCTGATGTTACTTGTGACTTACCAATGAATTGTTTATAGACATAGATTACATATGGATGATTGTAATGAAATACCATCTTTCATTAAAATTGTGTGTGTGTGTATGCTTGTGTGGTTACCCATATACATGTATTACACATGTATAATACACATATTTATATAGTTTTGCTTCCTTTTTCTCCTTTATTTTATTTCTGTATTGTACAATTTATTTTTTATTAATTTATTTTTTACTAACTCAATTATTTGAATGTTTAATTTATTTATCGCATTATTTTTATGTTGCATTTTGTTGTATTTTTATTGTTGTATCTTAATGTTTTTGCTGAAGGAAGCTTTAGAGTTCTATTGAATTAAAGCTTAAAATGAACAAGCACATAACTAGCAAGTTGAAAAAAAGCAAACCCAACCCAACCAATTATACATAACAGAGTTCCCTTGCTGAGTTTGCTCATATTTATTCTGCCTAAAGTCAATCTTAAAACCCTAATATTTTCTGATTTTTATCCAAACATGTTTCAGAGAGCTATTGGAATTTGTAAGAGAAAATGATGATGTTGCTCAAAGAATTTCTGAGAGGTAAGCTCTTATTACTGCTATGCTTTAATTGTAAGAATTCCTTGGTATAAAATAGATTTGATCATGAAGTCCGTAAGACTTTCCCGAAATTATGTTTTATAATTTGTTTACAGGTAAAGGTAAAGGTTCCCCTTGCACATATGTGTTAGTCGTTCCCAACTCTAGGGGGCGGTGTTCATCTCCATTTCAAAGCCAAAGAGCCAGCACTGTCGGAAGACATTTCCGTGGTTATGTGGCTGGCATGACTCAATGCCAAAGGCGCACGGAAAGCTGTTATCTTCACACCAAAGGTGGTTCCTATTTTTCTACTTGAATTTTCATGTGCTTTCGAACTGCTAGGTTGGCAGAAGCTGGGACAAGTAACGGGAGCTCACCCTATTACGTGGCACTAGGGATTTGAACCGCTCTACTGCCAATCTTTCGATCGACAAGCTCGGTGTCTTAACCACTGAGCCACCACATCCCTTCTACAGATAGTCCTCCTTTAATATTAATTTGTTCTGTAACTGTTCAAATTTATGGTGGTGCTGAAGAAAGGGACTTATGACCAATCCCCAAAGTTATGGCCTTTGTAGCACCCTTACGATCACATGATCAAAATTCAGGTGCTCTGCAGTCTGCTTGCACTTAATATGTGCAGGGGTCCTTCATTCCCCACCAGCCTATCTTCCCCCATCTACCCTTTTTGCCCCTTGTATTTCACAGTCGTTGCCACACTAGCTGACATCTACTGTTTTCTTGCTCCTGCTATTGATGAAGCATGCCCCTTCACAAAGCAATTACTGGCTGCACAAGGCTTTCTTTCCCAGGTCCCGCATCATGCATTTCTTCCAGAGACCAGGGGACAATGGCCTTCTGTAGCTAGCAGCTGCCTCATAAGGTATAGGGCAAGAACTCTTCGTCAGCAGCAGGAGCAAGAAGATGGTGAAGATCAGCTAGGTCAGCAGAACGCAAGACAGTAGAGACCTCAGTGCATGTTGACATTGGCTGGATTGGCTGAAGCTTCACGGGGCAGTTTCAGCTTTGCGCTGCACTGATGGGCGACGCTGGAGATGATTGCCACCTTGTAAGGCAAAGTGTAGGGTGACAAAAAGGGCAGAGGTGATAGGGAATAGGCAGTTTGGGGAAGTTGAAGAAGAGGCAGTCTCTTACTTTGGAAGAACTGAGGCTCAGGCCTAAGAGTGACCAAGCCCAGAATGACTTGGATTTGAGTGTATCCTTGCCTAACAACCTGAGGAATTCTTTTAACAATGGCAATGGGGAGCTAAGTGATGTGTACATTTGATGCTGCCCTTTATGACCACATCACTTAGCGACAGAAATTCTGGTTCCAATTAACTAACTCGAGGACTACCTGCATTACTGTTTCAGACAGGAAGCCGGTGCAGAGAGTGGTGGGGATGGCAGAAAAGATTATTGGCAGTTCACTCCCTTCTATCCAGGATATAGCATATAAGCGTTGCTTGAGCAGGGTCCGCAGGATTGTCTGGGACACTACACATCCTCTTCATGAGCTGTTTTCCTTGTTACCTTATGGGAAGAGGCCTGGTGGTATTCGAAGCAGAACATCCAGATTCAGCCACAGTTTTGTTCCATACAGTATCAACCTTGTGAACGCTCAAGCTTCCTCCGTTATATATTCAAGATGGACAGTGATTAATATTTATATATTAGGGTATAGATATATACATATGTATGTATATAGCATATCTCTGTGTTATGTATGTGTACACTTTTGAGAGCAGGCAACAGAATTTCATTTTTAATATGTGCCAGAGTGCCCACAGAAAAAATGACAATAAAGGTTATCTTATCTTATTTGCATTGCATCTACATTTAGAAATAATTGCTAGGATGTGTTTATGTCTTGCAGGAGGAAGACCTTTAAATGATACTCAGTTTTAATACTGATAATTATACATCATTTAATGTTTACTTCCACAATTGGAAGAGGTTTGTTGTTTTCTTTACAGCAGGTGGCATTTTCTACACTACATCAAGTCGAGTTATATGTATAAGTCTGGCTTTGATTTTTAAATAAGTGTTTAAATTTTAGGAATAAGTCATACAATTACAGATTCCTGAGTAGGCATAATGATTGCTAAGCTGCTTTCTTTTTTATAGCCCAGATGTATATTTAAGCTTTTAAATTAGAAAAGCAATTGACTGTATTGACTTTCGAATTAGAATTCAAAATTGAGTTTTGAATTAGAAAAGCAATTGACTTCTTTGCTTGATTGTTTGATCCCTAGGGGTCGCCAGTTCATCATGGATCACTTGCAAATGGAGGACATCTCTTGTTACTGGGAACAACTTCTAAAGGAGTATTCTAAAGCCTTGACTTATAAAGTAAAACGAAAGAGCAACTATAATGAGATACTGCCCAGACCTTTGAAAACTGAACTGTAAAAAAAATCAACCTCCAGTCAGGGCTTATGGACATTTTGAAATTGGGAAAGGAGGATTGTTCTTCTAACCAGTGGAAGTTCTTTCTGCGTGTTGACAAACTAAAGAGAGAAGGATATTGTTGCTACTTACTGCAGTGTATGAAATGATAATGGCAGACTGTGAATTCTATTTTATATTGTGGTCAGTAAAATTATGTTAAGAAGAGGGTGAAAATTTTGCTGACTCCTAGCATTTTTAAAAATTTCTTGATAATTGTTACTCATTTCTACTTACTCACCACAGTGTCATATTGACCCTACTTTGTGGGTTATAATTGCTAAATGAATCATTAATCTATTAATGAAATCATCCTGAATTGTTGTGAAACACTGAATTCCATTTGACTAATGTACCAATACATTCCTGATACAGTTTAATTCATCGGGAAGCCCATCATTCTAAAATAAGCTACTGAACATTTCTGGAAAGCTTGTAATCAAATACAGGTAGCCCTCGCCTTATAACAGTTCGTTTACTGACTGTTCGACAGCACTGAAAAAAGTGACATGACCATTTTTCACATTACAGCATCTTCATGGTCACATAATCAAAATCCAGATGCTTAGCAACTGACTAATCACAATTGCAGTGTCCCGGGGTCACATGATCACCTTTTGAGACTTTCTGATAAGCAAAGTCAATGCGGAAGCCAGATTCACTTAGCAACCATGTTACTAACTTAACGGTGTAGGGGGTTCATTTAACAACTGTGGCAAGAAAGGTCATAAAATGGGTCAAAGCTCACTTAACAACTGTCTCGCATAACAACAGAAATTTTGGGTTCAATTGTGGTCGTAAATCGAGGATTACCTTAATTCTTATTATTTTGTCCTGCTCTGGAGGGCTGGCCTACTATTTAAACAATTTGTAGTAAGTCATAGGTTTCTCTTCATACTTACTGATTAATCAATTACTGCTTTAATTAAATAATAATAGTGAGCAGTACAGGTGAAACTCGAAAAATTAGAATATCGTGCAAAAGTTCATTTATTTCAGTAATGTAACTTAAAAGGTGAAACTAATATATGAGATAGATTCATTACATGCAAAGCGAGATAGTTCAAGCCTTGATTTGTCATAATTTTGATGATTAAGGTTTACAGCTCATGAAAACCCCAAATTCACAATCTCAGAAAATTAGAATATTGTGAAAAGGTTCAATATTCTAGGCTCAAAGTGTCCCACTCTAATCAGCTAATTAAGCCATAACACCTGCAAAGGGTTCCTGAGCCTTTAAACGGTCTCTCAGTCTGGTTCAATAGGAATCACAATCATGGGAAAGACTGCTGACCTGACAGTTGTGCAGAAAACCATCATTGACACCCTCCATAAGGAGGGAAAGCCTCAAAAGGTAATTGCAAAAGAAGTTGGATGTTCCCAAAGTGCTGTATCAAAGCACATTAATAGAAAGTTATGTGGAAGGGAAAAGTGTGGAAGAAAAAGGTGCACAAGCAGCAGGGATGACCACAGCCTGGAGAGGATTGTCAGGAAAAGGCCATTCAAAAGTGTTGGGGACTTTCACAAGGAGTGGACTGAGGCTGGAATCAGTGCATCAAGAGCCACCACACACAGATGGATCCTGGACATGGGCTTCAAATGTTGTATTCCCCTTGTCAAGCCGCTCCTGAACAACAAACAATGTCAGAAGCATCTTACCTGGGCTAAAGACAAAAAGAACTGGTCTGTTGCTCAGTGGTCCAAAGTCCTCTTTTCTGATGAGAGCAACTTTTGCATCTCATTTGGAAACCAAGGACCCAGAGTCTGGAGGAAGAATGGAGAGGCACACACTGCAAGATGCTTGAAGTCCAGTGCAAAGTTTCCACAGTCTGTGTTGATTTGAGGAGCCATGTCATCTATTGGTGTTGGTCCACTGTGCTTCATTACAGCCGTCTACCAGGAGATTTTGGAGCACTTCATGCTTCCTTCCGCAGACGAGCTTTATGGGGATGCTGACTTCATTTTCCAGCAGGACTTGGCACCTGACCACACTGCCAAAAGTACCAAAACCTGGTTCAATGACCATGGGATTACTGTGCTTGATTGGCCAGCAAACTCGCCTGACCTGAACCCCATAGAGAATCTATGGGGCATTGCCAAGAGAAAGATGAGAAACATGAGACCGAACAATGCAGAAGAGCTGAAGGCCACTATTGAAGCATCCTGGTCTTCCATAACACCTCAGCAGTGCCACAGGCTGATAGCATCCATGCCATGCCGCATTGAGGCAGTAATTGATGCAAAAGGGGCCCAAACCAAGTACTGAGTACATATGCATGCTTATACTTTTCAGAGGTCCGATATTGTTCTATGTACAATCCTTGTTTTATTGATTTCATGTAATATTCTAATTTTCTGAGATTGTGAATTTGGGGTTTTCATGATCTGTAAGCCATAATCATCAAAATTATGACAAATCAAGGTTTGAACTATCTCGCTTTGTATGTAATGAGTCTATCTCATATATTAGTTTCACTTTTTAAGTTGCATTACTGAAATAAATGAACTTTTGCACAATATTCTAATTTTTCAAGTTTCACCTGTATATTAGCCAGTAGGGATACTTTACTTGTAATCCCAGATGTAGAGTACAACATCTTTTGCAAAAAGATTTTTATTTTTTTTTCTGAGATGAGGACAGTGGTTTGGGCTGTACTTGTCTTCACATTCTCTTTTCTCCAAATTAATGGTTGCAACCTCACGTATGTCCAAAACATTAATTCAGATTAAAGAATTAATCTATTTCACTATGGGTTTGTGTTTTCTGAGTGTTTTAGCTCTTTAAATTTCACATTCGTGTTTGGTAGATTCACATTCATGTTTGGTAGATTTCATACAGGGCGGTATAGAAATCTAAAATTAAATAAATAAATAAATACATATGCCATCTTGGATCCCTTTAATCAGATTTTATAATAAAACAGATATGAGTTTAAAAGAACCAAAAGGGAGTCCCATTTACATCTACACTACAATAAACCCAAAATGTCACTTAAAGAACTATTCATTGGGATTCAAATGCTATGACTTTCACGCTGAGTCGATGGTTTGCACACAGCCTAAACATTTTTTTCCAGCTTTCATCTTCCACCTTTATGTAGAGGTTGCTTCAGGCTATTACTATGCTAATAGTTGAAAGTATACTAATCAAAAGAACTATTCTGTTTTGAACTTGTATGAGTTCTGGGTATCTGTGTTACATTTCCTGCATTAATCAACCACTACCATATTTAGGAGAAATTTTAATAATTTAAAATAGGACAGGCAATCTTCTCGAGTGGTGAGCTATCAGTTCCCTGGCAAGTGGACTGCGCAGGGTTGAACTGTGGGGTTCTTGATGCTCTGTGATCTTGGTTGTTTCCTTGCAGATGTTTTATTACCAAACTAAGTAACATCCCTGCAACCATAGATGTAACACATTTTAAAGGATGCAGTACTGATGAGAAGCACATGCTGTTCACCTGTATTGGAGTGGGATTAAGAGGCAAAACATGTTTTAAGCTTCTCCAATATAATGCTCACAAACTGGTTAACAACAGATCTTTGTCCACTGAGTCTTGATTAAGCAGAAAACCTTTTGATGTTCTGGGTTCCCATCTCAGAGATGAGATGTGGAGAGGGGGAAATGCAGCGTCAAACCAGTAACAGAAATTTAACTCAAAGTTGAAAAGTGGGAACAGATTGTAATTGCGGAAATCACGGATGCAAGGAGGGAGTTTCGTTGTTGGACAGAAAAAGTTTGAAAGACTAAGAACAAAGACCTGGCTGGTGAGGAAAGGAAGAATAAAGGGTATTTTTGTTTTTTCCGTTAAAAAGAATAAAGGAGATGGCACCGAGGATAAAAAATGACGTATTTCTAACCGTAGGCAGATAGAAAGGGGAGAGCGGAGGCAAGAGAGAGAAAGGAGGACGACTTTCATCGTTGTTTTTTAAAGAGTCAGTGCAGGAACCATTTATCTTTATTTCTAAAGATAAAAAATAAGAATAAACATACCGCCCGCTTTTCAGCGCCGGTTCTTTTTCCACGCTTCGTTTCTCCTACGGGGTTCGAAGAGGGTGCGCTACATCCTCCAAGACGACAGAGCGGCGCTCTTTTCTTTTCGACGTGTCAATGCTTAGAAGGGAAACTCTCGCTAAGACTTCACGGGCAAGTGCCGGCAAATATGGAGCGGCCGGGGGAGAGGACGGAATGGCCGCTGTCAGGGTTGGGTGAAGAAAACGCCGCGCCGGTCCCTGAGCTGTTCGGATCGCTGGAGGGCTCGCCACCTTCGCTGCAGCCCCCGGACTCGGGCTGGGAACGACTTCGAGAGCTCTTTCGGCGAAAGTGAGTGCATAGCCGAGAAGAGCCTTTGCCTTGGAGCTCCAGTGGGCGGCGGGAGGGAACGTGTATAATTCAAGAATAAAATGCTTTTTTTCGAAATCAGATCCCAGCCTCGCTCTGCAATTATTATTCCAAAGGACATGGATAATTTCATTAAACAGTTTCTGAATACGTTTCCTGAAACATGTTTGTTTGTTTGTTTGCAGTGAACAACAGGAATACCCAGAAGAATCTATCTATATCGTTAAAGCAACATTTACAGCGGGTATTGTTGGCTTTGTCTATGGCGGTATACCTGGATATGTAAATGCCAAAAAACAGTACATTGAGCAATGTGGAGGAGAACTCTATCATAATCGGCTGGATGCTGTGGTATGGACACATATATTTGACAAAAATAGAACGGACATTTAACTGTAATCCTTTAAATAGTTTTCTTCTTTTTTTTTGTTACTTGCTGCCTTGTATATGAGAAACAAAAATCAGAAATCAAGCATTACAGAGGGACATTTTATGTAATATATTTTACTGACATTTTTGAATGAAATGTTGCAAATCACATATTAAAAGAATACATTCATATATATATATATATATATATATATATATATATATATATATATATAAAATTTTAATTTTAGTTTGATTTATATGCGCCCTTCTCCGGAGATTCAGGGCGGCTTACAATGCGCTAAGCAATAGCCTTCATACTTTTGTATATACAAAGTCAGCTTATTGCCCCCACAAACTGGGTCCTCAATTTACCTACCTTAGGAAGGATGGAAGGCTGAGTCAACCTTGAGCCTGGTGTGATTCGAACCTGCAATAATTGCAGGCAGCTGGTGTTAATAACAGGGTGCTTTAGACCACTGTACTACCAAGGCTCTGAATATATATACATTATTTGCACCTTAGTTTGTTTATGGTGTTAAATTCAATTTATAATTAACAGTAAAACTGTTTTTAGTGATGTTATGTAACTTCCAGTAATGGAAGTTTGGACGGTATACACATTACTTTTACAAAACAGAAAGTTGTGTATAGAATTTATAGAGCTTTTCTGTGGTTTCTGCTGTGTTTCTCAGAAAATAAGACCGAGTCTTATTTTCTTTTAGGCTTGAAAATGAGCACTTGGGCTTATTATTGAGGCAGTCTTACTTTTTTTGAGGTGCAGCAGGCTAGACTCAGTGAGCTGGATGCGCAGTGGACGCACCATCGTCTCCGTTCCGAACCTTCAGTGTTCGGAATGGAGGCTTTTTGGCACAGACTGAGGGAGGGATGGTAGGCAGAAAAATCCCCCTCCCCATTTTCCTCCCGTTTGCCAAAAAGCCTTCTGCGAGCCTCCCAAAAAGAGGGAAAAAGAAAAGCAGCTGGCCGCAGAGCTGCCCGCTTATGAGAAGCAGCCCAACAAGCAGAAGCGCTATGCCCAGAAAGAGAAGGGCAAAAGCGGTATTTGCGCTGCCCCAAGGGGCCAGCGGGCTGTAGCTGCAGCTGGACAGTTCCCCCCCCCCCCGTGCCGCCACTCATGCTGGCCACAGCCATCCCTGGGCTTATTTTTGGGGTAGGTGTAATATTAGGCCCGCTCCCAAAAAATTAGGGTTGGGCTTATTATTGGGGTGGGTCGTGTTTTCGGAAAACACGGTATTATCACACTTTGAGGTCATATTACTAATGGATATGGATTTCCTTAACATCATATAATTTTGCTTACTTTCTCCAAAGCAATCTATGCAACGTACAGCAAACAGGGGATTCATCCGATATGGTTGGCGGTGGAGCTGGAGAGTTGCTGCTTTTGTGGCAATATTCAAGTAAGTGTATTTTTTTTTACCTATGGGAGATGAGTAGGAGGCTGTGTTCATGATACATGATCCTACAATTCAACAATAGCCTACAATTCTAGGATAATATTGTAATTTATGAATATTAGATGCAAAATGGTTACTGTGCCCCTTCTACTGTTTCTGCATTTCTAATTGTCTTTTATTTTCTCAGTAGCGTATTTCTATTCTCAAATGTACTATAGAGAAAAATAAAATTAAAATAGAACTAAGAACTAAGTAAAAGTCAGGGCTTGGTTATGTCTTCTGCTTCCAAAAAGAATTATATAATAGTTCCCTTCCAAGAAAAAATAAAAGAAGATTGTCAAAATCAAGAGAAATTTGTAAAAGTGTTATTTTTGTGAGAACATAGAGGCCACTTGGAGATCTGACTGGCATTATTATAGATCCTTTGTACAAATCAGTTTTCTGATTCCACAATCCTAGAATGTTAGCTTTCTAAAAAGAGTGGTTACATTTCAAATTGGCCCTAGTCATTTGCTCCCTAAAAGAGAGCCCGATTTCTTCCCAGTGCAAATACTTATTTGCAAGTGGCCTCATTATTTAGGTTCTGTTCCACTTCAGCAATTAATGGTGTCAGGACCTTAGATAACAAGTATCATATACACACAAATAGAATGAAGGGGGCCAGATGTGTAAGCTGGCAAAGAGTCTTCAAGATTGAATTCAGGAGGAACTGACAATTTTGGAAATCTGGAATCTGTATAGTATTTGTTAATATATACCCTTTTTTCTACCTAATATTTCTTTGAAACAGGATCATCTTAAGTCCAATGTTTCTTCTTGGAAATAGAAATGCAATGCATTATTAAACAATAAAACCATCATTATTAAAATTTAATATTCTTATCTCATTTTGCTAAATTACTCCAAATTCACAAAGTAGAACTTCACATTCATTATTGCAAATAAGATCTACATTATATATGAACTTCCCTCTGGGTAGATATTCATGAAGATGAAAAATACAGTTACTATATCTTGTGAATTATGCTTCAAACCATAAATACGTTCACTGAGAAAGAGATTTTTTTATTGATATGTGAACTCTGATGTAAAACATTTCACAGTATATAATTATATATTTCATACCATTTAAGAAAATACGTATTTTATTTGCAAATTACAAAAATACCTAGCCAGAAAAATAACAAGCCAATGTTTTGACTTTATAGAATTTCTTCCTAAAGTTCTTTCTTGCATATTATTTCTCTCCTCCTTGCAGCACAGTGAATACTGGCCTGTCTGTATATCGTGATAAAAGTTCCCTTGGTCACTATACCATTGCTGGAGGTAAGAGAAAATTAATATCAGAATTATATTTTGAGTTATTCAGATACTCAAAAAATATATATCCCATAGATCTTGATCTAAATGTTATGTGAGTATAAACTGGCTGTTTGAAAACTGCAGCAACCCTTTGATATAGAAAGGCTCTGCTAAAGTTCTACTGAAGTTCCCCCAAAAAACCTGGTAACTAAAAAGATAAACTAAATATTTTATTGTGGCCTTCTCCATAATCTGCTTTTATTTCAGCTTTGGGTTGTGCAAGCGTCCTGTAATAATTTGTATGCTGAAATGAATGGTGTTTTTTTACTTACTGTTTTGTAAATTGAAGTAACATTGCTTCCAGATATTACTGACAACACCTTTAAACTTTCAAAATTACTCACTACAACTTTCAGTTTCAATGTTCAAGGATACTGGATGCTGAAAAACCATAAATCCTCCATACTGTTGTATGTACCACACAGGCACATACACAGTATAGCAGAAGATATCATGAGATATTACAGCTTTCCTTGGTTCTTCTTTCTTTTTTTCTTTTTTTTTTCAGATTTCTGAAAAAGAAAATCTAACACTTATAGTTACCTTCTCTAATGCCCAATTACAGTAATGAACTGAGTTGAAATTTAGGTTTGTTTATTATTTCCGCTATGTACCTATTGAGCCCAGAATTTTCCTAACACAGAATGAAGCATCAAATTGATCCTGGAATCTGCTGCTTCATATATACATCTGGAGAGAAGTGCTATTTTCTTTTTCACCGAAATGAGGTCTGCTAGCCGTTCCACTTGAATATGCTGTTGGAGACAACTTTTTACAGTTAGTAGTTGTAATATGGGAAGTACTATTAGCAGAAAAAAACAGAGAAACAGTATAATGATTTTTACTACATAAACATTTACAGATTTTTAAAAGAAGCTTGGTAGAAAAGCCATGTTCTAAGTTTTTTAAGTAAGGGCTGCACTGTTGAATAATATACTGAGATAGGACATCCATATGTATACACCAACATTCTAATATTTCTTCCATACATATCCAACTATAGACAGACAGACACACACACACACACACAAGGAGAGGGAGAGAGAAAGAGAGACTTTAAAAGATATACATACAGCCCTATAGATGTGGATGGGTGCATACTATCCGTGCCTTTAGTGTTTGTTGCAGAAGATGTTGCCCTGATTAGTAAAAAGTAGATATTTGGCATTGAATGTATGATGTGTAAGCCTTGGAGTTACATTTCACTAGACTAGATGAAGATAAGCAGAAAGTGGAAATGACTTAATAGGCACCTTAGAGTATTGAGATTGAACTTGCTTTGTCTGATTGTATTCTATTTCTAGCTTGTACCGGCAGCTTGTTCAGAATGAATTTGGGCTTGAGAGGTCTGATTGGAGGCAGCATTATTGGAGGAGTCTTGGGGTAGGTGGCTCAAAAAGTGCACACGCGTTAAGCCATAGCAGTTGTTTATATTGCTACCTTTCAGTTGATGTATTTTGATGACATCTAAACTTTCATGTAACAATTTGCTGAATTTTGCAAAAAAAAAATTCTCATAAATATGCTGGCATACTTGTCTTTTTTGCTTCTGTAGAGTTTTTTTAACTTAAACAGTCTCATTAAATAATCTTTTTTCTACCAGTGTTAAAATGGATAGCAGTGTAAATTGTATTTTAAATAACATCAAGCATTTTTAAACTAGAGGATCCATTAGTCATTCATTCTGAGACAGCCTTTTATCTTAGAAAGTTCATTATTTAATGGGGTAGTTTTAATATTTTAAATGGAGATTTAGGAAAAATAGACAACTTCAAGCTACTGTCCATTTCTTCAGAAATTTCTGATGCCTCTATTATTCTTTTCATGATGGAAGAATGAGAAAAGCTGCTGTGTTTCCCTCAAAGTACCTTAAAATAGTTGTTTTAGATCTTCTGTTTCCTGGTGAACTTGTAATCCTTTAGAAGGCCCACATAAGTATATCCCTTAGGTAATATAATACTTTTACATAATAAAAGAAACTACATTTATAATTTGACTAAAAACCACTGCAAAATCTGAAGTTTGTAGTTTGGTAAAGAAGCTGCTACAGTATAATTCAAAATAATTTAACAGTGTAGTTTTGAACACGGTTACTTGGACATTTGTTTTCATTCACTGACATCGCAGAAGGAGAAATTTTAAAAACCTACATTCTTGAGTGCTTTCATTTGAAAAATTAGGACAGAAGGAAGCAAGCTAGCTTTCATTATGATTAGAGACTACGAAACTTTTAATATGTTATAACATAAAAGTAAACGTATTGCATGCTGAATAATAAACATATGCCTAGTAATTTCTTTGCTTACTTAAAATATTGTATACAAAGATGATTTGATTTTTATGATGGATTATACAATTTGTCTTAATTTCCCACATTCCTTTTAAAAGGAAAAGATTTAGGAAAGAGGCAGAGATTTAATGCTAGCAGTTATTGTCTGATCCTTTCATTACCATAATTCCTGCTTGGTTTTGCCCCATATAGCTACATTTATTTCCTATGGTGTTTTTTGGCAGTGGCTCTCTGGGAACATTACTAATGGGACTGCAAAAAGTTGCTGGAGAAACTTTTATTGAGAGAAAGAAAAGGAAGAAAAGTGAGCTACATGCATTAAAGATCGCAAAGTGGTAAGAAACCAGAGTTATTCCTTTATATAAGAAAAAGCTGGGTCTCAGTCTCCATAACTCACAGGTCCTTGCTACTTCCACAATAATGTGACTTGATATTTGTATGCAAATGTGATACTATGTGTAGCGTGACTTCGTTAAAGAATTTATATATTTTGACTCCTGAGGCTCCATTTGTTCAGTTGATAAAAATATTTTACAAAGTAAATTATGCCAAACCATTTGTTTGTCTTAGATAGAATAAGCATAAGTACCTAACTAACAACTTATATAAGGTAGTTAGTTACTCTTTGAAGTGAGATGAGTATTCTTAATGGTTAACTTTAAGTAATACAGCAAGCAGTGGAAATAAACAGCCCAATTATTTTAACCAGCGATTCTCAACCTTGACTTGAGTTTAAGATATGCAGACTTCATCTCCCAGTATTCCCCACCCAGTCCATACATCTTAAACTTGACAAGGTTGCAAAAAAATGGTCTTATCAGTTCAGGTAGCCATGGTTTAACATTCTTAACTGGGAATATTAATTCCTAATTGGGTCCAGAATTTCCATCACTAAACAAAGTGGTTGTTAGGCAAAATATCATATAACTGTACCACTTAGCTATGGTAGTGCCAGTAGTTGTGTGCTTAGGCGAGAACTGCACTGCTGAGGACCTCTTGCTTCTCCTGCTTTGCCACACTATCTTCACTTCAACTCCCCTCCCCCATTTCCCCCATCTCTATCTTTTTGACTGCTCTGTACTCCACTGCCTCTGCCACCCCGAGCTGATCTTCGTTGCCTTCTTCCTTCTATTGCTGACTTGTGCCCAGAAGGCAGCTGCTGGCCTTTCACAATGTTCTGACCTAGGCTTCCTGAATCAGTAAAACACATGAGTAGTCCAAAAAAAAACCTGTTTTATTTTAACAGCTGTGTATTCTGTTCACTCACAAATGAGTCCCAAATAGTTGTAAAGAGTCCTTCGGGATAAGGCTGATAATCACCCACCTTTATCTCCTTGACACGCTGCCAAAGACCTAAAAAGCCACATGGAGTCCAGAATCAAACATAGCTTCAGACTTTAAACTGAACAGAATTATTAACGTTGCTTCCTGCAAAGGCCCACGTGCCTTTGCTCCTCTTTTAAGTCTTATGGGAGGCGCCAATAATCTCCAAGCCCTACTCCCAAGTCATCCCTTTTGTTTTAACTGTTCTTGCATTCTGGCAGCTGTGCGCATGTGCACACTGGGAACAGGCTCCCCTGTTCCTCTGCCTCCCTGAGGTCCGACTCTGGAAGCTCCGGAGGCAGCACATACCTCCCAGATGGCCCTTTCTCTGCCTCCGACGCAGAGCCCTCGTCTGAGCCTTTCCCAGACTCCAGGACTGGCCCATGTTCCTCCCCAGCCTCCTCACTGTCCGACTCTGCTGCCAGCTGTACAGGCTTTCCTGAGGCCTCCCTGAAATCATTCAAGAGACCATATGAGGCCTCCATAGTGTCTTGCAAAACTGAACAAAATTCCTGGGAGAGTCGGCAGCTGTGCATTCCTTGGCTGGGCATGCCTCTTTTGAAATATGTAGTACTACTAGTATCTACAACTTAAAAAGAGAGTAGTATGGGAGCAAAATCTACTCTTCATATTATATGTGGAAAGATTGGCTTTCATGGAGACAGCTATTAAATTCTTTTCTAATATTAGACATTATAAAAATATATGTACAATTATGTTTGCTATTATCCACAAATATTGAAGCCTTTTTCTTGGTTTAGGGAAGCCAGTCTTGATATCCCTGAAGATATTTCAGAAGGAACAGAAAATATCCTACAGGAAAAAGGTAGCAGATAATCTCGGAAATTCAAGTTTAAAAATGGACTAGAAGCCCTTTGTTGGACGGGGAGAAGTTTAAATACCTCTTGGACACATAATTAAATATGTGCAGGTGACAACAGAACTACTTTTTGTGGTGAAAACAGTAACTTTAATTTCTTTTTAAAAAAAAATAAAGGTGTATAAAAATAATTCCTGGAACTATTTATATAAAACACAAATTCTTAGAAGTATTATTACTATTTCCTTAACTATAAAAAAATCAGTAAATATATTTGAAAAACTGTGGCTTTTGTTGAGTTTAGAGCCTATAGTGTAAAAGAAGTTTGAAACACTTATGTCTCAATATGTACCTTGTATCAAATCCTTATAGTAAGCCAGTACCTCACATTCCCAACTCTTCTTTCTAGACAGAGTTGTCTCAAACTCCTTTATTGCTTAGTGCCACTCCCCTGCAACCAGTGATAATGAGCTGAGTTTATTCTATTCATGCAATTATTACTTAGGAAATAATTATCTCATTTGAATGAATGTTAGGAAAAGAAAATATTTCTATGTTTGAGCAATCTCATCCAGCTCTGTTTTGATTTTCCGATTCTAGCAAACAACCATGAGATGGAGATGAAGATGAATAAAAAAACATTTCTCTCAAATATGTAAACTGGTACTGGCATCTAATTAGTGCATCAACTGATTTTTTTTGGTCATAAATATGGCAAGGAAGGAAACTACATACCACAGTGAACAATTATGTGAATTAGTTCGTGAAGAATTATGGTTGTTAAGTTTGTTATTCTTCGAGCCTATTTCAGCTGATCCAGTCATATTTTATTTGCAAGATAATGATTTCAAACATGTTTTCAGAAATAATGCCTAAAACATTTAAAACTGTTCTATTATATGGGTTGCAATATAAAAGTCAACCATTTTTATACATTACACCGAGAAACAGAACTAAATCACTTTATATTTCCTATTTAATTTATAAGGTGTGTTTGAAGATTTTTGTCTCAACACAGGTCTTAGTCAAGTGCCATTTCATATCCAGTATTTAAGAAGCTTAATGTGAAAATGGGAGAAAAGGTGCTAGAAAATATTTGGGGCAGCATAAAAATGCATTCTTAGAAGAAGGTTGCAGGAAAATCTAGATAATTCAGATGAAATGACTGATGGAAAAGGTTGTATTACATCATTGAAAGAAGAAATGTTATCTACATTAAAATTCATCTGCAAAGCACTTGTTAATAAAGGGAAGAACATTTCTTCTTCCAGTGCTGTAATATAAGACGATCTTTTCTATCAGTCATTTCATCTGAATTATCTAGATTTTCCTGGAACCCTCTTCTAAGAATGCATTTACTTTTTTGAATAACTTTTTTGAAATCAGGAAAATTGTGGATTTCAAAAAAGGTAGCAGTAAATAGTCATGAGCATGTTGTCTCGTTTTGTAATATATGGATGATCCCCATTCAATAAAGAAAAGTATTTATAAGCATGTGTATACATATATTAATCACATAATATATATACACATTATACATTATATATAATGTGCGTGTGTCAATCACACGCACACACACTAAATATAGTGTGATTGACACATTACACATATGTAATATGTGTACACACACTTATAAATACTTTTCTATAAATATTTAATTGTCTCATTTTCATAGTGAAGTAAACTTGATGAAAATGAAACTCTTGGCATTAGTCCAGCAGTCCCCAAACTTACCGGTTCAGTTAATCGGGGTGGGAGTGGGGTGGTGGTTTTGTGCGTGCATTGCTGGCACAAATGCAGCTTCGCGCACTCACCCACCGCTTGGAAAGCCCAGTTCTCAAGGTCCTGGGCCACGGACCGGGGATTGGGGACCCCTGCATTATTTTGTAGTTTACAGATTTATAATTGTATAAAATGGGAGAAATATTTTCATTATAATTGAGGGTTTGAAACAATTGCTTCTCAGAAAGTTCCACAATGACTTATGAACTGCCTAAAATTTAATGAAGAGGCATTGATAAGAATTTTTTATCAAAGTCAGTGTCTCCTGATTGAATTCTCAAAATTGTTGATTGGATGAAACTATTCATAAAGGGAAGTATAAAAGCTTAATGGAAAGAAAATTATGAGATACAGTTGACTATTCAAAAGCAAAACCTTTGAGAAAGTATCTACAGTGAGATGTGAAATCAAGAGCCATTTTCAAATGAAACTGGAATGTGGTATTTGTTACAACTCACCTGAATTAAAGTGTAATAATTAGTGTCTTGAATAATTTATGTTCACATTTTTACTTTTTAGCATATCCCGCTCTCAACTTTTTCTTTTCCTTCCTGCTTATTTAAATGATTTTTATGAACACCCATCTCATAACGACTGGGTAGGATACAGGGATTAAAAAAAGCAACTACTACTGATAACCTATGACGCCTAAGATAAATAAAGAAAATAATAACGTGTAAAGAAAATAATCTTACACTTAACACCAAAAAAACCCCTAAAGAACTTAAAATTGACTTCAGGAGGAAAAAAGATGTACATTTACCATTGTATATAAATGGTGAGGAGGTGGAGAGGGTTGGTAGTTTTAAATTTCTGGGCATTTATATTTCGAAGGACCTCTCATGGACTATGAATGTTAACATACTTGTGAAGAAGGCACAGAAGAGGCTGTACTTCATGAGAATGCTCAGGAAGATAAATCTATCTCAGCATCTATTTCTGTCCTATTATTGCAGCACCATTGAGAGTGTCCTAACATACGGCATTCTTGCATGGTATGGGAGCAGTTCTGTAGCGGACAAAAAAGCTCTACAAAGAATCATTAAAACATTGGGACTTCTGCTTCCGGTTCCGCTGGCGACAGACTCTGATCGGGCTAGCTCTGGCCCCAGAGTCCGATCCCCCCCATCTGGAGGCCCTTTGGGCCAAGCGCCCCATTATTGGGGCATTTGCCGTTTGAGGGCGGCTCGCCAGGGGTCCCCTGCCTCACTTCCAGGGGCCGGGAGGCCGATGCTGGCGCGCCCGAGGCTCCAGAGGGGGTGGGAGGCGATCGGCGGCTTTTTTTCGAGGCCGCGGAGGCGCCACAGCGCCTAAGGGGACCGGTGCTAGCTAAGAAGGCACAACGGACTGAACTGACTGATTGGAGGTGGAGCAGGCATCCTGGAGGCGAGGGGGGGGTTGGAGTTCCCCCCCCCTTGTAGCTGGAAAGGTGCCGTGGCAGAGAACTAGGGGGAAGGAGATGGAGTGAAACCCCTTACCTTGCTGACTTTTCCTTGGAGGATGGCTGTGGCAGAGTCTCTTGGAGAGGTCTGGTGGCCTCTCTTCCCGGTAGGCAATGGCGGCAGTCTGACTTCCTGCTTCTTTATTTATGATTGAAGACAACATTCTCCTCTGGCTTCCTGTTTGACCTACTCTATACTTCGGACTCGTTGCTCCTGTGAGCGCCCACTGGTGGATAGTTGAAAAATTACTCTGATTGCTAATCCCTCTTTCTTCTCTGGAGGTTTGCCTTTTGATTTCTCATCTTCTACTGATCTAAGATGGCTAAGGGCCACAAACCAGCAGCAGCTGACATGGGGAAAATTTTGGAAAGACTGGCGATTTTGGACCAGAAGTTGGACAAGTTAGATGACGTGCAAAAAGGATTATCTGAAATTAAATCTGAAATGACATTTATGAAAAAAGATTTAAATGATGTTCAACAGCTGGCAGAGCAAAATAAGAAGAAGATGGGGGGTCTGGAGGGGGAGGTACGGGCACTCCAGAAGGTGGAGGACGGGAGAGGAAATGCAATGTTAACTTTACAATTGGATAAGATGTCTTATTTTCTCAGGTTCCAAAACGTGGAACAACTTGACCAGGAAAATTTGAGAGAAGTGATGGTTAAAATGTTGGGTGAATTTTTAGAAAGAGATTTGGAGTCTATTGGAAGGGATGTGGACTTGGTGTACAGAGTAAACTCACAATTTGCAATTTTACATAATTTACCAAGAGAGATTCATATTAAATTTGTGAGAAGGGAACTGAGAGATGAGATATTGAGAAAACAAAGACTGGGGGCGCTGGTGTACAGGGGCAAGGAGATCACCATCCTGAAGCAGATTCCCAGACAGGTACGAGAATCAAGAAGAAAATATTATTTTTTATCAAATAAGCTGTACCTCAAGGGAGTAGGTTTTAGGTGGTTGATTCCGGAGGGTTTGATGATTTTTTGGGAGGACAGTAAGAAGAAAATTAATAATGTAACGGAAGCTAAGGCTTTTCTTGACCAACATAAATCCTTCCTAGGTGGAGAAGATACAGGAGCCGAAGAGGGGGAAGTATTAGATGATCAAGGAGCGGAGGCGGACGGAGCTGCTGCGGCCCGGGAGGGGGGGGGGAGGCCAGACCATGGTTTTAAGAGCCAGAACTAGGAAATGAAGAAAGGAGGGGAATCTATTGTTTAAGGTTTTTTTAATTGACATTTTTTTTTCTCTCTCTCTTCTTTTATTGTATTTTGTATAACACTTTTTTTTGTTTATATAATTTATATATAACCTGGTTGTTTGTTTCGATTTAAGATAATAATGTCTGTTGTGTGAGAAATTAAAAAAAGAAAATAATAACCGAAATATCTTTATATAAAGATATTGAAAATTCAACATATTGTAAACTATAATATTGTATATTTTTAACCAATAAAAACTTTTTATTATAAAAAAAAAAAAAGAATCATTAAAACATTAAGAATATCATCGGGCTCCAGCTACCAGCCCTGGACGACATCTTCGAATCTTGCTGTTTAAGGAAGTTGCATAACATTCTCAGACTCTTCCCATCCTGCTTATAATCTTTTTGGACTGTTGCCTTCTGGGAGAAGATACAGAACAATTAAAACTCCGGCCACACGTTTTCTGAATAGTTTTTATCCCAGAGCTATAATTGCACTCAACAATGAACTAAAGGGCCACCATCAGTGAGCTGTTGGACAGCATTACTTGGTCTGTTATGTGGATGTTTGGGTGGTTTAGAGGTGGGGAATTGTGGTGGATGGGAGTATGTTTGGGGATTTTTATGCGTGTTGGGCCTGGTCTTTGGGTGTTAAGTGAATTTTGTTGTATGGGTATACTGTGTATACATGTACAATGACAATAAAATAATAATAATAATAATAATTACATTTCACTCCCAAAAAATTCAAGCCAATTTATCCAGCCTACAATAGTCCTTACATCAGTGCTGCAAAAATTCCCATAACTATTCCTTACCCAGAAGATAATAGGTTACCATATTAAGACATTATTATTATTATTATTATTTATATTTATATATCGCTCTACTCCCGGGGGACTCAGGGCAGTGTACAGACAAATGATAAAATACATATAATACAAATATTTTAAAGATTGATTAAAATACAATTAAATAATTTGGTCTTGAACCTAAAATTAAAACTCTAAATTTATGAGATTAAGATTTAAGAATTTAAGAGCAGTTTTAGAAGAGGTTAGTCCAGGCCAGCCTTCTGGAATAGAAACGTCTTGAGGGCACGGCAGAAAGCGCGAAGATCCGGGAAGGTCCGTATCTCCGGGGGGAACTTGTTCCACATGAGGGTGCCTCCAAAGAGAAGGCTCTCCTCCTGAGGGCCGCCAGTTGACACTGTTTGACTGACGGCACCCTGAGAAGCCCCTCTCTATGGGAGCGTACTGGTCGGTGAGAGGGTACTGGTGACAGAAGGCGGTCTCGTAGATACCCCGGTCCTAAGCCATGGAGCATTCTAAAAGTGGTAACCAAAACCTTGAAGTGCACCCGGAAGAACACAGGAAGCCAGTGCAGCTTGCCCAGGAGGGGTGTCACATGGGAGCGCCACGTCGCTCCCATAACTACCCACGCGGCCGCATTCTGGACCAGTTGGAGCCTCTGGGTGCCCTTCAAGAGGAGCCCCATGTAAAGAGCATTGCAGTAGTCCAGGCGGGAAGTGACGAGGGCATGAGTGACTGTGTTTAATGAGTCCTGATTTAGAAAGGGGCACAACTGGCGTATCAGGCGAACCTGATAAAAAGCCCTTCTGGCCACAGCCGTCAGGTGTTCTTCTAAAGACAGCTGTGAGTGCAGAAGGACACCTAAGTTGCGAGCCCTCTCCGTGGGGCCAATGACTTGCCCCCAATAGTCAGCGTTGGCACTAACTGACTCTATCGGGATGTCGGAAACCACAGCCACTCGGTCTTGGATGGGTTGAGCCTGAGTCTGTTCCTCCCCATCCAGATCCGTACAGCCTCCAGGCGCCGGGACATCACTTCAAGGGCATCATTGGGGTGGTCTAGGGTGGAGATGTACAGCTGGGTGTCATCAGCGTACTGGTGGTACTTCACCCCGAAACCACGGATGATCTCACCTAGCGGCTTCACATAAATGTTGAACAGAAGGGGCGAGAGAACCAACCCCTGTGGTACCCCACATATAAGGGGCCTTGGGGTCAATCTCTGCCCCCCTGCCAACACAGACTGCGACCAGTCAGAGAGAAAGGAGGACAACCATCGCAACACGGTGCCCCTCACTCCCAACTCTTCCAGCCGGTGCAGCATGATACCATGGTCGATGGTATCAAAAGCCACTGAGATCTAATAGGACCAGGACAGAGGAACAACCCTTGTCCCGAGCCCTCCAGAGATCATTGATCAATGCGACCAATGCCGTTTCCGTGCTGTGTCCAGGCTTGAAGCCCGACTGGAATGGATCGATATAAGCCGATTCATCCAGGTACTGAGGAAGTTGTCGTGCTACCACACTCTCAACAACCTTCACAACGAAGCGAAGGTTGGAGATTGGACGGTAATTAGCCAATACTGCCGGATCCAGGGAAGGCTTCTTGAGGAGAGGTCTCATCACCGCCTCTTTCAAGGCGGCAGGAAAAACACCCTCACTCAGAGAAGCATTTATAATCCCCTGGAGCCAGCCTCGTGTAACCTCCCGAGAGGCCAGCACCAACCAGGAGGAACACGGGTCCAATAAACATGTGGTAGCATTCAGCCTCCCCAGTATCCTGTCCAAATTTTCAGGAGTCACAGAATCAAACTCTTCCCAGGTGGTATTCTCAAGACCTGCCTCCATCCTCTCCCCTGAATCTACTATGTCAGAGTCCAGGTATTCCCGAATCTGAGCGATTTTATCATACAGATATTGAACAAAATCCTCGGCTCTACCCTCCAAGGGGTCTTCCCGCGCTTCCTGAAGGAGCAGGGAGCGGGTCACCCTAAACAGGGAGGCCGGGCAGGTATCTGATGATGCAATAAGAGTGGAAAAATAGTTATGTTTTGTCGCTTTTATCGCCACTAGGTAAGTCTTAATATGAGATCTTACCAGTGTTCGGTCAGATTCAGATCGCCTGGCTCTCCAACTGCTCTCCAGGCATCTTTTCCGACGCTTCATCTCCCTCAACTCCTCAGTATACCAAGGAGCCAAGCGAGATCGGCGTCGAGTCAGAGGCCGCAAAGGCATGACCCAATCCAAAGCTCTGGCAGCCTCCCTATCCCTGGCGGCCACCAGGTCTTCGATCGAGCCATGTGCCAGAGTCTCAGGAAATGGCCCAAGCTCCATCTGGAACCTATCTGGGTCCATCAGGCACTTGGGGCGGAACCACCTTATCGGTGGTTTAGTTGGCATTCTGCAAAAAAAAAAAAGTTAAGAGCAAAGAAATAACAGTTCACTCCCTTTATTAGGTATTAATAAAGGCTGTTACCTGTGTTCATTTCAGTTTACTTTTCATTTTTCTCCAGTGTTATTCTGGAGTTCTTCTGAAAACCAGGTGGCTCTTTGCGATCCATGTCTATAGATAACCCAATCCCTACCATTTAAGACAGTTTAGTATTTTCTAATTTTGTTGCATATCAAAGTATGACATCAGACACTATTTTAGTTCATTAAAATCCTGTCGCATAAGCCTGAGGCACACATTTAAAGCAGCAGTAAATTGATTATTCAGATGACCAATAAGCTGTGGCTACAGCAATACCTAGTAATACAGCTTTAAAAGAACTTTTAGGTTTTATTAATTTTTTTAAAAAATGAACACAATTATAAAAAAACTTTAAAAAATACAGAATGTACACTGACATATACATGCAGTAAATAAGAGTACATAAGCATTTCATTGCAATTATTCATGTGTAATCTCTGCTAGTAGATGATGGAAATTACTAACGTCATTTCTGCAGCCCATTACATAGTTGGGGCCATATATTTATTTTTCATATTTATTTTTTTAAATTTGATTTATATGCCGCCCCTTCTCCGGAGACTCAGGGCAGCTTACAATGTATTAAGCAATAGCCTTCATACTTTTGTATATATTTTATACAAAGTCAGCTTATTGCCCCCACAAACTGGGTCCTCATTTTACCTACCTTAGAAAGGATGGAAGGCTGAGTCAACCTTGTGTAATGTTGGAAAAATAGTCAAAATTGTCAGCATGGTAATGTCTAGTTTCTTTGTCTAAATGTCAATTTTGATAAAGACTACAGTTGAAACGAACTTGTCTCAAAATTGAATATGGTAATTACTGTTTCTAAAATGACTTGTTATAAGATATTGTACAAACATTTAAATAAAACAATCTGAGGGAATCTTCACCATGATGAAATTTCAAAGAAATTCAATAGATCTGAAATATTTTTGTTGTATAAAATGTAATCTAAGGTGTGTAGATATTTTTAGAATTGATGTCAACAATATTTTCCATTATATAGACTAATAGGAATATCAATTTATCTTGTTGCTCTGTTTCAGCTACTATCTTCCATTGGAATCAGCTACTTAACTTTGCACTTTGTCAGATGCAAAGAATCAGACCATTCATAAGATTGCATCATAGAAGATTTATTCCAGCCTTTATACAAGAATCTAGTCAATTAATGGTCAGCACTAAATTGGCACTAGATAAGGGTCAACGGAATTCAATGGGAACTGGACTTGGATCTCTTGTGGCAATGCAAGAACGTTAAACTGATGATGCATTTAACTGTATTCCCAGGCTTCCATCCATATTGAATTGGTTAATCACTAACGGAATATAATATTTGTTCTTTAAAATGGAAACAAATACAACTCAATGTTTTCATTATTAGTTGATCAAAAGTATAAACCCTGCCTTCTATAAAAATTTGCATGTTGTTTATTAATTCTAGATTATTTTATAGCACCAAGTTAAGTTACATAATTTCTTACATTGTTCAGCTTTCCATGATAAATAAGCAGGGTTATTCATGTTCAAGTTCCATTTAAGGGAAGTTTTCAAAATAAAAAGCTACATTTACCTACGTAGTAGGCATACTATAATTCCTAGGAATTACCAAGTTTCAGAACAATATTAAGAGCCTGCATACTTCTATTAAATGCATGGAATTACTAGGACACATGAGAACATCTCTTTATTACTCTAAAATTCTACCTTGCAAGGATCAGTTCACAAAGATTAATGACTTTTGGACTAATTGTAGATTTTTTCAGGGCATCTCTTTACAGTATAGGATTTTTTTATTTTTTTAAAAAAAAGTTTTCCAAATTGCGCTGTACTCTGGTGATTATATGAGTACAAACCAGTGGTGAAATCCAAATTTTTTTACTACCGGTTCTGTGGGCGTGGGTTGGTGGGTGTGGTGTGGGTTGGTGGGTATGGCAGGGGAAGGATACTGCAAAATCCCCATTCCCTCCCCACTCCTGGGGGAGAGACACTGCAAAATCTCCATTCCCACCGCACTCTGGGGCCAGCCAGAGGTAGTATTTGCTGGTTCTCCAAACTGCTCAAAATTTCTGCTACCGGTTCTCCAGAACCTGCTGGATTTCACCCCTGGTACAAGCATAACATTTTAATCATTTTTTTTTTGTTGGGCTTAAATACTTCTCCAATTGTTATTAACACCAAGCATCTCTACCATTTTTTATAAATAAGACAAAAAACAGTTCATACAAAAAGGAGTCACAAAATCAGGTTATTTTTAGTAAAAAAACCCCAATACCCTAGCATTAATGACAGACAAAACCCCAGCGCAACAAACATCTCAGTTTTCTTCACAGCAGTTTGAATGAAATTTGCACTGCTTTCTTTTTTTCCCCAGTTTCCAATCTTGTTTTCAAACTTGAAAACAGTGTCTTCGTCTAACAGGACTACCATATAATTTTGTCTACAACTTGTCATTCAAGACTTTCTCAGATGCAGTCCTGATTAGCTTTCAAGTCCAAACAAAGTTATCACCCATCTTCATGTATGTCAAGGGAAATCTTCAAATAGGTTTGTGGTTTATAGTCACCATTAAATTCTGTTAGGAGAATTCTTCATCCCAGTTCAGTATCAGAATCTCTTACCAAAATAAGTCTGGGAGCTGCAACTCAAAATCACGGTGGAGATCTGAGAATACAAAAAATGTAAAATAGATGAAGAATGGAGTTCGTTGCAAATTCAGAGGAGGAAAAACCTTGAATATCTAATATGAGAAGTTATGTGGTTTCACTTTTAATGTGACTTCATAGGTATGGAATGTTCCCATTAACCTTCAAAGTCTGGAATAATGCAAGGGATACAATACTGTGGAAAACTTGAATAAATCTCTGTCCTCTCCTAAATTATCACTAACCAATTCAAAACTGGGAAGAGGGAAACAAAGATTTATAAGTGGAGCAAAACTCATTTATTTATTTGTTTTTATTTGGCTCCATTTTTAGTGGAAATGAAACATTATTTAGGTGTATTGGGGAATTCAGATTGTTTTTCTTTTTAAGTTAGTTTTAAAATGTTGCTGAATGTTGAAAAAGCCAGTAACAAAGATGTCTAATCCTTTCACCCTACATGTGTTTTTATGTTAAAAAATTATTTTTAAAACTGTTCCTATCTAAATGGGTAAAAGCTATGCATGTGTGCATATCTACCGTATATACTCGAGTATAAGCCGACCCAAATATAAGCCGACCCCCCCAATTTTACCCCCCAAAACTGGGAAAACTTATTGACTCGAGTATAAGCCGAGGGTGGGAAATGCAGCGGCTACTGTTAAATTTCAAAATAAAAAACCTGTCAGAAATCACCTTTTTCAGCCCTCTGGGTAGTCCTTTTGTGTATATGGACTACTCAGAGGGCTGAAAAAGTAATTTTTGACTGGTCCTCGCACTTGTGACCAGTCCTCGAACTTACGACTGTCCTCACATTTTACGTTTTTGCCCTATCTTGTCACCATGGTGAAGAGAAGCAGTTGTGAAATGAGTGACATGGTTGTTAAGAATGCTACAATGGGCATAAATGATGACCAGTCTTAAGTGCGAAGACCGGTCAAAAGTGCGAGGACCTGTCAGAAATCACCTTTTTCAGCCCTCTGGGTAGTCCTTTTGTGCATATGGACTACTCAGAGGGCTGAAAAAGTAATTTTTGACTGGTCTTCGCACTTGTGACCAGTCCTCGAAGTTACGACTGTCCTCACATTTTACGTTTTTGCCCTATCTTGTCACTCCCACTCTTTCTCATTCTCTTTTTCTCTCCAATATCCAAAAAATATTTAGTTCTCCTAGCCAATTTTGTACTCTTTGTAGATACAAACAATGTTCTCCTTCCTTCCTTCCCTCACTCCCCCATAGACACACACACACAGTATATCATAGAAGTGAGTACACCCCCTCACATTTTGTAAATATTTAAGTATATTTTTCATGTGACAACACTGAAGACAAATGACACTTGGCTACAATGTAAAGTAGTGAGTATAGAGCTTGTATAATAGTGTAAATATGCTGTCCTCTCAAAATAACACAACACACAGCCATTAATGTCTAAACTGCTGGCAACAAAAGTGAGTATGCCCCTGTGATAATATCCAAATGGGGCCCAAGTAGCCGTTTTCCCTCCCTGGTGTCATATGACACATTAGTGTTACTAGGTCTCAGGTGTGAAGGGGGAGAAGGTGTGATAAATTTGGTGTTATCGCTCTCACTCTCATACTAGTCACTGGACGTTCAACATGGCACCTCATGGCAATGAACTCTGAGGTTCTGAAAAAACGAATTGCTGCTCTACATAAAGATGGCCTAGGCTCTAAGAATATTGCCAAGACCCTGAAACTGAGCTGCAGCACAGTGGCCAAGACCATACAGCGGAACCAGGACAGGTTCCACTCAGAACAAGCCTCGCCATGGTCGACTAAAAAAGTTGAGTGCCCGTGCATATCCCATATCATATTGGGAAGAAATTGGCTTTGGGAAATAGATGTATGAGTGCTGCCAGCATTGCTGCAGAGGTTGAAGGGGTGGAGGGTCAGCCCTTCAGTGTTCAGACCATACACCGCACACTGCATCACATTGGTCTGCAGGGCTTTTGTCCCAGAAGGAAGCCTCTTCTAAAGATGATGTACAAAAAAGTCTGCAAATGGTTTGCTGCAGACAAGCAGACCTAGGACATGGATTCCTGGGTCAGATGAGACCAAGATAAACTTATTTGGTTCAGAGGGTGTCAAGTGTGTGTGGCATGTGTGTGCACAAAGTCTCTAACATCCACCAGCTCCGTGATGTTGTCATGGAGGAATGGAAGAGGACTCCAGTGGCAACCTGTGAAGCTTTGGTGAACTCTATGCCCAGGAGGGTTAAGGCAGTGCTGGACAATAATGGTGGCCACACAAACAATTAACACTTTGGGCCCCATTTGGACATTATCACTTAAGGGGGTACTCGTTGCCTGCAGTTTAGACATTAATGGCTGTGTGTTGCATTATTTTGAGGGGACAGCACATTTACACTGTTATACAAGCTGTATACTCACTACTTTACATTGTAGCCAAGTGTCATTTCTTCAGTGTTGTTACATGAAAAGATATACTTAAATATTTACAAAATGTGAGGGTGTACTCACTTCTGTGACATACTGTGTGTGTGTGTCTATGGGGGAGTGAGGGAAGGAAGGAGAACATTGTTTGTATCTACAAAGAGTACAAAATTGGCTAGGAGAACTAAATATTTTTTTTAAAAAATGATCTTAACAGAAATCAGTTAATTTAGATAAATGTGCTGAAAATGATTTAATGATATTTAATAGACAAATCCAACATTCATTTCAGAAATAAAAAACATGCAGAAAATATATGATAGCAGTTAATGTCCAAAAGATGATGCCCAAAATATGTTCTCTACCACTATAATACAATATGATATACATATATATATATACATATATACATATATACATATATACATATATATATCTCCCCACAACAAACCTTATTTTGGAGACAGCAAATTTCGTTGCCTGAGAATAACACCTACTCCTGCATGTCAACTATTATATTGTATTGGCTCGGATTCTATTTTCATTTGTTTAAGAGGACAATGCAGAGCACCAAGCTTACCTCCCCAGCCCTGAAGATGTCTGCCCACTAGATTGTTCCTCGAGTATCATTTCATCTGTTGCCAGTGACTGATGTGTAGTGGAGGACCTTGGATGCTTGTGAACTAGTGCAACAACAACAACAAAATTAAATCACAGATTTAATGTCACTCATAAGATTTTTCTCTTATTCCAGTAAAACACAAAGAAATAAATCTGCCATTTGGATAAAAAGCTAAGTCTTAATCTGATCAGATAACTAGTTCTACTTAGGGGTGAAATCCAATTTTTTTTACTACCGGTTCTGTGGGTGTGGCTTGGTGGGCTTAGTAGGCAAGGCATGGCATGGCTTGGTGGGCGTGGCAGGGGAAGGATACTGCAAAATCTTCATTCCCACCCGCTCCAGGGGAAGGATACTGCAAAATCCCCATTCCCTCCCCACTCCAGGGGGAAGGATATTGCAAAACCTCCATTCTCACTCCACTCTGGGGCCAGTCAGAGGTGGTATTTGCTGGTTCTCTGAACTGCTCAAAATTTCCACTACCGGTTCTCCAGAACCTGTCAGAATCTGTTGGATTTCACCCCTGAGTTCTACCAGTTTCAGCATTATTTTACATTCTTTAGTAGACAATTTCCCTTTTCCAAAATGAGAGTCTGTCACAGTCTAGATGTATGTGTGTTATCAAATCACTTTAAGAAAGCAATTTTAGACACAATATGATGTGGGTTTAATACATGTGCACTCTCTACAGACCTTACTTACCTCGCACTATTACTATTTTACCACTCTAGGTCTAAGGAAAGAGTTTAATTAATAATACCAACCAGACTCAAGCTACAGAGTTGATGGGAGAGTATCTGGAGGGCAAAGCTTTGATCTTGTTATGCTCTGTTCCTTCCAACTCCAAATAATTTTTGGGTTATCTAACTGGATTTTTCATAGTGCTTTTCCTCTTCAATATATTTCCTTCTGCAGAATATGCCCTTAAAAACCCCATGTGTTTTCTTTTGGCCTCACCCAGATCCCATAAAACTTAATTAGTGGAAATTGATCACCTCATTTTAGATTTACTGGTCAATTCTACTCTGGATGAAAACCAATAATATTTGGTCCATCTTCAACAGCTCCCAGGTCTATTTAATCCATTTTAACTATAACACTTTCGGCCTTTCTGTTCTTAACACTATGTCCTAAGAGAATCTAAGCTACCTTCTATTCCCAGCTCCTTATCAATAAAATTAAGCACAAAAATAAAGGAAGATATTTTGATTAGGTTATTTTTTAATTCTCCCACCATCCACTACAGAGTCCACACAGGGATGCTGGTCTGTGACAGATTGGCACCAAAGCATAGCTGTCTGCTAGTTTATCACAGAGCATGTTTTCTTTTTTTTAATCAATTTTTTTATTTTATATTACATATACATCAGTGGTGGGTTCCTCCCGGTTTGGCACGGTTCGGCCGAGCCGGTAGTGGTGACGATATGATGTCACCGAACCGGTTCTCTTTGTTTGGGAGCTGGGCCCTCCCACCCCCACGTGTTATTCTTACCTTTTATTTGGCCCCACACCCAATCTATTGCTGCCCGAGTCCCAGCTGATCAGCTAGAAGGAAAGAAACTGTTTAAACTCTTGCCGCAGGGCCTCAAAGGGCCACCTTACAGCTGATCAGTGTTAAAAGGCAGTGTGGTGATAGACCGGTGCCTCCAAAAATGAATGAGTAGACCGGTGCCTCCAAAAACAAATGAGTGGACCAGTACAGCTCTGCAAGCAGTTAAAAGCCTGGTAGACCAGTACTTCTGCTAAATCCTAAAGAATTGTCACATGACCATCAAGCCACACCCACAAAATAAGCTACGCCCACAAAACCGGTAGTAAAAATTTTTAGAACCCATCCCTGATATACATATCAATGCGTGAACAGTATGTCATACATTTCAGTACAGATAAAGTAATATTATTAATCATAGTTATCACATTCACCCAGCTTATATATTTCTAGTAATACACATTTATATTAAATTATAATCTTTCATTATTTCATAGTGTTTAAACATACATAATACTACCACAGTTCAGATTCTAAACCTCCCTCTTATCATTGCACTTATCTTACTTTATAAAAATGTATATACTAATATTCTCCCTTTCTCTTATTTCTCTTAGTCTTTTTTTCATTTCACCATTATATTAAAAAACGTTCCCTTTGTATTGCAATACTATCCTTCAATATTTCATTGTTCAATATTTAAATATACAATTCTAATACCAATCACAATATTATTTAAACATGCAAATTCTATTCATATTCTTTACATTCATCCAATCTACATGATTCCACTATGACTATACCTGTTTATATTAAAATATGTTCTTTCATCATTTTATTACTCATTATTTTACTTTATTCCATTGCAAATCATATTATTTAAACATACTCAATAATACCATTATTCAATCTCTAATTTTCCCATTTTTAATACTTAGTTCTTATTCATATTTCCCATATTTCCCTCCCCTCTTCAAATCTATTTATATTAAAATACTATCCTTCATTGTTTCATTGTTCAATGTTTCAATATACTATTCTAATGCCAATCACGATATTATGTAAACATAGAAAATAACTCTATTGATATTCTTTGCTTTCATCCAATCTATATAATTCTGATATTAATACACATGTTTATATTAAAATGTCCTTTTCGTTATTTAATTGCTCAACGTTTACCGATCACAATATTATTTAAGCTTACTTAGTAATACCATAATTTAATCTCTAATTTTCCCATTTTATTATTACTTTTGTTTCATCATGTAAAGATATATATACAAGTAATCCCTCAATTTCTTATTGAACACATTCCTATCTCTTCTAATTTCTCCTCCTGCCACCATTATAAAAAAAGATTTTTTTTCCTTCTTCTTTCTCCTACCCACCTTCTATCCATCATTCTTGTCTCCATCAATGCTTCAATTCTTATTCTTTTTTTGACTTGGCTCCCATATTCTTTTCTTAAATCTTTATCTCTGTCTGTATCTGTGTCTACATCCTGCCTAGTCAATCTAAGTGTTTCTCCCATCCTTACCCTCTTCCACTGTCTAGCTTTAAAATTATCAGCCCGGACTCCTGTCTCCCTTCCCCAAGTATCTTCCTGCTCCTCCCATTCTCTTTTCAGATCTCTTAGAATGTTTTCTCCCTGGTTTGATTCATCAAACATTATTAATTTTATTGATGACTCATTGTTATCTTCTTTTCATTGATTCCTCAATTCTGTTTCCCCCCCTATTCCTTCTGGTAGCTCCTTCCTTTCCTGGTCATTGTATAATATTTTCCAATTTTTGATCTAATGCCGTCCATTAATTCCATAACTGCCTTATGTTCTTTCTGTATCATATCCTTTATGCTTTGAAACATCCAGCCATCTCATTCAAAATTGTACTCATTACCTCCTTATGTTGCATCTTATCTTATTTTAATAAATTCTACTTTTGGCCAATAGCCCAAAAACCATTTGTTCAACTCTGAGGTTACTCTTCAAAGTATACGCTAATCACAGTTCTTTAAGTTCCATAAGTAGTCAGTCAGTTCCATTTACATTTACATAGTCCAGGGAGTTATCCAAGCCTTTTTAAGTCACCTTTATAGGGTTAAATTCAGCCTTAAATAAACTCAATTATGCCTAGAGTTAGATGACTCCATCGTGTCAGCTGTATCCTGAGAATACTTAAATCAAGTCAGCGGCCCATGATTGTACACCTAGTCCTCTGAGGAAAAGAGAACAAAGTGGCCAGAAATAGGGAAAAATTGCATTATAAAATTCATTGCCAAAGCCCGGCAGTCCAAAACATATGTTCCAATATTTATGCCTTCAACAGTCAAGATATCAATTGCTCCCTGCCTGATAATAGGAAGTTGGCTAGTGAAATTTATAACCAGTAACTCCAAAGCCAATTGACTTTTGAGCTTAGAGTAATTGTCTACTGTCAGAGCCTTTACTAAGAAGATCCAACTAGGTTAGTGGCTTGCTGGGTTATTGTACATATTGTAAGAACCACCTGTCTCTAGTTTGTAAAACATATGTGGTGGACTTTGACTAGCTTTGTGCCCACTCCTCTCCTTATATGGCAAAGTAATTTGTTAGTCTGTAATAAAAAAAAAGTTTAGATAGAATATCTTCTAGATACAGCAAAAATGATTCCAATACATGTTCATGATTAAACTTTTGTCAATAAAAGTTTTTATCTGGTGAGCAGTGATAAAATAGGCACTTTGGGCCTCTCCAGGCAGCTTTTAAAGTGGTGGAATGCTGCAACTGAATTGTAGAACTAATTCTACAATTTTATTTGTTACTATGTTCCATGGAATTATTTCTGAATAATCATTGAAAGGATAGTGTTGTAAATTTTAGGGGAAAAAGACAGCACTTGCAAGTGCATTGTCAATTTATCTTAAAAATGCAGAATTCATAGAAGATTCTCATCTATATGGATCCAAACCATCTACAGAAAGTCATCATAAGTAATCATAATAACAATTTTTTAATTTTTTTTTATTTATATGCCGCCCTTCTCTGGAGACTCAGGGCAGCTTACAATGCGTTAAGCAATAGCCTTCATACTTTTGTATATTTTATACAAAGTCAGCTTATTGCCCCCACAATCTGGATCCTCATTTCACCTACCTTAGAAAGGATGGAAGGCTGAGTCAACCTTGAGCCTCATTCAAATTTACAGTAATTGCAGACAGCTGGATGTTAAATGCTGTCTTAGTAGGAGGCATTAGCCTGCTACGCCACTCGGCTCCTGAAATTTGTTTTTATATGTGGACTTTTGTTAACATGTTTTTTCTACGATATACACTTTATTTATATTTGACAACCAATTCTTGTTTATACACATTAAAATGATGAAAACAAGAAAACAGTGTTTTGTTGCATCTGTTTCCATATATTGCAAAACGCCTTTGCATAACACTAGAAAACGCAAAGAATACCTGCCTACATTATATATTCTAAAGCAGACTTCCAGGAGAATTTCCCTCTTTAACCACTACCCCAATAGAGATTCCAAACCAACATTCTCTGAAATCCAAAGCTACATGAAAAACAAAAGTATTTCACTCTTAAAGACCAAGTTTTATTTTCAAAATTGCAAATTAGTAGTTGAGGGGATTTTTAAATACTTGTTTACTTTTTGATACATAGGAAGAGAGGTTCCTAAAAGCAGAGATTTCCACAAACATTTCAGTCATTTTCTGCAAAAATAACAGGGGCTGTGGCACCATAAACACACATATATATAATTATTATGTCTTGAACTTTGATGAACTGCAATTCATGCTCTATCAGATATAATGGGCGACAGAACAAAAACTGTATTATAATAATATTCTGTTGTTTTTGAGCTTTTAATACCCTGTGATGAGAGAGAGTATTTAAAAATGAACTTATATTTTTTCCAGATCCTGTAACCTTATTTTCACAAAACCTGTGTGAATAATCGATAGCTCAATTAATTCACCATGTAACTTGCAAAAACAGATCATACTATAATGATAGAAATTCAAGAACTAAGTGCTGCATAAAATGCAGGCATCAACTATAGCTCTACAACTAGTGATAATGCTATTATCCCAACAAAAGGATTAATCCTCCTGTTCAGTTTCCAATGTGAAACCTGCTTTCTAGACAATATTCTACTGAAAACTGGCCAGTAACTATATGGAATGGACTAAAAGTTTGAAATCAGAAATATAAATTGGATATATTTATATAATTTATCCATAAACTGGACTAACAAATAAAATATCTGAAACCTGTCAAGGGTTAATTTCTGAGACAGATTAATGTTGCTAAACTTGAGGGAAGATTAATGGCAAAGACTAATTTAGTAACAAAACTGATGAATAAAATGCTCTATTTCTTTGAGGATAGAATATAAACAATTCTTACTCTTCTATGTGTGTTAAAGCAGGAATGTGTGAAGTAGCCTGACACTAACCTCTACTCTTCAATCTTGATTGAAGACATCTGAAATTTAGCTGTACCTTTGTGTGTGCATTCTTAGTAGACTAGATCAGATGGAGATTTATATTGGCAATGTAATCAATACATTCAGGTAAAGATGAATACAACTAGTCTTCATACTTTCTGATTATTAGAACATAGTTGTCAGTGTGTTTCACAGTTTCTTTCCATTTCACAATAATTAGAAATATGATACTTGTGGCATCAGAGACTCTGATATTCATCAAAAGACAGTTACATTCATTAAAAAGGAAAGGCCCAAATCTTGCAAAAACACCAAATGTCATGAGATCATTATAATATCTTGTGATATATGATAAGTTTTTATTATTCTCACTTGGGATCTCATAATATTCCTGGGTAAGATTGCTGAAAGCTGATGAGCTTTCAAAAAATGGGGAAGGGACAATTATACAGGATTGCATGTTGTTAGAATCTATTGTGGCCTTATGATTATTCTATAATTTCATATTCAACATAAATTATACTAGGATACTAAATAGGAGCAATCAACATAAATCATGAGATATAACAACAAAATTATAGTCATAAGAATATAAGGAAATAGGTAATATGATAGATGAGAGGATAACAATGCTTCAGCTAGTGACAGAGATATCAGTACTTACCATAGCATTGGAGTATTACTAGCATTACTACGGCTAGAAAAAAAATCAGGATCACGATTGAAGAAATGATGATCCCAAAAGGTGTCAATGGTGTCAATGGTGGCAATGGTGGCAATTCAGTTCTGGGTTCAGAACAGTTCTTTGTCATATCTGAAATAAAAGTTAAATGTAATATTGAGAAATACAGGATCACAGTGAAGAAATCATTAGTTCTATGATAAAATATGGAATGGAATGGAATGGAATGGAATGGAATGGAATGGAATGGAATGGAATGGAATGGAATGGAAT
>WNWU01000016.1:20967197-20996034 GCA_012654045.1 Ptyas mucosa | reverse complement strand
ATGGAATGGAATGGAATGGAATGGAATGGAATGGAATGGAATGGAATAGAATAGAATAGAATAGAATAGAATAGAATAGAATAGAATAGAATAGAATAGAATAGAATAGAATAGAATAGAATAGAATAGAATAGAATTCTTTTATTGACCCAGTGTGATTGAACACACACAAGGAATTTGTCTCCAGTGCATAAACTGTCAGTGCACATACAAACAAGTGATAATCATAATCATAAAATAAAATCATCATAAATCATAGATACAACTCTCAGTGACAAAGGATTCTAAGTAATCAACAGCTTTGTAAGAGCCTTGGATAGTACAGTGGTCTAAAGCCCTGTTATTAACATCAGCTGCCTGCAATTATTGCAGGTTCGAATCTCACCAAGGCTCAAGGTTGACTCAGCCTTCCATCCTTTCTAAGGTAGGTAAATTGAGGACCCAGTTTGGGGGGGGCAATAAGCTGACTTTGTATAAATATACAAAAGTATGAAGGCTATTGCTTAGCGCATTGTAAGCCGCCCTGAGTCTCCGGAGAAGGGCAGCATATAAATCAAATTAAAAAAAAAATCATAAATCATACTAGGATACTAAATAGGAACAATCAACATAAATCATGAGATATAATAACAAAATTATAGTCAAAAGACTCTAAGGAAATAGGTAATATGATAGATGAGAGGATAATAAGCCCAGCCCTAGTTTAACATCTTAGGACGTAGACAGTGTTGTGGGAATTAGTTGTTTAACAGAATGATAGCAAGGGGGGTGGGGAGAAACTGTCATTGTGTCTGGTTGTTTTGGTGTGCAATACCCTATAGTGTTGTCTTGAGGGAAGAAGTTGAAACAGTTTATGTCCAGGATGTGAGGGGTCTGTAGATACTTTCACAGCCCTCTTTCTGGCTCATGCAGTATACAGGTCCTCAATGGAAGGCAGGCTGGTTGCAATTATTTTTTCTGCCATTGAAGTCTGTGTCTGTCTTGTTGGTTGTTCTGCCAAACCAGACAGTTGTAGAGGTGAAAATGTAGCATCATGATATAATCATCATGAAGTCAAAGTGCTATATGAATTTAAATAATAAGCCTTGAAGAAAAAATAATGGAAGGAGGAGGAGGAGGAGGAGAAGGGGGGGGGATCTGAGAAGGTTGTGTTTGTATAATCAAAAATAAAAAAGCTTAAAAAACAAAAGATAACATGAAGTAGCATAGCCATATAGTGAAAACAACTGCATAAAGGCTTATAAATTTATGGAGTATATAAGTAAATGGTGTAAACTAGTGTTAGCTATAGATGGAGTTGCATCAGTAGGTTTCCCCCATGCAACTATAGGATGCTAAACGTTTCTCAGCTACAAGAACACATAATATTATCCTCTATTTGCCTCCCCTCACAATTAAGGCATTTTTTCCAAATTAATGCTGACATGTAGTGGTGCCATCTTGCCCTCCTGCTATATTTTCCTTTATCTGTTCACTATGGTTGGAACCCTTCCTTGCAATCACTGGTCACTATCTTTCATAGTATTTTGGCTGGGCTGCAGCCTTCACCTTTCTGAAAAAAGCTTGATTGGTGAGCTCTCCCCGCCTACCCCTGTGACTGGTGAAACAGAGAGCTGTAGAATAGTGAAAGGTTGCCCCTCCCTCTCTTCCTTTTCACTGATGAAACCAGTGTTGAGATTAGAGCAAGTATGTCCCATGTATTGTTACAAGTAAAATGGTAACATAGTCCAAGCTGAAGCTCAGGAAGAATATTGCCTCTATTGATGCATCAAAGGAGTACAGTATTCAAATTTATTTCAAGCTACATTCAATACTATCTTCACCTAGTTTAATTGATAGTTATGGCTACTAACTTTTGCCGGCATGTCTACTGTCTCTCAAAGATTGAATAAAGTGCAGAAGTGACTCTTCAACTGATCAAATAGGAAATAATAATTGGCAGTAATGAATGGTTAGAAGGAAGTATGGCAATATACAGTCGAGCCAGGCTTACCTTTATCTACAATAAATCAATTTAAATCAATGCACGGTTAGTCATTTATTTTCTATTAATTTGTGTGACTAAACATGAGTAACACTGGATCCCATTCATTTATTTTTCTAACCACAGTAGCGATTTTCATACAAAAATAAGTTTTTTAAATTTAATTATTATTAATTGAAATAGCTTTGTGTTTTGTCATTCACTCAATTATTATGTTATACAATCAAATAAGATTGCCTTTACATAAAATGGAGGGAACTTACTCAAGCTATAGTTGGTTGACACTTGGAAATCTAAATAATGAACTGAGCACTGGATCAATATATTTTCTGTCATGTTTAACTGCAAGATGCCAGTAATATTAAAACGACCAAGTTTTTCAATGCTTGTGACAGTCCAATTCACTGGATTTTCATTGATATATCCATACATCTTTGGCTCTGAAGAACCTCCATGAGACAAACACATCAGTGTCAAATTTGTTGAGTCACAATGTTCACTGGACAAATTTTTCAGGATGATAGGCGTACTAAATGGAACTGGAAGACACAAAAAAGATAGTAAGATATTACAGAATATGACTCATATGGAAAAGTTGTTTGATATTATTGGAATTTGTTCAAGCAGACCTGAAGGCTTTCTCCCTAAATTTCCTGTCATTGATTATCCTGAATTTAAGAAAATTCTCTTAAACATTTCAGGCAAATCTGCCAAGTTCCCCTTCTGTGCAAATGTTTTCCCAAAATAGGACAGCATCCTCATTATTAATCTTTACTGAACAGCCGTGAAAAACTTATTTATTTAATTAGGTACTTAGGTGATTAATATAAAATATGTACTGAGAATGTATGTGTGTACTACTAAGGATGGTGTTAATATTGTGATTTTATAGTGATGTTTCAATTACCCAGCTAGCTTTGTGCCTCCGATGGCACTAGAACTAATGGCCTACCTGGTCTCTAATACACATTTTATAATTTAGTATATATTGCAATAAAGTATAAATCACTTGGAATACTGTGTCCAGTTCTGGTCACCACAATACATGAAAGATACTGAGACCCTAGAAAGTATGCACAGAACAGCAACAAAGATGATAAGGTTCTGGAGGCTAAATCATATCATGAACAGTTATGATTCTATACTCTTTATCATGCATTGTGATGTCATAATGCCCATTTCATCATTTTATTGTCAAGATGATTAGGAACAGATGGCTATGGCTGGGAGTCCAACTGCTTTTACAGAAGGAGAAAAAATCAATATATAGCAGCTCAATCAAAAGACTATCATTCTGTCAAAAATATTTAAAATGTAGAAATTAGCATGTATCTAAAACTTTCTGAGTGTTGACAAGGATTCTCATAAATTATTCCTATTACTGTATGACAAATCTATCAGGGATTGCATTCCAGAGTTAGGAAATAATATTTAGTTCAGGGGCTTACTAAATATTGCCTTAAAGTGCTATCCACTAATCTCTGAGTCAGGTATACTAGAGGTATACCAAAAGATATACCAGAGTAACATTTGGTCCCCCAATTGTTGCACCTTACTCTGTAACAGTAACAAGATCAGTGACTGATGCTGTCCTTAATATTTTTGATGTGGGATAGATTAAAGTAAGTATTGCTAAACCCTCCTGGCTTCATTTCCCTTCCCAATAAACATTATCCCCTTTCATCCACACAACTGTATAGAACTTCTGAGAAAAATATTAAAATCACTCATGGCAAATGACCAAAAGCTTCAGTTTAGGGCTGGTTGGTTGGAGACAGAAAAATGGCAAGTCAAGAAAATGAACCTACTTTCCTGAAATACTGTATATTCTTTTTAAGAAGAAACACAATTCATAATCTAATTTTACTTTTACTTTCTAGTTTATTCTAGTTTTATAACTAATTTATAAAAGTAAATCTAGTTCTTTTAGAGGGAAACTAAATAAATGTTCCTAGAGAAAAAAGAAATAATGGTAGAATAAAAGGCGTTAAAAGAAATTTATTTTATTATTTATTGCAAATAATTTAGGTAAATTCACTGAACTTGCTGAGCTGGCTAAATTAACTTCTTGGATCAGAGAAGAATTTATTGCTGACTGGAAACCCCTAATGGATTTTTTTTCATAAATTATTTTATGATTTGTGCTTTTGATAATTAGGATAGATGATAGAAAGAAGATAGCTATGTTGTAACCTCAGACTACTAATAACTGCTGTAAAGAAGACAGAAAGTTTCTTTGTCCTTTTTAAAATTCTTTTCTATTATTCTTACACTTTCTCTCTCTCTTGTATTAAGCTTTCTCTTTAATTCTTTTTCTTTTTGTTTCCTAGTTTTCTTATATTAGTTGTATTAATTTTTATCTTCCTTTTAAAAACTTTTTAATAAAATTATACAAACATACACAGAGAGAGGGGGATAGAGAGAGAGAGATTAAAGAAGTTGTGTCAGTAGCTTATACTTACCTATCACAGATAAATGGGTAAATGTTTCTTTTACGTCATGTAAATTGGTAAGTGTTTCTTTTACCTGTAATATGGCAACACATTTATATTTTCCACTATCATTTACTGTCACTGAGGCAATTGAAAGTGTAAGATTCTGCTCTTCTAACTTTGTTCTGTTCGTGTAAGATATGTCCTTATCCGATTCAATTTCTTTACCGTACTTGTATGAAATCACAACCAGGTCTGGTTTGCCACGGATAGGCTTTTGCCAATAGATGTAGTAAGATTCTAGAGGTGTGCTTCTAGGGATTTTGTAACCGCAAGGAAGCCTGGCTTCATCTCCTGCTTGGACTACAACTCTTAATTCTTGACTGAGAGTACCTAAGGAGGAAAAAAAATACACAAATGCACAATCAAAATTTTGGCTGGCCAAAATTATGACCTATTCCTATGATCTATTCTTCAAGTTTTTCCTTACAAATATACTTTGAAATAATGTGGGAGAAAAGAGGGATGAATGAATTAACACATATTTTGAGATATCATCATGTAGTAGAATCAAGAATAAAACTGTAAGGCCACTCTGTAATGATTGCCTTTGTTTGTTTGTTTGTTTGTTTGTCAACCATCTTGGCAAATAAACTCTAGGTGGCATAAGGCATTAGAAGCATTAAAACCATAGAAGATAAATTATTCTAAAATGATAAAAATGGAATTACAATCAAAGATAAAATAATGGTTAAAAGCCATGGAGGAGAGAGCAAGATGCGCAGGGAGAGCGGTGAAATTGCCCTCCTACATTGGGGTCCCAAGCCATCTGGAAGAACCAGGTCTTTAGATCCTTATGGAAGGTCAGGAGCCAATCTTACCTCAGTGGGTAAGATGTGCTAAAGAGCAGTTGTACCTTGTATTTTCCTCCTTAATACAATGTGGTGTGAAGGAAACTACAAATGTCAACTTGCAAAGCTTTTAAGTTGCCATGAGCAGGAGGGAGGGAGAACTGATGGAGCTGATTGATTTACCTAACTGAAACTACATTCCACAGCAATCAGTAGGAGAGTGTTGTGTTTCACAGCCAGCCAAAGTGGTTAATTGGAGAATGTGATTTATGACACGGCTAGGGAGGAGGTGAGGTATAGTAGTCCTCAACTTACAACTATAACTGAGCCCAAATTTTTTTTGCTAAGCGAGACATTTGTTGAGTTTTGCCTCAACCTTCCTTGACACAGTTCTTAAGAGAATCAACACAGTTTTTAAATTAGCAACAAGGTTGTAAAGGGAATCCAGATTCGTCATTGACTTTGCATGTCAGAAGGTTGCAAACAATGATTATTACTGTAAAAAAAAAATTCCACATTTGCAGAGTTTATAATTTAGCTGTTTTTCTTAGATAAGGCAATCTGTATGGGTCCATTAATAATGTGAGCTAGCCTTGTCTTGATGGAATGCAGAAATGATATCTCCATGTGCTCAATTATAGTCTCCTTTGGAAAGAATCTATGATGGACATTAGTAGGCAGACAAGGTACTCGTGCTGGTTAAATGGATACAGCATATGTATCTACGTGCATGCATGGTCTGATGGGAGTCATATTAAATATATGTGGGATCCTTGGTGCTCTCTGAGCTTGGTTGTTTTCTTGCAAACTTTTCATTATCAAACTAGGTAACAACATTCAACTTCCCATAAGAGAAGCTCAATAAGAACACTATTTAGATGAAAACAAACACACTGCAGCAACCATCAACATCAGAAAAAGAAGACAGGTTATCAAAAAGTGCCTGGCCACTCAACCCTCAACCCAATATATACAACCAACACAAGTTGTGAAAAGGATAACACTGTTATACAACAGAGATATCTCAAAAACCACCAAGAGCCACATGGCATCACCATGGCACACAAATCAACTAAAACCCATGAAAACATCCTAAGTAAAATAAAAGACCCAGCAGCTCCACAAGAAAAAGCAGAAGTCATCTACAATAGCAGTTCCCATCCTTTCCACCTTGATGGCCTGTCCCAGTGCAGAGGGGGGCATGTGAGTGGCAGGTGCACACGTGAGTGCACAGCTCCATTGTTGTGAGCGGCAGAAGTGCACAACCTCTATTCATGTGAATTGACCTTCCTGCACAAGTGGAGGGTGTTGAGTGGAGGGTGCTTGTGCTCATGCTCGAGTGGAGCTTTATGTGTGAGGGCCTTACACTCATATGAGTGGAACTTTCTGTGCAAGCACAAGTGCCCTCCACTCAAGAACCTTGCATTCATGCAAGTGGAACTTCATGTGCAAGTGCAAGGTCCCACTGCTCGTGTGAATGGAGCTTCGCTTGTGCAGCCTGGTTTCAAACAGGCCGTGGCCCAGTAGTGGGCCATGGCCCCTGATCTACAACTTACAGTGCCACTACATAAGACAAACAGCAGAAAACTAACAAACCGCATCCATGAATACCAACTAACAGTCAGAAGACATGATGAAAACCCCTTAATTTCACAACACATGGACAGAGACAACCATAGTTTCAACTGGGAAACCGTGAGCATCCTAGACCAAGCCAAGTCCAAATGCTAGAGAATTCCTGTAAGCCTGGCACTCAGACAGATCAGCCATTAACAGGCATATAGAGATAAACAACATCTACTATTCAAAGGATACAATAAAATAAGCCAAAATGGAAACAAAAAGACCAAAACATCACATTAACAGCAGTCAACACCATAATTAACACTGAACCAACAATCATGAAGTAAAGAATGCCCAAACCAAGGAACTACACCAACTCAAACAAATAAGCTAATTAAGGAACCACCAAGACCAGTGTCAGGGAAAGCTACTAAGTTATACAATGAAAACAAATCATACTGCCTATCTAGCACTGATGATGTTACCTAGTCTGATAATGAAATGTCTGCAAGGGAAAAAAAAGTTCAGAGAGTACCAAAGACTTCACAGTTCAATTCTGAACTACAAATATTATCTTCTATTGGTACCATATTAAACATATTTTGTGAGTTGCTAAAGGAAGCTCTGAATGAGTTACTACAATTATAGAGTAGCACCACTCTCAGCAGTTACAGACATTCAGAGGAGAAATAAAAAATAAAACGAACAATGTTTTGTTTTTCTACATTGCTTCTGCCTCTTGCTTTTTTTCCATCTGCCAAAGAGCAACTCAGACTCCCAAGGGATACTAGAATTCAAGGCAAAAAAAATAAGGATCCTATTCCCTTGCTTTTTCCTACATCTTCTCTTTTTCCATGTAAGATTTATCACTTACTGAGAGGCCACTAAAGCTTCTTTTGACTTATATGGATTTTGGTTTCCATTCCAAAACTCAAACTATGTTGTGCAGCTTACAACTTTTTCCAAGTCCCTAGATCATTTTGCTACAATATAAGGACATCTGAGAAGGTTTAAGGTCATCCAATGTCCTTTCTATAATTTATCTGTCTTCTTTAAGTGTTTCACAAAACATCATTTCTCTCAATATAACTATGAGTGTTAATTTTATTTTCCGTAGAATTCTATGGGGGCGGTGTGGTCAGCTGTGAATGGTAACCACACCAGTATAGGAAATCAGCAGATTTATCACTTTCTAAAAGGCCATTAAAGCTTCTTTTGACTTATATGGACTTTGGTTTGCATTCCAAAACCCAAACTACAGTTGTCTCAAAAGTGCTTTTTCAAAAGGCAACTGGACTATGTTTTTTTCCTTGATGAAGAAGACATTTCGCTTCTCATCCAAGAAGCTTCATCAAAGGTGTAGGTGGGTATAGTTGTGTCAGAGAGCCTTGTCTTTCCACTTTCAGAAAAAGAGAACAAAAACCTTCTCAGCAAAATATGCATAAGTTTACATAGAGATACTGGAATTATTATTATTATTTCCAAATAATAGTAGTTTTCCAAAGCACCAGAAGGAAAGATGAGAATAATTGATGGAAACTAATCAAGGAGAGAAGCAACCTGGAATTAAGGAGAAACTTCCTAACAGTGAGAACAATCAACTAATGAAACAGCTTGCCTTCAGAAATTGTGGGTGCTTCACCACTGGAGGCTTTTAAGAAGAGACTGGACAGCCACTTGTCTGAAATAGTATAGAATCTCCTCCTTAAGCAGGGGATTGGACTAAAAGACCTCCAAAGTCTCTTCCAGCTCTATTCTGATTAATTAATAAAAGTGTGGCAGTGGTGAGCTCAGCCTTCCCCCCGCGCCTCTGCACTGTTTTTGGGCACCCAGCTTACTGGGCTGCCCCTATCCCTGTCGCGGCTCCAATGACAGCGGCTTCGGCAATAGCACAGAGGGTGGGCGAAGACTGGGAGGCGGGTGCAACACATGGGAGGCTCCCCAAAGTTCCTCAACTCATCTGGGCTGTAACTGATTGAGATGCTTTAGCAGCCATGAGCTGCACTTTCCTCCAAGTCTCACAGAGAGAAGCGCCTGTTTCCCTCTGCTGCCCACAGCGCTTAGAGGAAAGCACGGCTCATGGCTGCTACTGGGTTGCCCCAGTCCCTGTCGTGGCTTCAACGGCGGCGGCTTCAGGAGATGCTGGTGGCACGGAGGCGTGGGCAAAGGCTGGGAGGGGGGTGAAACACGCGGGGGGCCGAGTCTGCTCCCCTTCACCTCCCCACACTTGTTTACCTGTCCCAGAGAGCTTGGGCTATGCCTCCCTCCGACCCAGCCGCCTTCCTTGCCGGCGTCGCTCCTGAGCAAACTCTTCCATACTTGGTTGTTGGGAAGAAGCAGCAGCTCTGGGTGCACCATGCCCACTTCATTCTCTTTGAGAGCTGCTTTGCACCTTGTTTGCAAAGCGGCTTTCAAAGAGAAAGAAGTGGGCATGGTGCACCCAAAGCTGCCGCTTCTTCGCAACAGCCGAGGACCTCTTCCACTTGGAGCTCCAAGCTGCGGGGAGGGGGGCCCCAGCTGCAATGCCAGTAGCTTCGGTGGGCTCCTTCCCTTGGTGGTTTGTTTTCTTTTACCTCGTCTAGGCGACTGTCATTAAAGGCTGCTCCGTGCCTTTTGATATTTCTCGGGCACGGAGAAAAGCAACCCTGTGTGAAGGGACTGAGCCTGCTGCTGAACTTGGAAGCCGAGAGGCTTCTTTTCCACCCAGCCAATGGCACACAATGCTGGAAAGTTGCTGCCACCATCTTCGCGCATGCTCAGCTTTCTTCTCACCAGCTGAACAACTTTTTGGCGCCCTGCAGCCAGGCGGCTGAGAAGCTGCTTTGCTCCAGTCAGCTTTGGGTGGGCAAGCAGCGACCGGGGGACCGGCCTGGCTGCTGTTACTACTGGTTCGGAGAACTACTTCCTAAAGCTACTACCTATTTGGTAGAACCGGGCTGAACCGGTAGCAACCCACCATGAAGTGTGGACAGGGAAAATGATGTTGCCCACAGTTATGGAACAAGTCCAATTACTTCTTGCTAAAGATGAAATACTTCAGCAGCACAGAAATTAATTGTAATCTAGATTAATTCTAGATCTTCTAAAAGCTCAGTAAACATAGAAGGCTAATAAAAGCAATTGAGAAATACAAAAATAATGGAAATTGAATGGCATCGTTATTACACTTGACTTTAACCCAAAGACTTAGGAACATAAGTGAACTATTGGCCCTGATAATTATAAACTGAATAAAACTGGCTGTGTACTTTAGCTACCTTTCAATGAAAGGGAACAATATTGGTCTTCCTATTGATTTGTGTGGATCAAATTATACAAGAAGAATAGCATACAAGAAACAATGTGATGTATGGTGGCTAAAGATTTGAATCTGGGTGTCCTTGATCTATATCCATCATTATAATCACTATGTTCTCAATATATCATCTCTCTTACTTATTCAATGCAAATAAACAACATTAAAGGTTTTTATGTTTTGTGAGTGCAAGTTATATTGCCATTAAAAGAAAGGAAATGAAAGTGTGTTTGGCTGCTGTACGGCTTTGCTGTCATCCCAAGGGAGAGCACGATATGTCATTACTCATCATAGTCAGCTTTAATTTTCAATAGGGGATTCCCTGAAAAAGTGAACTGATATTTAAAAGCATACCACAAAAGAAAGAAGAAGTGCAGCCTACACTAGAAAGTTGTTTGGCATAGCAATGACTCCAGAATTGACATTTCTAGTGAAGGCAAGCATCCAAAACTTCTGTGGCAGGATTATAATTCAATACTAAAATATCTACAGTACTAGATAGGGGGATTACATTGTTGTAAACACCAAAAATTCATATTTTTCATATAGCCTGGTTCTATAGAAGAACTGGCATCTGTAAGTAAGTAAAAAAATGCTTTTAAAAAGTTTTTAAAAAGTTCTGAAAAGCAGCTGTGCCATACAATCATCGGAACTTTTTTTTTACTTTTTAAAGCATTTTTTCACTACCGGTTTGGGCGAACTGCCCTGAACCGGTAACATTTCACATAACACCCAAAACACAGAACAAATGATATCCATCATACCTTCCTGGGGACCACTTCAAATGCTAACATTTAAATTGCACTCATTATACATCTCTGAAAGAGGGTTGGAATGTGGGAAGAAGCATTGCTTTAGATGTCACAATTCTAGGCCTTGAAAGCTTATCTAGGTTAAATGCAACATTTTGAATCTGATCCAGGAAAAAGTGGGAGTCAATGAACATTATAAAAACCAGTGTAGTGGTTACTAGGAACTCCAAGATCAGTCTTGTTTTAGGCACAAAGCCAGTCACTCTCTCTCAGCCCTAGGAAGCAAACAATGACAAACTACTTCCAAAATCTTGCCAAGAAAACTGTCTTGTCCAGGCAATTACCAGGAATCAAGATTGACTTGGAAACAGAGACACCCCAACATTATAAAGAACTGGCATGATGTGCTTTAATACTCTTGTCCTAGCATTTATTCCTGATTTATTACATTGGTATGAAACCCCGTAGCATAAAGTACATATCTTAAAATATTACATTTTAAGATAATAAAATAAAATTAATTTAGGTGTCCTATAAGCTAACCTAAGCTATACTTTGTTTTAAAAATAAAATCCAATTTTAAAAAGCAAGTAAAATATGAAATTGTTTGTCTTCTCATAACTTTTCCCTTCACATTGGGTGTCTGGAAAGTAAACAATGCAATAATTTTTTTTAAAGTAAGCCTGATGGGGAGAGTAATTTCAGTATCATTAAGTTGATGTGTTTCAGGTGGGTTGGTAGAGAACATACAAATGATAAAATGATACAGAAAATCAAGATCTGCTTGGAAGGAAGGAATTCTGAAAATGAAAGTCAAACAGCAAATTTAGAGATAGTCAGTGCAGGATATATTATTATATTTGGAATTATTAAAATTTTTGGTAAAACTGTTCATCAAGGGCTCCTGAATTAAATTAGTAGACAAGTAACAACAAAACATTACTTGTATGGACTGATAACTGGATAGAACGAAGGCATACCATACATCAGGGGTGTCAAACTCAAGGCCCCCAGGCTGGATCTAACCCACGAGGTGCTTAAATCTGGTTCGTGGGGCCAGCCTGGAAGTAGCAAAGCACACCCCTGTGGTGCCTCTACCAGCAAAAACGGGATGCGTGGGAGCCCTGCAAGGCCCTCATGTGGCCTATTTTTGGCCTCCCCAGCAGGGGTGGGTTCTACTTAGCTTTACTATCGGTTGGCAACGGGATCGCACATGCACGCTCGTTTCGCTCGCACATGCGCCTTGCTTCTGTGCATGCGCAAATCGCTTCTGATGATGCCAGCCTCAGTAGGTGGAGCCTCCTGCCAGTTTTACTACCAGTTCTATAGAACCGGTCCAAACCTGGGCCAACCCACCACTGCTCCCCAGCCTCCATCAGCAGTCTGCCATTTTCAGCCAGCAGAGTGCTGCAGGAGGCTGGGAGACCAATAATGGGCCATGCAGGAATCGAGTGGGGCCTCCACATGGCCCATTTTCGGCCAGCAGAGTGCTGCAGAAGGACTGGATTGGACTGGATTACAATTATGTGGCCTCAGATAAGTGTCTGATCTGGATAGAAAACAAGCAACATCCTACATTAATACTACAGTTTAATGCCAGATTTTACATACTGTCGGTCCATTTAATCTACAATCTATAATTGACACCATTTCTATTTACTATCCTGGAAATTTACCTCTGCTGTTAGATCTTGTATTATTATTGTATTAAAATAATACAATTGTATTTTTATTATTAGTTGAATAATAAAAATACAATATATAAATAGCTCTTCTAGCTGGAAAACCAATTTACTATTAAACAATGGGGTATAAATTTAGAAATAAAAAGTTTAGTGAAGTATGAAGAATAAGTAATAAATGTTTGTCAGTAATATCTGGTAGAAGAAAGAGGAAAATGGTTATAATAAAGAACTGTGGAAAGAAAGAAGGGGGAAAAATGCATCTTGATCATGTGTCAAACGGGCACCATGGCTATGTCCACCCCAGCCACACCCACCATGGCCACGCCTTCCATGCCATACACACACACTGGCCCTGCAAGGTCAAAGACAAGCCTGATGTGGCCCTCAATGAAATAGAGTTTGAGACCCGATATACTTTAATGGAAAATTTGCACAATAGAAGAAATTGAACTGTGAGATCTACTTAGAGAGGGCATTTTTCTAATTGTAACTTTAGGTAGGAATAATTTGTGATGTTGTAAAGTTTGCAGTAATGCCATGAGGATTGCAAAAAATGCCAAAAGGGTCTTTCCAAATAAGCATTAGTGTGAGAAAATATAAAGTGATGTATATGTTATTAGACTCAAACTTTAGTGTCATATGCTACTTTATTCACTACCACTATTAGCACAAATCATGCTTTCCCTAATTCAGACGCAGTTGGAAAACAGTTTCATTAAAACTCAAAGCTTTTAGGCTTCTCCTCTCACAATTGTAAGATAGCCTTATGCCTGCTAAATATTAAACAATAGCTTAATATTATATCTGACCCAGGTTTACCTTTCTTCTTCTGCTTCATATTTAGTTATTGGAAAATTAATGACTTCCTGTAGTTGGTATTTGGACAAGAAGAAAATGCTGCTCATTTGCGATGGTTAGCATTTCTACAGAAGAATCAGTTCCACAATTTAGCATTACTTCTTGATCAAAGCTTGCTCATAGAAAGATACCACTTTTCCTGGGAAAAAAAAATCTGGCCCTTGTTTCATATGCTTAGATCATATCTTGCTTAGGTTGATTGATACAAGTAGTTTTTCCTAACATGAGCATCAGGGGTGGGTTCTACTTACCTTTACTACCGGTTCACAACGGGATTGCGCTCGCGCACTCACTTCATTCGTGTGCACGCCTTGCTTCTGCGCATGCACAGATAACATCTGGATGACAGTGACAACATCTGGAGCGGTGGGCGGGGCCTCCCGCTGGTTTTACTATCGGTTCTTGCAAACCAGTCCAAACCGGGGGCAACCAGGGGTGAAATCCAGCAGGTTCTGACAGGTTCTGGAGAACCGGTAGCGGAAATTTTAAGTAGTTTGGAGAATCGGCAAATGCCACATCTGGCTGGCCCCAGGGTGGGTGGGAATGTAGATTTTGCAATATCCTTTTCTCATGAATGGGGAGGGAATAGGGATTTTGCAGTATCCTTCCCCTGGAGTGGGGTGGGAATGGAGATTTTGCAGTATCCTTCCCCTGCCATGTCCACCAAGCCACACCCACCTAGCCACACCATGCCCACCAAGCCACGCCCACAGGACCAATAGTAAAAAAATTTGGATTTCACCACTGGAGGCAACACACCACTGATGAGCATGATCTATTTAGTGTTTTTTCAAGGACAGGAACACGAGATGTTGTCTCTACTGCCTCCACATCACTATTGGGGCAATCTGCTTCAACTTTCTCTTCCATATATCAAAAACCAACTTATACTAATGAGCCAGTTACTGATCTCTGATTTCTACTGTGCTTTTTTCCCTCTCTTGCAGGGTTTATTTCCAGCTACCATAAGCTGTGATGGCGAACCTATCACATGCGTGCCAGAGGTGGCATACAGAGCCCTCTCTGTGGGCACGCATGCCATCACCAGCTGATCTTGGATCAGCCTATCCAAAGAGCCTTGGATAGTACAGTGGTCTAAAAGCCCTGTTATTAACATCAGCTGCCTGCAATTATTGCAGGTTCGAATCTCACCAAGGCTCAAGGTTGACTCAGCCTTCCATCCTTTCTAAGGTAGGTAAATTGAGGACCCAGTTTGTGGGGGCAATAAGCTGACTTTGTATAAATATATACAAAAAGTATGAAGGCTATTGCTTAGCGCATTGTAAGCCGCCCTGAGTCTCCAGAGAAGGGCGGCATATAAATCAAATTAAAAAAAAAAAATCTTCGGGTTTCCGGTGCTCTGGCATGTGCGAAGACCAGCTGGCCAGCATGCATGCGTGCACCGGAAACCAGAAGACCAGGTGGCCAGCGCGTGCATGTGCACTGGCCAGCTGGGTTTGAGTTTCTGGGGCTCTGGCATGTTCGTTCCGATTTGGGCACTCAGTGAATGTATCTGGAGGATTCAAAGCTAGAGAAGGAGTACCTCAAAGAATTCCATTTTTCAGGGGATCTTCTAGACCACGGGTGTCAAAATCACGTCGTTATGGCAGCGTCATGTGATATATGGGGACTCCCCCTCCCCTGCCTTTGCTAAACTGGGCCTGGGCATGGCCAGTGTATGATGCATCTAACCAGTGGGCCTTGAGTTTGACACCCCTGATGTATGGTATGCCTTCGTTCTATCCAGTTATCAGTCCATACAAGTAATGTTTTGTTGTTACTTGCCTACTAATTTAATTCAGAAGCCCTTGATGAACAGTTTTACCAAGAATTTTAATAATTCCAAATATAATAATATATCCTGCACTGTATCATTTTATCATTTGTATGTTCTCTACCAACCCACCTGAAACACATCAACTTAATGATACTGAAATTACTCAGAGAGAGAGTGACTTTGTGCCTAAAACAAGACTGATCTTGGAGTGCCTAGTAACCACTACACTGAACTGATTTTTATAATGTTCACTGGCTCCCAGTTTTTTTGGATCAGATTCAAGATGTTGCATTTAACCTAGATAAGATTTCAAGTCCTAGAATTGTGACATCTAAAGCAATGCTTCTTCCCACATGTCAACCCACTTTCAGAGATGTATAATGAGTGCAATTTAAATGTTAGCATTTGGAGTGGTAGTCTCTAAATTAAGGTTGCTGTCCCCAGAAGGTATGATGGATATCATCTGTTCTGTGTTTTGGGTGTTATGCAAATATTTCCACTAGGCTTTTTAGTAATGATGATGTTGGGGTTCTTTAACTTTCTATTGTGTTTATTACTGCTTATTCCTTATTTTATTCTATATAATTTATGTGACATTTTAATGTACTTTCAGTTGTTGAAAATTATAATCGCAATTGCTGTATAAATTACTTGATTTAAAAGAAAAAGTATATAAAGTAAAAGGATATAAACATTTTAAATAAAATAAAAATATATATGTTATCAAACTATTTGCCTGATTAGCTGGTGGGTTTCTTACTTTTGATCTTGTTTTGATGAAATCAAGTATTTGTTTTTTATATTTTCTTTTTTTTTTAAAGCTATCTGGTTTTTCCCATTTTCTGTTCTTTCTGAATCATTACATTTGTAAGTTCTTTCACTTTTCATTGGTGATCATCTAACTTTTAAATAAGACTTTGCTGAATTAGTTCCTATGCTATCACCCGCTTAGGCCTTTATGTAACTTTCTGATTCTGTTGTAGAATTTCCAAAGAGTTTTTCTTATTGATCAATCCTACCAAAAATTCAAAACAACTCCATATGTCTTAGATGAGACATTTCAGAGTACTGTTAATTAATTCCCTGATGTTTCTGAGCAATGAATTTAAATATGTTGACATGCCGGACTTTCTGTGAGAATTTTTCCATTTATATAACAACTTGATTTTGATAACTATGGATTTTTCCTCCCCAAGTGAATTAGTTTTGGAATATTTTAATAACTGAGTAATGAATGAATGAATATAAAACACTTTCAAAAATGTTATAGAAAGTAAAGTTCTATAGAAATATTAAACATTATTTTCAACAGCCCCTTGATAACTTTAGCCTGAGATGACAGAAATGGGGAATTTTGTAAAAAAACTGGGGGAAGCCCATAAGGAGATAAGTGGCACGGGAGAATCCCTATGTTGGAAGGGAAACAACAAAAGCTACTGCAATGTTTTTGTTCCCAAGAGAGGTTAATTGCTGTTCTTTGCTGACCGTATCATTAAACAGTTTTTGGAGACTGCTTCAGATAGTGGGGATGATGGCAATTGATTGTTCAACTCATCTTTCCACTGAGACTCCTCCTGGTTCATTTTATGAACTAATTAAAAAAAGTGGTCCATAAATAAAATATTGGATGGCAGGTAGAACCATTTGTTTTTGTTTTTTTCATGGTTAGAATTGTCTAGTCAGTCTTCTCTCAATTTCTTGGATGTAAAGGCAAATTCTCATATTGCCCTATTCCACATGAACCATCAATCAAGGCAACTTGAAGCCATCTTCAATTGTTCCAATTTTAAAGGAATGTCACCCCTCTTTTCCTGAAACCAGTTTTACTGTGTGACATGATCTAAAATAATATGGTTGATGATGTGATCAGGGATTGAGATCTGCCAAGTTCCTGTTGTTCAATTTAGGCTGCTACACACATGCCTCCCCTTTCCTTGGCACTGTTTTCCAAGGTCATTCTATTTTGGTCAGAAGTAGCATCTGGTTCTTTCAATTCTCTCTCTCCCCTTCTCTCTCCACTCTCTCTCCTCTCTCTCCCTCATTTCCTCCTTCTGCCTCCCTGCCCCCCCTCCCCCATCTTAGAGCCCATTTCCATTTTGGAAGCATGGACCAACCTGAGCAGCACTGGTAGCAAGGGAAGGAGGAGCTGTCTAATAAAGCAGGACAAAGAAAGCATGTCTGAGCAAGTTAATGTCCTTTTTCTGTTGCTTCAATGTACATCATGTTTGTAAGCTGTTTATATTAAATGTAGATATTAAGATATATAATTTACGTATGTTAATAGCATGGAAAGCTGTCAAACTTAGGAGAATCTGGGAAAATGGCTTTTTTCCCAAGTTGTTCCATGGATACACAGTCTTGGTGAATAAAGAGTTGGCATGTCTCTTCTGCTTTCTTCCTGAGAATATTGCATGTAATGAGACATCACATTGTTTTAACTTGCCAGCACATTTTAGCTGTGTTTCTGGTTCTTTAAAATACGAGTTTAGTATTTTTGCAGAAGAATTGTAAAGACTTATTTAAAAATAAATTTTAAAAAGTTTTTATGCATTACATTACTTTGTTTTAATACAGTTTTAATAATACTAATTATTACTGATAATATCGATTTAACAAAACTGGTTATGTGCATAATTTAATTACTACTTCATACTGATCAATTTTTATTCCTTTGATTAATCTTTTTTCTCTTTTTTCATTTTCTTTTTACTTCCCCATCATGGTCCATAAGGCAATCTGAGTTACACACTAACAATTATGTGACATTATTAAATTACAATTGGTAATATTTATAAAATATTGGAAGAGGCCTTTTGAATCCTTCAGAATTATGCAGGCTTAAATTATAGAATTATTTTCATATTGAAAACAAAAACAAATCTGTCCAATTTTCTTGCTTCCTCAACTAGACAAAATTAAGGTAATGAGAACATTGTTTAATTACATTGGTATTTTAGAAATAATATTATTGAAAATAATTTAGATTGCAACTACGAAGTACAGTAGTTACAAACTATTAATCTTTAATATCAGTAAGAAGTTACTGGGGGAAGTTCTTAAAGTTCATCCCAAGAAAAAACAATGACAAAATAAAACCATTTTGAAACTTTGAAGAGGTATAAATGATACTAATTTGTTAAGACTATTCAAAGAATTGGGATTTGCACAATTCTATAAGGTCCATCCGCATAGGTTTGCTACTCCTACATCTTTGAGTTAATAAGAGGAAAGATCCATATTTTCTAAATAATCTCTTCAGGTTCCATTTTTTGTAATTTCTCTATTCTTATAAGTTTGTTCATTTCAGTGTATATTATAAGAACTGTAAAAATCTGTTTGATTCTTTCCTCCTATAATGCATAGATAATTTCCTATCATGTTCTATCTCAGTCATTTGTGTTTTTAGATTGCAAAGATCAAGTACTTTTAAATTTCCTTCTGGGAAATGTCTGAAGCTCTTGATCTTTTTAGCCATAGAACTTTTCTAGCTCCATGGTTTCCTTTTAAGGGCTGAATAGCCACAACATTGTACTGTGGTAGGATGCTCAATACCATCACAAGATAAGTAAAAAAGGTAATTACTGACATTTTGTCAGTTGTTTAAATGAATCCAAAAGAAATGGTGGGAATTCCAAATTCCACTGTATCCATCCATATAAAGGCTTTACAAGCAGTTTTATTTTTAATCTGTTTCTTGTTCATTCTGCCACAAAATCTGATGCTTCCACATGGCTGTTAACAAGTGATTTGAGGAGGATGCTTTAAAGTGGGTGGGGTGGGCCCATATCACCCAAGTAGGTGGGACTGGGATTTGCAAGAATTTTTGTGTGTTTTCTTGATTTTTAAAAAACCTTAATGGGTCTACTTTATGGCTCCCATTTCAATTTTTCTCCGCTTCCTCTTCTCATTGTGGTGGAGCACTCTATCTTCAGATTTCAACATTCATAGTGAAAGGGCCAAGCATCTCAAAAATAGAGTCACAGACCCTACTTTGCCCACCCCTGTTTCATACTATCAAAGCCTCCAATATATTAATGAGGTAAGACTTCTTTCAAGACGATTGCAAATTATCCTTCTGCTAAAATTGGCAACCTTTAGCCCCCATATTTTTTTTTGTCACTGTACTCAGAATGTCCTCTCATGAAACCAATAATTTCTGTAATACAATTGTTCCCTAGTTTGTGGAAATTAAAAATTCAGCTGAAAGGTAGTGTTTGCCTTTAAACACTTTTTGCATGGTTGAAAAAGGCAATCACAATAAAAAATGTACTGTTCTTTTCAAATGGGAGAAAAACAGACAATCCTGATCCTGTCGATACATGGTGCAATCTTACAACCTGTTCATTTCAACTCGCATTCATTCATTCATTCATTCATTCATTCATTCATTCATTCAGTTTCATTTATGTGCTGCCCATCTCGTATCCAATGACTCTGGGCAGCTTACAACATAACAATAAGAATCTCAATGATGGAATTAGTGGAGGTGATGCTTTCAGACATTATTTATCAGTTGTAACCTTCTGCATGTTCTCATTGCTTCTTCCATCTTTTTTCTTTAGGTAAAAAAAAATCATTATAGAGGAAAGGGTAGGAGAAGCACAGCCTGGGTCAGAGTCAAGAGAGGAATGCAATTATTATGTTCCCATAGGCAGACCAAGTCCAGCCGCTCTTGAATTCCATTAAATCTTATCCAGTACCAGTTTAGTGCTGACTAGATTCCTGTGAATAGGTATGAGCAATACATCTGTTTAACTGGAACTTAAAGCATGTCCTCATTCCTTGCCCCTGACAGAACGATGATCATTCGAGAAAATCTTTTTTACCAAATAATTTTATGTTGTATAGTAATATATATATATATATTCATAGCTACATTTAATATAGCAAACCAATCAATAAACAACAAGCAACTCATAATTACAGTGGCTCTTTTTCAAACCTCTTGTAGTATGACTGATTTTTTTGAGGCATTGAGTTTCTCATATAAATGAAATATTGTTTACGAAACTGGGCAAGTCCCCAAATCCCATCCCTATACTGTAAGTGGAAGCTGAAATAGATTGCCTTACCTGGTGCCTGTTGCCAGTTTATGCCTAGTCCTGTTCATTAGGCAGTTCACAGCAAAGGTGAAATTCAGATAGGGACTTTCTGATTCTGGAAGTGATTCCTGTGTCTATTTCTTAGATGTTCATTGTTAAGTGGTAATGAATTACTGCTGTGAAATAAAGCTGAGGCTATTTCTAAAAGTATATTGCATTTCTAATTGGTAACAAGCAAGGTCGATCAAGAGATGCTCTTCTGTGTTTACAGATGTACACTGACTTACCTGAATTACTATGCAGAAGCTCAAAGAGACAAAGCCAGAAAAATCCCTTTAAGCTGAACAAGTTTGGCTTGGTCTTCGGCGTATGCATCATTTCTTTAGTTTACCTGAACAGAACCAACAAAAGTGCAAGAAGTTACAAAAAGCAAAATAGAAGTCCCACGAGATGAAAATGCTTTAATTCATTTCTTTGCTAATCTGATTATTTTGGAAAACCTGGATTTGTACCCTGCATTTCCTATAAATCTCAAATTTGGTCATGGGAGTTGGAAAATTTAGAAGATACGACTAATTACGGTAATACATGCAAAGAGCACCAGAATGCACAAGGCTAATTTGGATAAGATTATAGACAAATATATCGATTGTTGCAGCCTAATGATCTAGCACCCCCATAATAATTATTTTTTTACCTCTGTAGGAATGCACTGTACTATACTATGTATTTAGTATAATTAGTTAATTAAAAAAACCATTGGTGAAACATGGACTTCAAAGATATACAATTACTGTTTGAAAGACATTATATAATTGACATAGAAATAACAAACCAGTGGTAAATCAAATTTCAAGAATCAGATCTAGATTTATCTACAGTAATCCACAAATTCATCACTATACTGTGGATTAAAAGATGAAAAAGACATGTAAAAACATGTCTTTGGGGTATGTGTTTTTATGCTCAGAAAAATGCAGTCATCTCTCCCCCTCTCTCTCTCTCCCTCTCTCTCTCTCTCTCACACACACACACAGAATCTGTCCTAAAACAAGTACTTTGGAGCTTGGTCTGAAAACAGACTGAAAATTAATAGAATGATACCTGTAATATGAAGAACTTGACCAAATATACAGTACTGAGAAGAAAACCAGGTAACAATAAATTTAGAGGCAATGGAGAAATTAGAATAGACTATAGAAATTCAGATTTAAATAGAAACTGAGGTAAAATTAAATTGTGTTAATGTAGTGCTGTATATAATTTGAATTCAAGATTCTATAAATATCCATAAAGAAACAGGTAAGAACCATTTTAATTTCCATATCTTCTAAGAGAAGTTATTAAGATGTAAGAAGGAAGACATCAGTAATATTGGGATGGTAAAGATTCTAAAATGAAAATCTTATATGGAAAATATGAAAGAAATAAGATTAAGATTGAAGTGGCAGATCAGGTGTTACCAAATGTACAATAAAAGGATGTATCAGGAAGTAAAAGAAAACTAAATATTTGTTCTTTCCAGTAGAAATTAATTATTACAGTGGATTGATTAAAATATTTAGGAACAAACAAGCAGTTATGGTTGGATCTCAAAAATGAGTTTCACACCCTCTCTGATCTGATCTCTGCAGATCAGGCAGTCACCAGGTGAGTAGAGGTAACTAGTGGCCTAGATAACAGCAGTCATTTCAGCACTAAGAATCTTTGTTAGCATAGGAATATGGGTAAACTGCTAATGATCACTGCAGCATCCTATCTTTCTTATTTTTAAACAAAGGTTTTTCCACATTGCTGAAATGAAGTACTATCCCACCCCTCCTTGAATTAGCAGAAATCTAGCAGAAATTCTTGACTCAGAATTTGCTCATTTCTCATTCTGAAACACCTCTATTTTCAGTACAGTTGAACTAATGTTCTTTCAGGATAATCCATTACAAAATGTAAAAAATTTGACCAAGCTTGAGGCTGTCCTTAGATGGTATCAGAGTATTGTAAACAATTTAAGCCTGTTTCACTCATAGGTGCTAGACAAGTAAAAGTAAACATCATAGTGACAGAATATTTTGCCAGCGCATATTTGTGCTAAGGTTCAATAAATTCATTCATTCATTCATTCATTCATTCATTCATTCATTTTCATTCATTCATTCATTCAATTAATTTCAGGGTCACTTGACTCCCAACTGAGTCTGGTAGGCTTCAAGTGGCTCATAATTAGGTATTGTTTGCATGAATCTACGCATACTTATGGCTGTTTATTAAATTGCTTGTTTTTCTTCTTCCAACTATATAATCTATAACAAATGGTTCTTATCCCCAAGCAAAAAAATCATTATTCTCAAGTTATTTGAATGCTCTGCAACTAAAGTAACTATGTATTTAGAAGGAAGACCATTAAATCCAGGGCTAGTAGTGGTTGGAGGAAAAAAATGCTAGGTACATTTCCTTTCATAATTTAAAATATTCCTAATAATCCTAGGAATTGAAAGGGGAAAGAAAATTCTGAATTTTGATGAAGTAATAGATTAAATGGACCTTAAATAAATAATCAGTTTTGAGTTATCTATTTGGAGTACAGCAAAAGATAGCAAGGATAAGGAAGCAAGAAAATCCTTTATAGGCAACTTACAGTAAGCAGAATCTGTGATTAGTCTCTTGCACTACAAATCAACACTCTTCTTTCAGCTGTCTGATTTACAAAGTCCCAAGTCACCAATTCTTTAAACAATGATCACAGCAAAAGGTTAAAAAAACCCTATATGTACCACCCACACAACTTCTCTTTTTCGATGTCTGAAATATTGCAGCTTTCATCAACACTTTCCATTTCATGAGAGACAGGCTGATAAATCTAGCAACTGTACTAATCAGCAATACGATCCTTAAGGAAGTGTTTTTGAGTTATAAATATGAATTAGTAAATGTAGGCTTGACGTATTTGTAGCCATGTTGTACTTTTACATTGCAAATATCTCATGCTATATAGGCCACTTCCTAAATTGTTCTGTTTTACATTTATTTTTCAGTATTATGTCATTAAGTCATGTGAACGTGAACTTCCTTGTTAATTTTCCAGAAAGCGATTCCATGCATTTTAAATTCCATGTATTTTATGAACTCCTTAAGAGGTAAAACTGCTGGATATTTATCTAGTGAGGACAATGTATAGTACTGTATGTAAATGCTGCTTTATGTAGAATGAAAAGAAAATTATGTAGTCCAAGAGAACCAGTGATAATATTTATATATGATATTAATTTCAGTTTTAATTATATAATGGGGAAATCCACTTTTTAGATCAGATGTCTCCAACCCAATTTTTCCAAAAATGCAGTTACAAACCTCAGAGGACTGGCCATGCTGATTGGATATTCTAAGAGTTACAATTTAAGACTATCTGGAAATTGTTAGATTGGGACAATGATTCCTACTACATTCTGGAATCTTTCCCAAGTATTGTATTAATAGGGCTCCAAAATCTAAAATTATTAGCACCATTGAAGCTGCCCCTTAAGTATATTTGGAAGAAAACAAGAATGAAATGTAATAAATTTATTTATTTATTTATTGAAAATATATATCAGTACCAATCTACTCTGGGTGATAAGCAATCTATTTGCTTATACACACACATATAATTTTTAATGTTGATAATGTGTATCTCACAATCCTGACTAAAAATGATTCAGTACAAAAAAAGAAAAAGCGAGATACTATATCAATTTCATAAAACTGAAACAGATATATTGGGGACTCCTAACATCCTAGCACCGTGATGGCGAACCTATGGCACGGGTGCCACAGGTGGCACGCGGAGCCATATCAGTGGGCACGCAAGCTCAGCTCTGGCACGCATGCATGTGCCACCCAGCTGATTTTCAGGCCTTCTGGGTCCACCAGAAGTCAGGAAACACACTGTTTCCGGCCTCCAGAGGGCCTCTGGGGGGTGGGGAAGGCCGTTTTGCCCTCCCCAGGCTCCTAGAAAGGCTCTGGAGCCTGAGGAGAGCAAAAAATGGGCCTACCGGACTGACCGTGCCATCTCATGCCAAAAGCGGGGGTAGCATGGGGGGGCAGGGCGCATAGAGTTATGGATGTGGGCATGCATGCGTGTGACCCCACCGCGCTCCCCCCGCTTTTGGCACACGATGGCAAAAAGTCCTAGCACTAATATCTGGAGAAAAAGCCAGATTTTAATTACCTTCCAGAAAGCTAAAAGTGTCAGAGCCTTCAGATCTCAAAATGCATAATCAAGACAATCTGCAAAAGTCACTCTCCCAGTATTGTTTTTAAATATTTGCTATGTATTAGATATTACTGTGGAATTAAGTTTTTCTTTAAAAAAAGGAATTCTAGTAACGCATAAGCTTTTATGGCAGAGAGTATCTTCTTGTTTGATGTGAAGAAGTAGCATTATAATGTGATTTGAGGACTGTTTCTGTTTTGATCTACTTCAGTAACAGAAAAATTATCTGTCTGTGGAGATTCTCAGTCACCAGATCTTAGTTGTCTCAAAGGTGCTTTTTCAAAAGGCAACTGAACTGTTTTTTTCCTGATTTTTTTTTTAATGATAGGTACCATCTCCCACACCATCAGAATTTATGAAGCTTCTTGGATCAGAAGAGAAATGTTTTCTTCTTCTTCTTCCTGAAGGAAAAAAACCCCAGTCCAGCTGCCTTTTGAAAAAGCATCTTTGAGACAGAAAAGTTATCTGTTTAAATAATAAGACAAATTTTGCCTTAGCAGGTTTTCTTCTGTAAACTATAAAGCTCAGAAAAATCTTTTCTGTTTTCCAAAACTGAGGGACTGGTGAGTCTTTCATTTAAACTTTTTTCAATACCTCTATCTAAACTCATATATTGTCTGGATTTTTTAAAAACATTGACGGGGCAGTAAGACATGTATTTATATTAACTACAGACAAGATGGGGATTTTTAGAAACCAGATTTACCGTGAGTTCTGAGAATACTGAATAAAATGGATCAGAATATTTTCAGTATTTTACAAGAGACAAGACAAACAACTATTTAATATTCCTGCATGATAGGGATGAGTCAGTAAATTATTGAGGGTGTATAAGACTGTGATTTCAAAGCATTAACCTTAAAGCCCATTAGAAGTTCTTTAAAATCTGATCAATTATTTTCAGAGTAAATTTATTTTCCATGAAACTAACACATATTTTAGCCTGAAAGGGGAAGCATGTACAGAAAAAGAGGAAGATTCTCAGCATCAGGCACATTTAAGAACATTATTAACAGTAATAATGATAAACTCAAAGAACTCTAGAGGAAAACCAAGCGTGCAAAAATAAAATAAAACTAACACAATTCCAGCAACCAGAAATAAACAGATGCAGGAAAACAAAGCAACAGTAATATTGCTGAAAATAAAATAAATAATCTGAAAAATAAATGCAAACAATTAGTTGATGTTTCCAACACATTTATCCACGAGAGAGTAAAATATCGGGATAACTCCAAGCTTTACAGAAAGATAAAAATATTTTAAAGAAAAACCTAAGTGGTTGAGACACACACACACACACACACAATTATTCAGCAGGCTATTAAGAATATTTTGCCTCATCTTTTGCAGAATTAAAAAGATTTTTACAAAAAAGGAGCAAATTCTGTAAATTGACTACTGAAGACACTTGAATTAGAAGTGCAGAACTGCAGAATATTAAGTGTTAGACTATTATATCCTGAAAGGAAGTGTAGTTATTGCAGTAGATTAGGAAATAATTTACTCTAATTTACTGTATCATGGTGTAGATGTGTAGATGTGTGTGTGGGGGGGAGGGGTTGTTTCCTGCTCCCTGTGCTTTCCCATAATAATTCCACCTAGAGCTATTAATTTGAGATGAATGGTGATATAAATTGAATAAATAAATACATAAATAAAACTCCATGCTTTTTTTTGTTGTTACCAAAATTTACACAGGAAGGATCTCCTTTGAAACCTCATTTGCTTTTTCAAGTGCTTCCCTAGAGCAGGGAAAGGTTTACCTCAGATTTGGATTAGATTGAATCTGATAAACTTGAAGATGTTCTAACCACTGGAGGCCTTTGGAGCAATGTGCAGGGTGTGAGATTAGCTTTGCTTTCCCATGCAGCACAACAGTTAAGGGGCTCTCCTAATACCAGAGGAAATCATCAGGTGCTTTGAGCAGTCATGATCTCTCGGCCTAATTTGCATCACAGGGAAGTTCTTTAACAAGAGGTTGTTTTATATACTATTTCTAAAAGAAAGCAAGGAGATAAAGTTTACAAGAAAGTAACTAAATATAGAAAGAAATAGGGAAGATTAGCATGCACCTTCAAATATTTGCCTCCATAGAATGATTATAGGTCATCAGGTTGTTTTTAACACCTAGTGACCACATAGATTTTTTCCCCAAGAGTTTGCTGCAATTGAGTCCTGGAGCCTTGGAGTTTGGTATCACTGCCCAGAATCAGATGGCATAGAAGCGTGTCTTGTTCCTTGCTACTGGCAAAAAAACCAAGTCAGCTATCCTGTCCATTTGACTTGTGGTCTGTCATTAATTGCCAATTACCAGCCAGGAACTGACTAGCTGGTTTTCTGTTTGCTTTCAAATACTATATTTTTGTATATATGTGTGAACACACACACACACACACACACACACACACACACACGTTTCCTCTGCCCAGTTATGTCTGATTCTAAGGGGTGGTGTGCATCTCTGTTTCTGGCCGAGGGAGCCAGTGTTACCCAAAGACATTTCTGTAGTCTTGTGGCCAGCATGATTATAGGCCAAGATGCACAGAACACTGTTACTTTCCCTCTGAAGTGGTACCTATTTATATAGTCACATCTGCATGCTTTTGAACAGTTAGGTTGGCAGGAGCTGGGGCAAGTAATGGAAACTCACTCTGTCTAATGACATTCAGGTCTTGACTTTCCAACTGGCAAGCCCAGTGTCTTAACTGCTGAGCACATGAACATGAACATGAACATGCATATACACATATACAAACATAAAGTCTACAAAATATACTGTATGAACATTCATTTCGAATAGCTGAAAATGGTAAAAACGTCTGTAGTTTACCAGAATTTCATGCTACGTATTAAGCAAAACAAGAACACTGCAATGGCAGCTGGGAAAAGAAAACGTTACTTAAATATTAAACTTTTCAGGTTATGGAACTTGTTAAAAAGTGTTCTGGAATCTTTAATCAAGAGGGAAATCACTAATGATAAAAAAAAATAGCAATAAGTTTTGCCTGCTGTGGTTTATTTGGGCAAATATATGTATATAGTATATTAAAGTTATCACAGTTTCACAAAGCAAATGCCTCAATTATTGTCCAAGATACTTATTTTAAGTAAATTGTTTATTGTAACTGCAAAATTAACATTTCCAGTAAAGAAAAATTAAAACTTGACTCTCACAATTACTTCAGTAGCTAATGTTTTAATCAAACATATCAATGTTCAGTGACTCGGATGTAATTGCTTATGGATGCTCCAGACATGTTCAAGCAATATTATTTCTTATTCATTATTGTCATATTTAGTTTATCTTGGATTCACATCAATTTCTCACAGAACCTTAAAGGTTCTGAAAGACCCAGTTTGAAAAACTCTTATTTTACAGAATGTAACAGTGAAAAGATTTTTTTACAAGCTTAAACTTATTCCACTAATGAAAAACTATGCAGATCAGTCACAGCTTTCAGTCATTTTTATATATCATACTTAGATCCTATTTACTTTTTACGGATTTTTTTTATCACATCTATTTCTTTTGTAAGCAATTCAGGGTAGCTGTTCCTATTTCTCTTTTCCAACAATAACAACCCTGTGTTGGTCTAAGAGAGAGTGATTAGTTAAAAGTCACTCAGTGACTGGGATCAAATTTGTTCTTTTCCATTACAATACTGTTAGCTGTGAGAAATCAAGATCTGGGGAGGGTGGTGTTAAGTTTATTCCCATTGAGAACTGGGGAAATCAAAGGCTTTCCTGCTTCCCCAGAAAGCTCTGCAGGTAAATAGTGATCTTGATCAGACAGGCTTGGGGATGAAAGTAAAGCCTCCCTACAAACGTCTCTGCAGGGAAGATTGCTTTTGCCATCACTGGCAGAAGAAAACAGCTTTTGATCTAGACAGGTGGTAGGAAAAGATTAGAATTGACCATTACCGATGTGAGGGTGTTTGTTGTGTATAGGTGAGGCAGAGAAAGTGCAAAAGATCAAAATATTCTGTGACTACTAATTTTGTTCTTCACCCTAGACAGGTTACTCACCCAACCCATGTTGATGGAAAGGCAGATTCCCAATGGCAATAAGGACACAAATAACAAGCAACGCTTAGTCCAGACTGCAATGTTTTCTGGAACAGTTAATTTCAAGAAAAATAATAATCTTTCTACCACATATGAAGGCATATGAAAGGGATAGTAAAATTAATTACAGGTATGTGGAGAATTTCTGCTCATAACTGCTCACAAATTGTCTACTCATGATCTGGGAAGTCCACAAGCAACTGGGATAGGTGATAAAAGGAAAATTCCATCACAGGTTCTCTCTCTCTCTCTCTCTCTCTCTCTCTCTCTCTCTCTCTCTCTCT
>WNWU01000016.1:20911220-20958677 GCA_012654045.1 Ptyas mucosa | reverse complement strand
TAAGAATGCTGCACCTGCATAAATGTGAGGATGGTCATAAGTGTGAGGACCAGTCAAAAGTGCGAGGATCTGTCAGAAATGACTTTTTTCAGCCCTCTGAGTAGTCCCTACACATAGCCATGGCCACCCGGTCACATGACCAACTAGCCACGCTCACCCAGTCACATGACCTCCAAGCCACACCCACAAAATAAGCCACGCCCACAGAACCGGTAGTAAAAATTTTTAGAACCCACCCCTGGTTGAGGGTCACCACAACATGAGGAACTGTATTAAAGGGCAGTTCCTCTGCCTAATCCTAATTTAATCCTAATCGCGGCATTAGGAAGGTTGAGAACCACTGGCTGTAACTGTAAGCCACCTAGAGTTACCTTATGGTAAGATGCACAGCCAATAAATTTTATTGGGCGCTGGTGGAAACCTTCCATTTTCCTCAGCTAAGCAGACTTTTCTGATCACCAAACACAGAAACAAACATGTGGAGCATCCTCCTTTCTAGCCAGGTCTAAGTAGATTCCTCTGAATGGGGTGGCCAATAAAAGTTTGTAAGTGTGTGTGTGTGTGTGTGTGTGTGTGTGTGTGTGTGTGTCGGTGGTTTTCAAACTTTTTTACTACCAGTTCTGTGGGTGTGGCTTGGTAGGCGTGGCATGCCTTGGTGGGCGTGGCAGGGGAAGGATACTGTAAAATCTCCATTCCCACCCCACTCGGAGGAAGGATACTGCAAAATCCTCATTTCCTCCCGAACAGATGGGATTTGGGAGGCAGAGAATAGATGGAAGCAGGGCCAGTCATAATTTTTACTACCTGAAGTACTCAAAATTTCCGCTACTGGTTCTCCAGAACTGGTCAAACCTGCTGAAACCCACCTGGGAGGAGGGGGGGAGTGCGTGCGTGTGTGCGAGCACGGGTGGCTAGTGGATGTGTTTCCCCCACCTCAGAGGGATCTGGTGATCAGAGAAGTCCGCTTAGCTCAGGAAAACGGAAACTTTCCACCAACGCCCCATCCGTTTGGCTACTTCTCAGTCATATATATATATATAGTGCTTATAGGACTGCAACCTTAACTTGGGTTTCGCTTTCTGCCACTCAGACGACATCCAAACAAAACTTCCCGTGAAGGAAAGCGACGATCCTTTGACCGGGAGAAACTTTTTTTTTCGGCGCTCTCCCTCAAACTCGGTTCCCCAAGAACCGGCTGCAGTTTTGCCTTAGCGCCACTTTAGATTAGCAGCCGCCGCCGCGGCTTCTCGGCCCCGTTTTCTTTTCGGGTTTCAGGCGCGAATCCGCGATCGCTGTCAATTCGCAGAGCGTCATTGTAAGTATGGCTGAGTCACCTATTTAAAATAACCCAAGGTAGGGCCCGGTCGTAGCTAAGATTACCGGACGGGTCCTGTTCCCTCCATTACTTTTCCCGAATGGCTGCGTTTGTCCGGTTAGGATAATGGCATTTATAGCCTTGTGCATTCAGAAGTGAGCGCCTCCAACACTCCCGGAGCTGCTCCTGAGCAATGGAGCCTAGTCCTTCATAAGCAAGGGGGGTTATTAATATCGCAGCAAATCGGAGCATGTGGGATTTTATTATTCGGAATATTTTATGTATTCGGAAATATACCAACCCCCCCCCCCTCCTCCTCTTCTTCCTCCTCCGGGGTTTTTAAGGGTTTGTTGCTCCTAGCGATTGTGGCAGAAAGCAACACCCACGACTAAGGCCGAGAGAAAGCGGAAGAGAACGGCATATAAAACCAAATCCGTGGGTTGCGGAGACGCCCCACTTACCCCTTCAGGAGCTTTTTCGCGAAGAAGGGGAGGTGGGGCTGTCTAGGTGGCCCAGTGGCTAAAACACTTGTCGATCAGACAGGTCGGCGGCTCGGCGGTTCGAACCCCTAAGACAGGTCTCTTGCGTGAGCAGGGGGTTGGACTAGTTGACCTTCAAGGTCCCTTCCGACTCAGTTACTGTTAGCAGGGGGCGGCCAAGCTAGGACTCGGCCCAAACAGGGCGCTCTGGAGGGAGGTTGCTGCCGACTCTTTAGGACGGAATTGGGGCTCAGGTATCCAGGGCCATTGCTAGCAAAGAACCCGGAGTGGCGAGCAGGGGAAACAAAACGATTTGATTTTGTTTTGTTTTTTTCCTGTTCGGTTTAACGAAAGCCACAATGTAGTGTAGGGACTTTCGACGAGACTGGGAGAATTGTGCACCTGTGGTCTCCGAAGCGATTGCTTAATCCTGTAGAGCCGGGGTACTGTCCCTTGCCCTGTTGCTTAAATTAGTGGCAGGCTAAATGCGATGAGCCTCGAGGTGTCTATCACAGAAACACTGGGCAGCATCTTTACAATTTGTAAACATCTTTACAAACCCCCCCCCCCCCCCCCCCCGGTAACAACGCCTTTTCCTACACTTCACAACTTTACTTATTGAGAGTTCCTTTTTTCGGAGCATTAGTTCCTTTAGTAGCTTCCGCTGCACGTCTTGCTTAACTTGGTTACTGAGTTAACCTATCTTCACAGCGTGCACGGGAGGTAAAGTCATAAAAGGGCTGGGATGACGTTGCCTCTGCTGCAAGCCTCTGTTTTGTTTTGTTTTGTTTTGTTTTAAAAAGAGAACCACCAGAATATTCTGCAGGGTGTGTTTAATATATACCAATCTCCCTTCTCCAATGAACATGACAATCCTAGCATATCTTGCAATACTGTGTATTGCACAGAATTGTTTTGACAGTGCAGTATTGTTTTGCAACTTGAATTTCATCATGGGTTTGATTTAGAAGCACTGACGAGAGTAGATTTGAGATACATACTGAGAACATATAATATTTGATATATGTTCTCAACACACCACACACACAATATTCAAAAATCACCCATATATATATATATATATCAAAATTGATTAGGGTACTATTGACTTTTATGTCTGATTCTAGCCTTTGGATTTTTTTGTTTGTTTATTTTGATTTGCTTGGAGTGGGTTGCTAAATGTGTGCAACACAAACAAAAGTGGGGAAAATTGATTTGTTAAATGGACCAACTCATTTTTCATGGGGTTAAAATGAACCAGCAACTTAATTTTAGTATTTAGTCAGTGTTAGAACTTTTCATTCATTGGCTAAACTGTTTGAAAAGAAGGAGCAGGTTTTTTTCCACCATGAAAGTGGCAGAAAGGAGATGATTTACCTCCGTGTCAGGCTCTAGAAAGAATTGAAATAAATTCCTTGTTTTAAATGGTCTTATTTAAAAACTACTTTTTGTTTTTTACTTTTGTTTCATACATGAGAAAGTGTGTATTAAACTATATACAATTTCCCCCATTGGTTGTGGATAACACCTGCCCTCAGTAACTGAGAATGAGCATTATTTGGGCTTTGCACCTCCTGACACAAAATGTTTATATTATTCATTAAAGCAGCCTATACTTTTTGAGGTTTCTGCATAATTGACTTGTTAAAGCAGCCATTTTTCTTTCAATTTTTTTTCTTTCAAATTCATGCAGAAATTTAAACAAAGCATCTGTATGTTGCTTTAGTGAACAGCATACAGGAGCTTTGATTATATCTTTTGCTTAAGTTCTTAAGCACTTTTTCTAAATCATTTTTAAGTGTTCAAGTAATTATATAAAAAAAGATACTGTATACAATAAAATAGCTGAAATGTACGCAATTGAGATGTCTAGGTAAATCATAGTGTGCTTTTTAACTTGTTTTTATTTCAGATTTTGCTTTTAATCTTATTGTTGCAACACATCATGTGTTCTGGCCTGTTGGAGAACTATGTGGCTGCCATGGTGTTGAGTGCAGCTGGAGATGCCCTGGGCTTTTGTAATGCAAAATGGGAATTCCAAACAAGCGGCGAGAAAATTCACAACGAAGTAGCCAAAATGGGTGGCGTGGACAAACTTAGCATAAAAGGTTGGAAGGTCAGCGATGACACCATTATGCACTTGGCTACAGCTGAAGCCTTGGTTGCTGCTGGCAAAAACCCAGACTTATCCCACTTGTACAAACTCCTTGCAACAAACTACAGGGATTGTATGAGTGACATGGATGGACGATCTCCAGGTACATTTTTAAAATGTTTCCATGGGAATGAGTAGAATAGGATTTCTCAAATGTCAACCTTTACTAGGTGTATTCTGCTTCACTGTTGGAAAAGCTCCATTTACAACTCTGTTTTTTGGCCTTTTTTATGATTCCTGCTTTAATGTAAACCTACTTTTTCTGACCTGCAGAGCCATTTCTGGCTACAATTGCTGAAAATTATTGGATGCTTTAGTAGCCACAGTTCATACTCAATTTATTTTTTTCAAGTCAGATCTTATTAGAGGGATAACACCATGAGGTTCCAGATGCTTTGGAATAAACACCCCCACTCTCAGGGCATTGGGTATGTTGATTGGGAATGATGGGACTTAATTACTAACCAATCTGGAGAGTAGCAGCATGTAGGTGGTTAGCAGAGATATAAGAATGAAATGAACTCAAAATCGTAAAATTGTAGGCTAAGGTGAGATCTATCCAAATATTTACCTAATTACTCAATTTTTCCTCTTATATCCCCCCCCCCCCTATAGCTCCTTTCTTTAATCAGGACAAACATCTAAATCTTTTCACTCTATCCATAGAACATACCAAAATTTGATTCAAGTATATTGTGGCATTTTCCTTTCCCATCAAATATATTGAAGATCCTGGAAAACTTTGACTGGTCCAGAATGCAGTGGTTTTTATAGTAATGGGAGTCTCTAGGTTTTCTTGCGCAAAGCTCTATTGTGAGAGTTGCACTGTTTATCAATTCTGTTGCAGGTCAATTCCAGGTGTGGTAACTCCCTTGAAAAGCCCAACATGGTTTAGAATAACTAATGGACCATCTTTTCCCAGTGTGATTGGAAAGGGGGCAGTTTCTTTGTTCATTTGACTGTTATGGAAACAGATTTTCTAAGTTGTGATTCCTCCTTCTTTGGAACAGCCTTCTTCCCAACATCAGATTGTTTCCCTAAAGCAACTAAAGACTGACTTTAGCAGAAAGCAACTAAAAACTGACTATTGGGTATATTAGTGATTTGGGGATTACTACATTACTGGTTAAGTTCCTGTTTGTTTAAGCGTACAGTAATATATCCTGCTGAATGACAAATCATGGTTCGTCTGCCATTATTTATTTAATTTCTATAGCCATCTATCTCAGCCAAGTGACTGGGTGAAGAATACTATATGTATATATATATATATATCTGAGAAAATTTTTAATAATTGCCAGGAAAGCCAAGAAAAGGCATCCTTAATACATTTAAGGGCCCAGGCACATAGCCAGGTTTTTAAAGCCTTATGAAAGGCTAACAGGGGCAGGATCATTTTAATTTCTGAAGGAAGGATGTTCCAAGGAGCAGGGACCATGGCTGAGAAGGTACATTGTCTGGTTCCTGTCAGTTGACATTTCTTGGCTGGTGGAATATGCACCATGCCCAACCTGCTATACCAAACTGGACTGGTAGAAACTTTTGGGAAAAGATGGTCCCTTAGGTAACCCAATCCCAAGCCATGTAGGGCTTTAAAGGTTTCAAGACCATGAATTGTACTCTGAAACACACTGGCAACTAATGCAGCTCACACAGTAGTGGCATTATATGTGACACACTATTTATTACCTATGCAGCCGCATTCTCTTACCAGTTGAAACGTTCAAATGATCTTCAAGGACAGGCCAATGTAGAACGCACTGCAGTAGTTCATACACAAAGAACAATACCCAAACCCAAGAATCCACAGTTTGGCTTCATGCAATGTGTGAACCTAACACTTGCCTTTTGAGTTTTATTGAACAGGTATATTTAAATTTATATTTATAAATTTATTTAAATGTATAGATCCCTTTGATCCAAACAAGTCTTTAATCAGCTTATAAAAGAGAGTAAAAAAACGCTCTAAAAAAGCAAGGGTTGTACCACAAGAAAATAAAATCAGGAGAAATAGAAAATTCAAAGAAAATCAAACAAATAAAATGCAATTAATCTGATGTGTTTCTATGTCATTTAAATGTTTCTGTTCTGTTCTTGTGTCTCATTAAAATTCAGAACCCAGTGACTACTTGTGGAGGGATTCTGGGAACACCTAGAAAATCTAGAATAGAAAATCTATTAGCCTCAGGTTATGCACCACAGATAATGTGCTCAGATATGGTATACTCTGAAAAACATAAGTCAGGATGGGTTGTGTGTAAAGTATGTATGCCGTGCCATCATTCCCCTGAAAACTTCCAAATTAATCTGAATGACAAAGGACAGTTTTAAATGACTTTTAGAAAAGTCCATGTCCATGGTTTGAGTTTCTTGCAGCTCCTTGTAGAGTAGCTTGTGGACTTTCGGTTCTTGAGAAATTTATACATCTGTAAACTACCTTATTGTTTACAAGCCTGAAACTCAAATCATAGGGATTTTCCCCTTCTGGACAAAGCATAGGGAAATTCCTCCTATTGCCCTGACCTTCAGAAAAGCTTGCAAAGTAACCTTGCTTTGTAAATTCTTGGTAGTTAGGTAGAAACTTTTCTTCAGGATCAGATTACATTAGTGAAGATAATTTATCTAAAAAAGTATTTTGTCAACTCAACCTAAAATTGTTTTTTCCCCCTTTTTTTAACCATAGATTACATGTCATCAAATTAACTCACTCTCTCCTTTACAAAAATACATCGTCTATACCTTTCGGCTCTTAAAGGGTTATAGAACTGGCAGTGATCACATAGAGTTAGTGAGTCTGATTCTCTGTTAATACAAACAACTACATTAAAATGCCTCCAGATAATGCCTGCCCAGACTTTGTTTAAATGTACTGTTATGTGAAGCCTATTGCCACTCTGAGTAATTAGTTCCACTGTTAAACAGTTCTCTAATTCTTATGCGTTTCTGTAACTTGCATCATTCTCTGTTCTGTTCTGTACAATGATAGGGAACAAGTCTTGGTTTAGTTCTGTGCGAACCACACTGTCTTATGATTTTGAAAACCGGAAGATGTCCACTCTAGATCATTAAGCTCCAACCATTCAAGTACTACATTCTGCTTCCACCATTGCTAACCAAAGCCTGTCAGAAGTCCAATAACAATCTCCCATGCAGATTTTTAGCAATTGTTATTGGGAGATTGACTGCCTCAGTCTGTTCCCAAAAGATACTTTGAACTTCTCTCATGTTCATTAAAAATACAGAAAGAAAGAAGTTGTCAAATAATCCTTTCCTCCATTTCTCTCTCTCTCTCTCTCCCTCTCTCTCTCTCTCTCACACACACACTCACACACAATTAGACTGTGCAATGATTCTCTGAATTTTCATGTAAGCTATACAGAGTATTGCAGATGTTGGGGAAAAAGTGAATTCTTCTAGGTGTAATATATGCATACTTTGGTATAAATTTAAAGGGTTTCCCACTCACTTACATCTTTTGATTTATATACTGTATATTCTTTATTCTGTATGTACTCAGAATTAGGTCTCACAACTTTCAGTGGGACCTAATTCCATATAAGTGTACATCTAATTATATCCTCAGATGGTTTATTATGTTAATTATACTTTTTGTAATTATTACATTATCTGCTTCTTCAACCTACTTCTTTACCAATGTTGTTAAGGCTGTTCAGATTTATGAACAGCATTAACAATTTTCAGTTTCACAGTGGTAAAGCAGGCTTTTATACAAGAGTGGGTTTGCATTGAAATGGATTGCTAGTTTTGACTTTTTGCAGACAGTTTTCTGATAGTTCAGTAGTATCACTATCATTAACTGCTACTTTTATATTCTGTGTTCTTAAGATGTATTAGAAGTGCAGCTCTCATCTTCAGGCAACATTGGCTGTGCTGATTAAGGATAATGGGCCTTATAAGAAAACATATTTAGATATACTCAAAGAGGGATATTTTACATTGTGTAAGAAGACAGGCACAGCAAAAAATTATTCAGGGAAGATTTTTCTGATAATGTTATTAAGTCATTTGGAGTTATGTTTTTGGAAAAGTTTGGTCTATTCTAGGGTTTAATTTTATTGTTTTTGCTGCCTGCTTAATGAATGTTCTGATACAATGTCCCATCTTTCACAGGTGATACTTGCATGCATTATGCTATGAATTTGGATCCAGATGACCCAGATAGCTGGATACCTAGTTTCTGTGAAAGGGGAGGAGGGTGTGGAGCTGCCATGAGATCAATGTGCATTGGTCTAAGATTTTGTCATCCAGAAGACCTGGAAACATTAATTGCAGTCAGTATTGAGAGTGGACGAATGACTCACCACCATCCGACTGGTTATCTTGGATCCCTTGCATCTGCTCTTTTTACTTCTTATGCTGTGAATCACAAACCAATAAAGGAGTGGGGAAAAGGGCTAATGGAGGTGATGCCTAAAGCAAAGGCCTATATCCAGAGGTCTGGCTTCTTTGTAGAGAAAAATTTGGAGCGTTGGTAAGCATGGGTATTTGTGATGTTAATAGTTGAAAGTCTTAAGCGTATCTGATATTTTTGTGACTGTATAGTGCTGAGCAAGCATTGAATATATTCTATCCAGACAACCCACATAGATAATTTGGAACAAAAGGGAAATCTATGAGTAGTCTTCCTATTTGAGCTCTCAACTGGAGAACACAAGAGAGTTTCAGAATGGAGGGGAGAAGGTAACAGAATAACAGAATAAGATTTGGAAGGGACCTTGGAGGTCTTCGTTTAACCCTCTGGTCAAGCAGGAAACCCTATATCATTTCAGACAAATGCTTGTCCAATTTCTTTTTAAAAACCTCCAGTGTTGAAGTACCCTCAACTTCTGAAGGCAAGCCATTCCACTGATAGTTCTAAAATAGTCCCTGTGGATTTAGAATAATCCCCTAATCGTTGCCAACTATAGGGGACAGTGCTCATCTCCGTTTCAAAGCCATTGAGTCAACCCTGTCCGAAGATGGTCATGTGGCCAGCATGATATCACACAGTGCTCTTACCTTCCCACATTTGGATTGAAACAAATTTTGGCCTCCTGGGCACCCGCATCCCTGACCCTGGCATCAGGGAAAGTAACAGTACTCCATGGTACCTATTTATCTACACACATTTGCATGCTTTCGAATTGCTAGTTTGGCAGGAGCTGGGGTGAGTGCGGGAGCTCACCTTGTTGCATGGTGTTCAGTTCTTGAATCTGGGCTGCCAGCTTTCCAATCGACAAGCCCAGCATCTTAACTGCTAGACCACCATGCCACGTACTGCCAAGAAATTTCTCCTTAGTTCTAGGTTGCTTCTCTCCTTGATTAGTTTCCATTCATTGCTGCTGCTTCTGTCTTCAGGTGCTTTGGAGAATAGATTGATCCTTTCTTCTTTGTGGCAGACCCATAGAGATTGTAAAACTGCTATCATGTCACCCTTAGTCCTGTTCATTAAACTAGACATACCTAATTCCGGCAATTATTCTTTCTGTTTTAGCTTCCAGTCCTCTAATCATCTTGTTCTTCTCTGCACTTTCTAGAGGCTCAACATCTTTTTTATATTGTGGAGACCAAAACTGTATGGAATATGTATTGTATAGGTAATAGGTAATGGGCAAAGCTACTTTCAGTGCTGCATATCTTCTAGACACTATTTGATACTTATGCCTCAATCCTTCTAATTATATTGGGTCCATTTTTATATTTTATATATCTAAGGCAACATCGTCTAACTGGAATTTTCTTGTTACATTGGACTTTAATTTTCCTCCATAATCTTCCAGCTATCAAGTGGGGAGAGTGGAGTGGTTAGAGTTTTAATACAAATTCATTAATTTACATAAATCTAGTTTATCAATAGAAACTTTGCATTTCTATTTCAGGAACTACTTTGAAAGCCAGTGGAAGAGATACCTGGAAATCAGAGGCATCTCAGATGGGATCTCTCCTCCTTCCTTCCCTAAAGAATTTGGTGTGAAAGAGAGAGATGAATTCTACACTTCCTTGAGTTTCTCTGGGTGGGGAGGTAGTAGTGGCCATGATGCGCCCATGATTGCCTATGATGCCATCCTGGGCTCAGAGAACTGGGCGGAATTAGCTCTGCGGAGTTTCTTTCATGGTGGGGACAGTGACTCTACTGCGGTGATTGCTGCATGTTGGTGGGGGGCAATGTATGGCTTCAAAGGGGTTAGTGAAAAAAACTATAAAAAAATTGAATACAAAGGCAGACTGGAAAAAGTGGCTAAGAAACTCTATAATCTCAGCTTGACTACCTAAAAGCCTACTGCTAGAGGTGAGGCAACTGTTAAAATTCAGCAAAACAAAATATTTACCTGTGAGCTTATAAAGGAATGTGAATAGTGAATACATCTAGATTGTGATTTTAAGTTACTCAGTAAATACTACTGAAAGATCTAACATCATCTGTCCTTAAACAAACCTGAATAAATTATTTGAATATAATGTAACATTTAGCGGGAAAGGGAGAGAGTACCTCTCATTTTATTTGTAAAATTCATTGGAATCTCTAATCTTTTGCATTTTGTTTGTATTTAGGAATGTAGCAGAAGAATCTGAAACAAAACTGATACATGCATTGGGCTTTCTAGGAAGCGTGTAGGCAGATAAACATTGTCCCTGCTCCAATTTTATTTTTTGAATTGTAGTTTTAGATGATCAGAGAGAGCCATTAGTCCTCTAGCTGCAACTGAGCTGTTGTCATCCATCATTTCAAATTGCTGCCATAAATATAAGCAATTCAAGTCCTTCTTTAGCTATGAAAGCCAGCTGAGTGACTATGGGCCAGTCACTCTCTCAGCCTAACTCACTTCCCAGGGTTGTTGTGGGGGAAATAAGAGGGTGGTGTGTTGGATACATCGACCACCTTATTTGTATATAATGTATGTATGTAAAAAATAAAGGTGGGATAGACATACATACATACACTGTGGACTCTTGACTGACATCTTTGCAAGCAGTGAACTACACCTTGGCCTCAGGAATTATAACATTAAGTTTTGCTTAGCATTTTGCAAACTGTTCATTCAACCAAATAGAGTTTTGAAATAGTCCCAGTTGTACTGAAGACTTGTGGCTCATAATTATTTATTTGTATCCTACCTTTATTATTTTTTTTTCAAATAACTTAAGCCAGTGAACACTCAATGTTCACTGAGAGACAATGACTGGCTCAATGACCATCCAGCTGGCTTTCATGGTAAAAGTGGGATTTGAACACATGTCTCATTGTTTCCAGCCTGGTGCCTTAACCACTAGAACAAACTGGCTTTCAGATTAAAAGAAGTCTTATGTGTTTAAGGACAATCTCTTAAGGAAGAACAAATGATAAACAATATGCATAACTCCAATAATTGGATATTTTGCATAACTCCAATAATATACTGCAATATTAGCTTAGATTCCCTTTCCTTCCTCAGCATTGTTGAATCTTTAAGGAAAAGCCAATCTTCCCTTTGCCATTACAGCTAAGCTCCAGCAAAGTTATACCTTCATAATCTTAGCTTTCAGAACAAAAGGGAAACAGACCAGTGAAATCCGTTCTTCTGTACAAATGAGTCACTGTAGGCATTTGTTCAATGCTTATGTTGTGTGCCCATGCCAGTGATTCCAAGCCATGATAACAGCAAGAACATTGTGGCTTGCTGCGGTTGAACATCCAAACTTGACATAGACAGCACATTGAAAGCTGGGATTGTATCAATAAAAGGTTTTGTTAACAGTTCAAAACCATTAACACAGGACAATAAATCACCATTTTAACACAGTTTACTACAGCTTGCATGTGTGTTGTATAAAACATTTAGTGCAACATGGTACAAAGTTTCTCTTTAATAATAATAAAAAACACATTTTCTCACATCATGCAAAGGTAGCTTGTACCGTTTTCTCTGGGTAGAGAAAGAGTGGTCCAAAAAGCTTTGTGAAAGCTTTTTGCAGGCGGTGTCCATGTTTTAAAAAGAAAGCCCATTCTGAACTGGTAATGTTTGGCAGCACAATGGACAAGTCATTTGCAAGTGATCCTTGGTGCTGCTTGTGGGACAATTCTTCCACTATTTAAGAGGCTTTATGACATCCATATACTTTCCCAAGAGTCCACAGTCCACAGATTGGAGAGCTAGCCACTGGATGTCGCTGTGGGATAACTTTCCATAAGCAGGCGTGCAGACGAGGATTGCTGGTAGAGAAGCATTAATGCTACTAGGTCAGTTGAAAACATTTCCAATGCAAAGGATAAGAAACAATGTTGTTTAGGGCATTCGATTGTCCCACTGCCTCCTTTCCTTTTTAAGACCTTAACTCAATTACAGTTCCTGCCCTCCAGCAGTATATGTACAAGACGTTTTACATCAACAACCGTAGAGAGAAGCTAGGAACTTTCGAGTGTGTGTGTGTGCAGGTGTCTCATTTTCTTTTTAAATCCCCTCTCTTCTGAATAGACAGTATAGGCAGGCAGACTAAAACTATATGTGTTTTCAAATTGCACATTATATAAGATTAAGGTTTTGCAGAGGCAGATTTGGTTCTGGAAACTTTCTAGGTGCTTTATTAGAATTTTACAAGGATGGGAGACTCTCTTCAAAACCTCAGAGCTTAGATCAATCCCTCCCCCCTTAAGAGCACCTGCCTCAACCTAAGGTCCTTTAGATGTGTTTTATTACAAATCTGTTATTTCTAGCCAGCATAACCAAAGGCCCTGCTGGCTGGGAATTATGCAAAGTGTAGTCCCCATCTATCAGAGACACCAGGTTGAGAAAGACTGCTCGAATATTAGTATAACAGGCAGGTCTTTCTCTTGACATAAGGAAAACCTTTGCCTTGGTGTTTTAACACCAACTCGTCAAGTTTGTTATTCCCACAAATTGCTTTAATAAGGACAAATTAGCAAAACTATTAGTTTTCATTCTTCAGGAAGGAAAAACCTGCTGTATTGCTATCTTCTTACCACTGATCAACCACCTTCATGTCAAGGCAGCATAACATGCTGGCATACATCGCTGACACTATGAATCACACAGATTCACCTGTTTTATGAAAATTAGCAACTAGCTGTGCCAGGAAGACTTTTAGGAAGACAGTAAACAGACTTTTTTTTTTTTTAAGTTTTAAAATTTCCCTGTCTCTGCAGCTAGAATCAGGGCACAAGAGATCTGGTCCATCATGTATAACAAGCATTTTCCTGGACAGCACATGGAAAGAGCTCTTGACTTGAAGTAGGAATTCCACCTGAACTGAACCAAGGTTCTCTTAATGCTGTGCCTTTCATAGAAAGAACAACAGTTCTTAGCCAAGCATATTTTCACTTACTGTGGCTTATGCAAGGCTGGTGGAATGAAGATGAAGGTTAGTATACCTGAAGAAATAAAGCTGAAATAACAAAGCAGCATATACATATATGGGAGGGAAGGAAGAACATTCCTGCCCGTTCTTGCCTGATGTAAGCTTCTTTGTGTAGACAGTGCAGCTGGACACAACATTTGTAAGGAACAGAAGTTGGTCAGTATGTCAGCCCTTTCTCTGCTCTGTTTCAACATTCCACAGTTATTACAGTGCCAGGCCACACGAGGAGGCAGTTACTTCTGCACTGCTTCCTAAACTTTGGTCAAGATTAGGATCTTATTTTTTTTCTGCTGCAATCTCTTAAGTGTGATAGTGGAGCATATTTAAACCAGGGCCTTTTTGGTCATTAGAATTAGACAGGCAATTGTACCTGGGGAAGTCAAGGAAATTTCTTTTTGAAGCTAAAAACAAAGCCCCTCCCCCATATGCATTTTCAGTCCTGAAGTAATAGGAAACATCCAGACTGAGATGGCAGAAACAATGCTGCTTAATATGTGGTATGGAGTGATCCTAGGTTCATTTCTCAAAAGCAATATGCAGTTTCTCTGGTCCACTCCAAGGACATGAAGCCCTGCTGAAACAAGCCCATTTGATAAAATAAGCTTACTGAAAATAAAGTGCCCCACTTTGGCACAACCAGAGCCCAACTTAATCAATACATTCTGGAGTCTGTCCTCTGCATAATACAAGAATACATATTTGAGCAACAGAATTACAGCCCAGAAGACAAATGATGACACTGGATGAAAAGGAAAACAGTATGAAAATTCATTATATACAGCGAACAAATGGACATTCTATCCCCCTTAGCAATTGGCTGGTTCTTCACAGGCATTCTGGGGTGTTCAGGTTCCTCTAGCCCCAAAGGTGACAGGACAGTGTAGCAGAGGTAAGCTGGTATCCAAAAGTTCAGATGGTGAATAAAAATACAACAAAATAGACCTCCTTTGGGTTTCAGATGCAGCTTTACCTCTTTTAGGGCTCTGCCATTTAATCTATAGTTCCTGGATGAATGCTGAGAACAGGAGGCTCCAGACAAGTAGGGGAATAGTTTAGGTGTGGTTCTTTGATCCATAACAAAGGGACCCCGTTCTTTCCTTCTGAATTCTTGCTGGAATTTCGGCTTTTGAATCGCACCAGCAGAATGGTGATGATGAGAATGCCAAAAATGGGAAAGGGATAAAAAAATACAAAGTAGAACAGGGAATCATTGTTGCAGATAACAGACTGCAGAGAGGAACCTAAAAAAGAGTGAAAGGGTAGTAATAAACTTTCAGATCAATGAATTTCTTTTTTCTGTATATACCAAACATCTGAGTCTGTGAGTCTCTGCCTGTGTGTGCCTGCATCTCTGTTTGTTAAGCCAATCTTGATTTCTGGTAATTATATGGACAAACTCCACAGTTTTAATATCCACACAATTTTCTTGGCAACATCTTCAGAAGAAAGCTATTGTCTTCCTAGTATGAGAGACAACGATTGGCCCAAAGTCATCCAACTGGCTTCTGTGCCAAAGACAGGAGGAGAACAGGAATTTTCCTGCACCTAGTCCAGAACCTCCACCACTAGACCAAACCTCTCCTTGTAAACAACTATTAAGAAGCAATATACCAAATTAGGCTAAAATCAATCCTATGTGAATAGAACTCTTTTAACCAAAATGTTTTGTTTACTACAATATTCAAATTTAGCAACTGTATACTCAATAAAAATGAGTATAAATTGCCATATGTACAGGTCATGGATTGACAATCAAAGGGAAATTAATTTGTAGAACTTGGCTTCCTTTTGATCTCCGAGCTATAATCTTTCAAAAGAACAGTACTGTTTTTGAGAAAGTACCATACCTGTAATTTTAAGAAAAAAATAAACCAGAGACCGTGGAGAATAAAGATAGTATAGTGAACTAGATCCTGAGACATCCAGATTCAACTACACCCCTACTAATGGAAACTCACTAGCTGATTTTAAATCAGTCATTTTCTTACCTGATTGATTTAATGAAGGGAGCTCTCCATGGAAGCTGCCCTGAGTTCCTTAGTAAGGCAGTTAATACATATATGCAGTTATTTTCTCATATCAAACAAATTAAAAGTTTGAGGGCAGAACAAAAGTTTGGTCTTAATTAATGCTTTTGGCATCTGTACATAGTCCTGGATCTTAGGTTGCGTAGCTCTGTATTACAGTGGAGAACTTCTAAACTAGGAAATCCTCAATTTGCATGATATTTTGACGCAGAAAAGTAGCTCTTCCAGTTAATATGCAACAGGTATAATGTTGCTAGAAACCTGTTGTGCCAGAGATCGTTCTGCAGTGCTCCTGCAGTGCTAATTTTCTTCAATTTGTTTAAAAAAAAAATCTAAAACACATTTAGATTTTCCAGAGTGACATACAGTAGTTTTGAATAACTTGTAGTTTGCTCCTACATTACACCCAGCATAATTTGTAACTTACCCACCCATATTTTTAGGATATATCTTTTAGTTATTTTTCTTACTTGCTTAGTCTGCATGGCATACATTATTTGCAATCAACATTGGGTTGGAAATAACTGTGATATGCAATCATCATTTTTATTAACTAATATTCTGAAAACACTTTATTTAATATAGATCCTTCAAAATATTCTCTAGCTATATTCTCATTGAATTTTTACAAGCCCCATTCCTGTCCATTAAATACCTTAATCATCTTACCTGTATCTTGCACATAAACAGTAATAAGACCAGAATCTTCTTCTGCAAGTTTGTACCAGACTCCCTTGGGATCAGGTAGCCACTCTTCCACATGGCATGAGTAATTGCCAGCATCAGAAGAAGCTGCCTGCAACACAGTCAGTCGATAGAACATGGCTGAAAGTCTTTGAAAACGTAGTCTCCCTTCCCAAGGGCTGTTCTCTCGGCTGAAGACGAAATCCTGGCCTACTCTTAACAAGGCCTCTTTATCGTCTTCGTTCTTGTGACCAGTTTGTCCACTTCTGTCTTTATTCTTCATGATGAACCATGTCACAGCAAAACGGGAATCCTGGCTGGTAGGTGACAAAATGTTGCAATCCAAATGGAAATGGTCCTGTTCTGGCACTGTGAGGTTGGCTATTGTTGCATCCACTTGTAGTGAGGCATCTGAGGATATTGAAGATATACAAAGGCCAATTAGTTTCTCTAATTGTACAGAGCATGAGCCAATGCTGAAAAGCAAAATTTGGAATTTCTGGATTGAACGGCCCTCCCTTCAGAATAGTTTCCTGAAATGAGACACAGAATTTAGGTTTGCCTGCAAAGGCTTGTTCCTCTTCTTGGCATAGAAACCAGGAGATCAAAAAATGTATAAGGAACAAGTTGCAAGGGTGTACTGCCAACTTCAGATAATCAAGAAAGAGATTGCTAAGAAAACAAGTGCTGGAGAATAGAATATGCCCATGGGGCAAATATGACAAAAATCTTTTTATGCTGCGTCACCTGCAAAGTCATGGAATCAATCATTAACCAATCCATACCCTCCACCTAGAAACAAACAACCTACTCTCTAATAAACAATTTGGTTTCTGAAAAAAATTATCCTGTAATCTACAACTTCTATACTGCAAAAACATATCGACTACAAATCTCGATCAGGGCAAAGCAATAGACACAATTTACATAGACTTCTGTAAAGCCTTTGATTCAGTGGTACATAACAAACTATTTCTAAAACTAAAATCCTATGGCATCTCCGAACCCCTACATAATTGGATAGCTGCATTCCTGTCAAACAGACAAGAAGTGGTCAAAATAGGGAGCGCCCTATAAAATCCTGCACCTGTTAATAGCGGTGTCCCTCAAGGCAGCATTCTAGGACCAACACTCTTTATACTATACATAAATGACCTTTGCGATCATATTATAAGTAACTGCGTTCTCTTCGCCGATGATGTAAAAATATTTAACACCACCGACAATGCTGCTACCCTTCAAAAAGACCTTGAATTTGTGTCGGAATGGTCAAACAATTGGCAATTCTAAATCTCAACCAACAAATGCTCTGTCTTACACATTGGCAAAAAGAATACAGAACACAAAATACAAGCTGAGTGGACACGACCTCGTAGATGACCCTCACTCTGTCAAGGACCTTGGAGTACTCATATCTAATGATCTAAGTGCCAAAGCCCACTGTAACAACATCGCCAAAAAGGCATTAAGAATTGTAAACCTAATCTTACGTAGCTTCTTCTCTGGTAATATCACACTACTAACCAGAGCATACAAAACATTTGCTAGACCAATTCTGGAATACAGCTCATCTGTCCGGAATCCGCACTGCATATCGGACATTAATACAATTGAACGTGTCCCGAAATATTTCACAAGAAGAGTCCTCCACTCTGCTCACAACAAAATACATTATGCCACCAGACTGAAATTCTGGGCTTAGAAAACTTAGAACTACGCCGCCTTTGGTCTGACCTAAGCGTAGCTCATAAAATTATTTGCCAAAAAGTCCTAGCTGTCAATGACTACTTCAGCTTCAACCACAACAATACACGAGCACATAATAGATACAAACTTAAAGTGAACCGCTCCAAACTCAATTGCAGAAAATATGACTTCAGCAACAGAGTGGTCAATGCCTGGAATGCACTACCTGACTCTCTGGTTTCATCCCCAAACCCCCCAAATGTTAACTTAAGACTGTCTACTCTTGACCTCACCCCATTCCTAAGAGGTCTGTAAGGGGTGTGCATAAGAGCAGCAGCGTGCCTACCATCCCTGTCTAATGTTTCCTCTATTTGTATCTATTTTATGTATTCAATTCAGGCTTATACTTATATATATTACCTAATAAGTTCTTGACAAATAAATAAATACTAATAAAATAATTTTTGGCACAACCTGTTCAAAGGGTTTGGCTTAATTGATATTTCTAACATTTCTGATAACATTTAATGAGGCAAAAAATTCCACAATACTTTCACAAATTTTCTTTTTCACCCTTATCTAATTATATAAGAGGAAGCCATAAAGAGAAACAATTATGTGACAAAAGAAAATTTTAGAGCTAGAATTATCAGTAACGGTGACAATGTACAACAAAAGAATGAAAATGATTTCTGGTATTATTGATTTCAAAAGAAAAAGTACAAAATTGAGAATGCAGTTTGGAAGCTGATACTTATCCATTCTCAGGATGCTTATTAGAGAACAAGCATGTTAGTTATTGAAATATTGGGAAGAAGGGAACACTTACAGAACTAAATTAACAGGACTAAATTCAAGAAGGCAATCTAGATTATGGGTGTCAAACTCGATTGCGTCATGTGACATATCATGATGTATCGTGACCAGTGGTGGACTGCTACTGGTTCGCCCCGGATCGGGCAAACTGGTAGTGGCGACGGCTGGAGGCTCTGCCCACCTGCCCAGATGCTTTTGCGCATGCGCAGAAACATTGCACGCATGCTCACGAGTGAACCCGTAGCGACAGGTTTTGAAACCCACCCCTGATCATGACATTTTTTGCCCTTGCAGAGACGAGGTGGGTGTGGCCTGCACATGATGCATCCGGCCCGTGGGTCACCAGTTTGACAGGTTTCCACAAGTTTTTAAATTCACTAGCAGAATAGCAGATTCTCGATTTTAGATTCTGCTAGTGAGTTTAAAAACTTGTGGAAAATTTTAAATCCTAAAATAATGCCTCCTCGTCCCCCCGGCCCCCTTTTAGCTCAGGAGAAGTCATAAGGTTTCTGCCTTAGATTACTCTCCTTCATATCTCTGGCTGCTGCTAACAGGCCATTTGAAAACATTTTGCCCAAAAAGAAAATCCAACAGCTTAACTCTAATGTGTGCAGCATCACAATGATTTAGCCTGGAGGCATTTTTCCTCTAAAGACCAATATATTTTTCTTCTTCATCCTGAACAGTTGGGGGAAAAAATTATTTAGCAAGAATGTCAAATATTTTCACATTCTCTCAAGAGCTGGCTAGTTTTTCAGAATGCAGATACTCATCAACAAGAACTGTAGTCCTTTTCTTATTCAGTCTGCTGATATTTAGAAACTATATTGTAAACATTTCATAGGCATAAAACTTGAGGAATCACAGGTCTATGTAAAGTTTGTTAACAGCAAGTAAACCGATTTGAGTGGTATATTCCACAGACAAAATTTTACGCTTCCATTTTTTATGTAAATCACAAGCATTGAAATATAAAGTATTAATTTAGGGTGTATAAATTATCCATTTATTATGTTATAATTTTCTTTTGTATTTTCATTTTATTTAATATAAAATGATTCCATCATAGAAAACAGTGCCAGCAGTTCAGTTAAACTTTCCACTTGAAAGCAATCATTTAATTTTGGGGGCTGCATTGTCTCGTTGCTTTAAATGCAAGACTAAGATCTTTAATAATTTGTCAGCTTCAAATCCATACACAAGGGAAGAACAATTTCATATGCATTTTTAAATGGAAAAGACTTTACCCAAAGTGCATTTAAATATAGTAATACTGGAATATATTATTTTTCAAACTATGTTTCATACTCTTTTAGTAAATCTCAAGGGTCAGGATTAAGATTAAGATAGGGCAGCTATTCAGAATCAAGGCAGAAAACATCTACCATAGATGTTCTTGCTGTACCGGTCAGCAATTCCTTAAAGTTCATGACAGCTGTCCAAGTTAAGGCAACATTAAATTGGTAGTGACACATAGTCTTTCCTGTTTCATACCTTTAAGGATGAGGATAGAAAAATTGGGCAAAAAAAATAAAATTTTGAAAATCGTATCTTTCTTTGGTCTTCTTTTCTTAAAGTTTCATTTTCTTTCCCTAGATATGGAGGTTGAAGATGTATCCAAACATGATGGAATCTCTTTTCATCCAACAATATTATCTTCAGTGTTATCATTCTGTGGGGTGGCACTATTCTTTAGAGCAGTGGTCCCACCAACCTTTCCATCTTGACAGCCTGGGGGAGGGGAGGGGATGGTTTCATGTGAAGCCTTGGCCCCTTCTAAAGAAGACAAATGCATAAAAGTGTCATAGTTTTTTGGAGTTTTTCTTCACATTATGTTGGGAAGCACTTAGCCTGACAGGCAGGAGAAAATAAGTGAGGACCTAGTCTAGATTCACTGCACAACCATAAAAGGACAGAACAAAACCTTCCCGAAATCCTTGGAGCTTTATCTAATTGTTCCCAAGGGAAAGCTGCTGGACTGGAAAGATTCCTCTATTATAGCTAGAACACAATAAGGAAGTTAATTTGAATTCTGCAGGTGTGGGCTTGGTTGTTTGTACCTGACACATTATTAACATTAGCTAAAATCAGTGACTGCTAGCTTAGTATTATAGCGAAGGGACATAAGTCAACTGGTCAATCTATGTGCTGACTAAAATCCATGTAAGTTAATTCAGTGCAACCAGATAGTTCACAGAGTAATTTGCAGTGAGCAGAAATTAAGCTGCTTTCTCCATCTGTGAAGCAACCCTCCAAGCAAACAAATACTTTACCTGGCTTCTTCACCAAAACTGTTGTCAGCCCAGACAGATCTTCTGCCCGTTTGTACCAGGTATTCATAGGATTCAGCAGCCACTCTTCCACTCGACAATCATAGGTCCCACTGTCCTGCAGTGTCATGTTCTGGATAGTAAGAAGATATAGACCTGGCAAAGGACTTTCCAGGTGCAGCCTGCTCTTCAAACCATTTAGAGTTGCTAACTCTCCATATAAAAGAGTGGCCTGCCTTGTCAGCTTTACAACTGCTTCTTTCTCTGGCTCACCAGATTTCCACACATACCATTCCACAGACAACTGGGAAGCTTGATTGCTCCGGTTAGTGACTAGACACTCTAGTGTTACCCATTCGTTTTCTAAAATGGTTAGGTTCTTTTGACTCTTGTTGACTTCCAAGAGATTATCTAGGAAAATACAAGAAAATAATTATTAACTGAAAAAGACCAGCCCAAACATTAGTTACAATTCTGCAGATTCAACTTTGCTCTGATATTCTTTATGTATTTATCTGTAACTGACAGGTAATATAGAAAGTCTACATATCCCTGTTAAATGCCAGGTTTTTGAAATGTAAAAATCAGACCAAGATCGAATTCTTTCAAACTTTAATAGAACACATAAGCTGTACAATTCAATTGAAAAACTGAAACCTTTTAAAGGGAACAAAGTAACAATAAAAATGTACAATAACATGGTTGCATACAGATGCACACTCTTAAACTAATACTTTGTTGAAGCACCTTTTGACTTTATGACAGCATTCAGTATTTTGGCGTACGAGCCTATGAACATAGCACATCTTGCTTTGGGAATCTCTGCTCACACTTCCTTAGAAAAGCATTCCAAATCTATCCAATTACAAGGCCATATCCTGTGTACAGCTTTCTTCAGTTCCTCCCATGGATTTTCAATTGGATTCAAGTTCTGGCTGCGCCATTCCAAAACTTTGATCTTCTGATGAAGTCATTCTTTTGTTAATTTGGAGGTATTGCTTTGGGTTGTAATCGTGTTGAAAATTCTTCTTCATCTTCAGCCTTTTAGCAGAGGCCTCAAGGTTTTGTGCCAAAATGGATTGATATATGGAACTCTTCATAATTCCCTCCATCTTAACTAAAGCACCAGTTCCAACTTAAAGAAAAGCAGCCCCAAAGCATAATGCTGCCACCATTGTTTCAATGTGGCTATGGTGTACTTTTGGTGATGCAGAGTGTTGTTTTTGCACCAAATGTTCTTTTGTTAAATTTGACATAGATTTTTGCAAAATGTAGCCGGGCTTGGAAGTTTTTATTAATAAGACAAGGCTTCTGTCTTGACACCTTACCCCACAGCCCAGAATGAAGAATAAGGGAGATTACTTGCCAGAAATTCCTGCAGGTCCTTTAATGTTGCTGTAGGCCTCTTGGCAGCCTCTCAGACCAGTTTTCTTCTTGTTTGATCATAAATTTTGGATGGACATCCAGTTTTTGATAATATCAATGTTGTGCCATATTTTCTCCATTTGTTAATTATCATCTTCACTGTGTTCCATGGTACAGCCAATGTCTTAGTGATTTTTGTGTGCCCTTCTTCTGAGTGATACCTTCCAACAATGAGATACCTTTGATGCTTTATAAGCTCTTTGCAAACCATGACTTTTGCTGTAAGAGGCAACTGAGTAAATGTCAGAAAAATCCTACAGAATAGTGGAACTTTATGTGGGCTTGATCAGAACCATTTTATTTGATGAGACGTGTGTACTGACTATTTAAAATCAGTTTGAATGCAATTAGCTAATTCTCAGCCACATCATTACTTACAAGAAGGCATTAACAACCACAAGATTCAAGTTTCTTATTGTTATTTCCTCCTCCCCCAAGAGATTTCAGTTTGTTTGTGAATTGAATTGTTTACAGCTTATATGTTATATTAAAGGTGGAAAGAATTCTGATCTATTTCGGGTTTTTTACATCTCAAAAAACTGGCATTTTTACCAGGGTGTATAGTCTTTCTATATCCACTGTAGTCATTTTGATTTAGGTGCCACCTGTAAACTTATTCTGGGAAGCCTGGATTCAAATATTTTTAAAAAAATAACCAGGCCCCTGGGTCATCATTCCAGAGATATTTTCTTCCTAGATTCCTCACTGCTTTCAACAATGACAGTTTCTAATCTACGTGAAAATTAAGGGAAATATTCAGAGAGACATCTGCCTTGAAATTAGCCTATACTGAACAATATATAACAGTCAAACACCAGGAATTGACCATAGGAAATGTTTGATGACATTTTGTATTATGTCATAAAATGTTTTATAAATGTTTCATAAAATTGTCAAATTTCAGTTCCACAGCAGTTATAGTTTTGGAGTTTGGATGCATCCTGCAAGTTAGCCCATTTATGGTACATAGGTACCTTGGTTGAAAATGATGCACAGTTTTGACCAGTTGGATTCAATGCATACTGATAAAGATACTTTGTATTAAGTCCATTGTTTCACATAGTTTAGCATCAGAAAAGCATATACATACATACAATATACACCTGCGTGCTTTTGTATATGTATGTGTGTACATACATATATGCACCATGCAATAGGAAAGATACTGCAGGCAATATGGATTCTTACGCAATAGCACATGGAAATGCTGTAGCTACAACATCCACTAATAAAACCGAGGGATTGCAAATGTACTAGTCAGAATATTTGGAGCAGCAGGCATTCAACAGAGATTAAGAACTTTCCTTATAGTTGCCTTACTAGGACATAACTTCCTCCTAAGAATTTATAAATTTATAATTTCTGTTTAAAGGTAAAGGTTTCCCTTGCACATATGTGCTAGTCCTTCCCCACTCTAGGGGACGGTGCTCATGTCCGTTTAAAAGCCAGTGCTGTCCAAAGACGTCTCCGTGGTCATGTGGCCGGCATGACTAAATGCCAGAGGCACACGGAACACTGTTACCTTCCCACCAAAAGTGGTCCCTATTTTTCTACTTGCATTTTTTATGTGCTTTTGAACTGCTAGGTTGGCAGAAGCTGGGACAAGTAACAGGAGCTCACCTCATTATGCGGCACTAGGGATTTGAACCGCTGAACTGTTGCTCTTTCGATCGACAAGCTCAGCTTCTTAGCCACTGAGCCACCGCATCCCTAAAATTTCTGTTTAGTATTGTGTTATTCCATGATCTTAATTATATAAACGCTACTTGTATTTTTTATTTATTAGAGTTTATTAGTCAAATTGGATAGAGCAAGCAAAAAAAATTAAAATAAATAAAAATTTAAATTGATTAAGTGTGATTTGCTTTACGGTGCTAACTGGCTATCAATATGATTTTTGGATAACATGATCACAATTTTTTCTACATGTTGCACTGAGTAGCACTGAGGTTCAAAGGATGTTTGGAGCTATAAGACTGAAAAGTTTAAGATATTATGGCTTGCTCCATGCATAAAATATTCCTCTAAATAAAGCATCTTCAGCAACTGGTAGTGATAAAATCTATATAAAGCCATTGCATATAACACAAACTCAGACACTATAATGCCTAGAACTAGTAGTCTTCATTTAACATTCGATAAACTCCCATATGATAGGTTTTATTTTTAAATTGAATCAGGTTTTTTTTTCATGGATTGGATGTTTTCCTGCTTCCATTTCTCTTCATAAATTAATCCTCTGCTTATGACTATAAAGCTATCTGACACCTGGTATTCTCAAATTGTGTTTTGACTGCAGCTCCCAGAATTCTCCAGCAATCAAGTTTTGTAATGTTTTTATGAGAGACAGATATTTTAAGTGACAGTAGGTTGTGTGCCCTACATACTGTGATGTAGGAAATAGATTAAAAATATAGAAAGTTTTCTAAATACCGTACTTCTATTTCTAAATTCAGCAACTTAGATTGTTATATTCAAGGACTTTTCTGAAAGCTTTTACCGAGTAGTTTTATTAAATAACAGGTTGCCATGGAATCAGGGAGAGATAAATAAATTGACTGGCATTCCACAAATTGAGAGATAGGAGAAGTAAAGTTTATTACAAGACAAAACTTGGCAGGACCGGTCAACTATGCATTGGTCCAGAAAGCTGCTTCACATTTGAAGTTTTAATGCTGTTAAGGATAACAAATTCCAGCCAGTAGAAAATAAGAATATCCCTTTAAATTGTTGTAAATTGGCACAAATCAATATTGGAGTTGGTGGCATATAAAACAAACAAACAAACAAACAAACAATGACCAGGAAAGGAAAAGAGAAATCAAGCACTATTTACATGCAGATTCCAGAGCTCCTCCATTTTCATCTATTTAAGGATAGTTTGCTTAGACCTTGAGAAATATTACCTGGTAACTTGACGGTGACTTCAGTCCGGCCAGAAACCTCCTCTGCCAATTTATACCAGGCATGGTTAGGATTGAGCAGCCACTCTTCCACATGGCAATAGTAGCTACCACTGTCACTGACCTGTGCCCTCTGCACTGTCAGACTGAAGAGACCCCCAGAGAGTGACCTCTCAAACTGCAATCTTCCCTTTAGCCCTTCTTCTTCTGCGTAAGTGCCATACTCAAATACAGAGCTGTGAGTGGTCTTCAGAATGAGCTTCCCATCCGTGTCTGAGGGTCTATGAACATACCATAGGACTGCAAAATGAGAATCTGGACTGGTTTGAGACTTGACAGAGCAATTCAGAGGGATAGGCTTATTGGCCACAAGAACTATACTCCGCTTTGATTTGCTGACCTGTAGCTTTGTTACTTGGAGGTGGGATAATGGAGGAGAAGAAAGAGAGAGAAAATGCATGGATCAATTAATTATAGTGGAGACTTTACTATAGACTTTATTGTGTTAAGATTATGATACAAACTGTTATTATACAACAAAATAATGTAATGCACTATGCAGCTGTTTATCAATGCTATACTCAGCTGTAGATATACAATTTAAGCAATCTTATGTTTAACCACAGTTAATATTTATATAAACCTTTTCCCTATCTTTAAATGTTTGTTACCTAAATCATCAGTTAATAATCTCTAGTTAATACTATATAAATAACACTATACACAGATAATAAAATGTATTACTTACTTTTTACAATACAATATTTTTTTTAAAAAAATGTATCAGTTAAATAAAGAAAAACTTCCCAAACGTTTTAGGACAATATATATGCAGGACATAAAATAGATTGCAAGATCAAGAATATATAATTTTGTATTTCATTTTCCATTATTTGTATGCCATGTTAAGAAAAAAAGTTAATTTCTTATTTTACCCATACTCTTTTCTTTAACTTGCTTTCCCTTTTACCCACCAAAATGTAAACAAATAGAATTTGGAGCTAGCACTTCAGAATAATCAATCATGTAAACAGATTTTCTTTAACACAATTTATAGTAAGGTGTGAGTATCATTTATAATGAAGAAAATTAGAGATTCCAATAGAATTCTAATTCTCAAGCCATTATCTAGACTACAATAATCACTTTTATAAACTATTAAATAACTGGTGACTTGTTGGTCATCCTTTCAGATATATTTCCTCACTTAAACAAAGAATGTAAGTCCAAATTCCTTGCCATCATCCCTCTGTCAGCCATGGCCACATGACCCCCATTGATTTTTTTCCCTGCAAGCTTCCCAAACTTCCCCATTGACTTGTGGGAAGGTATCAAGGAACATCGCAAATGAAGATCACATGACTATAAAAGCATCGTGGTGGTGCAAAATAGCAACACCACAGTGCTGCTGAAATGGCAACAATTTCCAAAAATTTCATTCCCACTGACATAATAACGGGTCTTGATAGGATGTAAGTTATCCCATTTGAGATACCTTGGCTGAAAAAGTTTTGATCTGCGAGGTACCATTTTATCCTGCTAAATGTTACAGTCAGGAGAGTTTTAGTAGTACATAGATTCCCCAATAGTTTGGCTCTTTAAAAGATCCCAAGATGTTTTAAAGTTGTTAACACAATGTTACCCTTGTAACACAGCAGGCTGGAAATACTTTAACTACTCTCTGACTTGCGACAATTAGTAAAGTATTTTCTACACATAATGTAAAAATAAAAAGTCCCCTGGAATACTAATTCAGGAACTTCCCCAATGTCTACATTGAAGGGAAAAATGTTGATATGACATAGTGTGCATGCCCACACCCACACTCTAGACTACGGCTTTCAAATTCCTGGCCCGTGGGCCGGATGCATCATGGGCTGGCCACATCCACAGCCGGTTTAGCAAAGGGGGAAAAAAAATCCCAATATATCATGTGACGATGTGACTCTGACACTCCTGCTCTAAACTGACTTAAGGGTATTTCTGTTAATTTTTAAAACAATTACACATACCCACCTTTGCATTAAAAACCCCCACTCTATAATCCTTGCTTGCTTATCTGCTATAAAGATGGCAACAGAGGAGAAGGGGAGGGAGGAGAATGAGGAGAGGAAGAGGTAGTTCTCATGATACAGTAATAGGAGTTTGTCTTTCTAATATAGGTTTATGCATCTCTGCAACACATTAGGAAGTTCCCCTAGAGCCTATATTGCTACTGGTTTTAATCAGTATGCTAATAAAGACTAGAAAGCTGTGCTATGCAATGATGTGACATATAGAGGAATGAAGACCTCCTCACTTCTCTCTAGAGAATTTACTTTTCAGGGAGGCTTAGGCTCATGCCAAGCAGATACTTTTTAACTTACCAGTTTAAGAGAATAACGTCAGCTACTAAGTTCAAAAGAAAAAGGGTTATTCTTCCTGGCCCTGCCAGTCCTCCAAGTCTCAGAATGAAAAAGCCACCAATTCACAAAAAAAGGGGAAAAAAACACCCTACTTCTCCCATTGCTGTTTCTACTCCCCTAGCTAACAGTTTATTTTTAATTGGTACTGGATTATTTCCTGGCACTGTTGCTAAGGGAGCATCAGTTGCTATAACCTCAGTTGCTATAGTAACTATATGTTAAATGTGGAGCTGTAACACTGCTATTAAAGCAGTACACATACAATCCCAAGCATTATGTCTCTTTACATATGTGTAGACCTAACATATCAGTTCCTATATCTGTGGGAATATGCTGCAATTGCATATAGCAAATACAGGAGCAATACAAATCCCCCCCATTCCCTTTATTTATTTATTTTCTTAAATTCATAGGAAGATAGAAAAACTAGAGTCCCTTTGATATAAACACATGAACTGAAAAAAAAAAAGAGAAACCACAGTTCCCCAGTTGGCATCATGTTGTGATAGCTTTGCACCACCCTGTGGTTCATTATTGAAAAATTAAATGTTTTTGCTTTTGAATGATAATTATCATTATGCTGTCCAGAAAACTATGGAAATAATTTTGAAGGTAATAATTTTAATCAGGCTTGGGTCCAGTAGATGGTGAAATTTCACATAACTCAGCTTCAAATTGTTCATTGGGAAAAAGTTCTGCAATGGGCTCTAATTTGAGAGCTGTACACTAATGGGTCTTTGGGCTTTCCATTTCCAATTGCTTTAATGCTGTTTAGTGTCTTTGCTTCTTTCTTTTACAGATTTTAATCATAAAATGCATATTTTCATATATCATATGAAAGGCATCGGATCTCAATACAGTATACTAGCTTTACATTTTTAATGTTTCTCTGAAGGGAGCAGGCAATTTTTTTAGCCCAAGATAATACATTTTTGTCTTTTGAGTATTGCATTTCTGTACTGAAATACACACACAGAGCACCAAAATATCAGCCCGATTTTTCATAGCAATGTAAGGTGTAAAAATGGAACATTAAGCTTGTGCAAGACTTAGGTACCCTTTCATATTTTAAAATCTCTCAGTCTTGCAACAAAGAAACAAACATGTCCATTGTAGGGGGTACAATAGAGTGCTGGCAGGCTGATATGACCTCAAGGCTACAGATTATATACTCTTGCAGGAAAAAATGTTCATTCTTCCATGATCTGAAGAGAAATCATTTGCACTTATCATGGTATTAGCACATCACAGCATTATGGATGATCTTCTTGGAAGAGAATATATATTCTGCCAGGCAGGTACAATTTACCATTTGTGCTTGCCTGGAAAAAGTGAAAGCAACTATATCAGAATATTAAATGACAGAAATCAAAGATAAATTGGCATATCTATCATTGGCCAGAACTGGACTTAGAAACAATTCATATTCAATGAAAAGTACTACAGTAGTATAAAGTTTACACGAAAAGGTATAGAAATTCTATTATGGGTGGTCAAAGAGATGTGTATTCCTTTAAGTAGATACTTAATGCATTTGAATCCATATAAAAAGCTATAGCTGTTTTACAATTTTCAGTAGCTCAGTTACCCTCTTGCTAGAAAATTAATTAGTTGCAATCTCTCTACCACCAGATCAATAGAGGAGGTAGATAAATGTTGGCTTTACATTTCTTATTGTCAGTGACAATAAGAAACAAAGTCCGCTATACAGCAATAGTTCAATAAGCAATGGCAAAAAACAAATATCTCAAGAAAATGATGAGTGTTCAATCCAATTATTTAATGAATATTCAGTCACTTGGAAAAAGTAAGCAAAGAATTAAAAAAGGAACAGAGGACATGTATTGGCATCCGAGTTATCAGATCAAATTATGATTCTTTATGGCCTTTATATATTTTAACTTAAATATTATTATATGAAACTGCACACTCTTGAATTCATAGCTATGAAAATATTGATCACTATTTCTCTTGTTACCAAGGTAGGGAATTTCCCTCTTTGTCCAAAAGAAAATGAATACAATGAACAAATCCATTGATCTAACTGCAATCTCAACACACACACACACACACACACCTCTCAACTGATTTGGGTATTGAAGGTTACAAACAGAAGAAGTTTTAAAACATATAATTTTTGCAGCTGAAGAAGACAAGTGAGAGAATCTAAAACATTTCATGTTGCATGGGCCACCCTAATTAGACAACTCTCTATGATCAAAATAAATATGCAGATGTAAAATGTGCCCTCAGTTTCCTTCCCGATAATACTAATTGATTCTTTTAAAATTCTTGAATTTGGAGGATAGAAGTCTTAAACCTGACACAGGTCATTAAATATTTTTCTGTTATTTTTTAATGCATATTCTCTCATGAATCAGTTTGGTCTAGTGGAGGATGGGTGTCAAATTTGATTTCATTGAGGGCCGCATCAGTGTTTTGTTTCACCTCAGGGGGGACAGGATGGGCATGGCCATGATGGGCGTGGCCAACTTGACATCACTCGTGTTGGGGGTGCCTGTGGCCTGAGCCCTGTGCCAGCGAAAACTTGCTCCTGAGCTCTGTTTTCGGCTGGGATGGCCTCCTGCAACCCTCTGCCAAGGAAAATGGAGCTTGGGAGGGCCACACATGATCCTCCTGAGTGCTGTTTTCCCTGGCAGAGGCACTGTGGGCCAGTTCTTTGCTGTTTCCAGGGCGGCCTCGTGGGCCAGATCTAAGCATCCCGTAGGCCGGATTCAGGCCACAGGCCTTGAGTTTGACATCCCTGGTCTAGTGGTTAAGGCACTAGGCTGGAAACTAGGAGACTGAGTTCAAATCCAACCTTAGCCATGAAAGCCAGCTGAGTGACTTTGGGCCAATCATTTTTTCTCATTCCACTCCACCCCACTGGGATGTTGTTTTGGGGGAAATGGGAGGAAGCAGTATTAGGTATATTTGCTACCTTGAGTTATTTGTAAAAATAATAAAGGTGGGTATAAAAAAATATATAAATATAAATGAGATTAAAAAAAAATCCATACCTGTCCCCTAATTAACCATCCATTACTGTCCCCTGATTAATCAATAACTAATCTAGCTAAACCACTGGCAAAATGTTCCATATAGTAGTGAAAGAAGACTTGTTCAAGAACTCAAAGAGAAGTGAGGGAGATGATGAGAAAAATGCTGATACATAGACACAGCAGCACTAAAACGTGATACAGAATGCCATGGGAAACCAGTATGTAATAAAGAGTCAAAGTCTATTTTGTCCTACTTTGAAGGTACTCTTCCCTGGAGGCTAGCAATCTTCAAAGACAGCTTTCTCTTACAGAGAACTTATGAAATATTACAAAGTTTTCCAGTACTTGCCCTAGTTTTATAGTCTCTGACAGAATTTGGTGTTTTTGATGTAGGAAAATGAAGGACAACGGGTAGGCAACGGGTAGGCAACAAAAAGTTGAGAAGAGCTGTTATGAAGAATTCTCATTTGTATGTTCATGACACATATAGTTTAAATGAATTTCAGAAATAGTCAGATTACTTTCCTCCCTAATCTCAAAATTATGGCTGAAAACATGACATTATGTTTACTTTCACTCAGTTTTTCTTGGGAAGTATTACACAAAATAAACTTTGAATCTGGACTAGTGGTGGGTTCCTCCCGGTTCGGCCTGGTTCTCCCGAGCCGGTAGTGGTGACGATATGACATCACTGAACCGGTTCTGCCCCCCCTGCCCCCCACCCCCGTGCCCCCCACCCCCGTGTTATTCTTACCTTTTATTTGGCCCCACCCCCAATCTATTGCTGCCTCCTGAGTCCCAGCTGATGGCTAGAGGGGAAAAAACTGTTTAAACTCTTGCCGCGGGGCTTCAAAGGGCTGCCCTACAGCTGATCAGTGTTAAAAGAAAACAAATGATAGTGCCTGCAAAAATAAATGGGTAGACCAGTGCCTGTAAAAATACATGAGTAGACCAGTGCCTGCAAAAATAAATGGGTAGATCAGTACAGCTCTGCAAGCAGTTAAAGATCAGTACCTCTGCTAAATCCTAAATAATTGTCACATGACCATCAAGCCATGCCCACAAAATAAGCCACGCCCACAGAACCAGTAGTAAAAAAAATTAGAACCCACCCCTGATCTGGACAATTCATGTTTGTCCCAAGCATAGTGAATGAAGTTTGTAGTGACAATGCTTTCCCATTTATATGTCATTAACATACAAATGAGAATTCTTTATTCATAAGAGCTCTTCTCAGTTTTTTGAGAATTGACGGGGGCAGGGATTTTTGCTACTGGTTCTCTGAACCACCCACCTCCATCACTACTGAATCGGGCGATCCAGTCCAAATCAGGAGCATTTCACTGAAATGAAGGTACAGTTTGGGAATCATTAAACTGAAAAAGAAACAAGAATGATATTGGGAAATCCCTTCCACCAGTGGAAAATAACAGCAAAGGAGGAACGGTTCACAATGAAGTCAATTTACTCTCTTGGAGAAAATGATAGTCGAATAAAAATAATAGAATTAGAGACACAGGATATATGAATAAATCCCTAAGATATGCAATAGTCTGGCTGCTGCATGCACTACCGTCTTGCATAGCAGAAAAAAATAATTTCAACTGAAACTACATTAACCATGCCAGAAATTGCATTAGAATGCTGATGATACAATGAGAACATGAGCAAGAGGTGCAGTGTTAGGTTGTGAAACTATTATTAGTGCAGTTATTAACTTGTCATTTCACTCTAGTGTTCGGGTACCAATGAATTATTGCCTGAAAGCAGGCCAACATGATTGAATTACTACACAGGAAAGCTTCTAGATAAATACGAGCATTAACTCTTTCTGTAAGAGCTTTCAAGATCTCTCAAGAACTATGTACTGCATTTAAATGTTCATATCAGAAATTAGCTCATTTTCCAAAGAAATTGGTAGTCAGCATCAAGTCTATTTCTTTCCTACATTAGATTAAAAAGAGGATTTTTTTACAAAGAATCATCTCCAAAATTTCACTGTGCTCCCTGAACACACTGTTCAACAGCCTTTTAAAATAAAGCTGCAAAACCCTTCACATTTTATCAAGCTTTAAGTAGATTATTATAGAAGAGAACATATGTTGCTCATGGCTGAGTTGTGGATCCCTTGCAGCTTTCTGATTTTGGTTGTTTCCTTGAAAAAGGTTTTTTACTTGACTGGGTTACATTATCAGTATAAAAAGAATAACTTTATGACACTATAAATGGGTTAACATTGCCATACATCAAAAACACCCCCAAAACAATTAACAGGCTACACAGCATCACTGCAGTACACAAACAGCCTCTAAAACATTTTAAGTAAACAAAAAACAGTAGTCCAAAAAGAAAAAAAATAGAAGCCATCCACCAAATACAGAATAAGGACTGTAATAGTCACTATATAGGTCAGACAGGTAGAAAACTAGCAGAGTGCATTCATGAACACAACTATCAGTCAAAAGACACAAGGAAAACTCCTTAATCTCACTGCATATGGACAGATTCAATCTTAGCTTCAACTGAGCATCCTGGACCAAGGTAAATCCAAAAGCACTGTGGAATTCTTGGAAACTTCACATTCAGAAAAATCAACCATCAATAGATAAGTACAGATAAGCCACATTTACACACAATTCTAAGAAGGAAACAAAAAGATCAAAACACATGCTTTCCAGTAGCCAACAGCCAGTTAAGCAGGAATCAATACCAGGCAAATAATCAAGCAGAAAACAATATTGTACTCAAGGAACTTTCAAGGAGAAAACCACACCAACACTGGCAGAGTAAGCTACTGGATGTAAACAGAGAGCAAACCTTTCATTCACTTGTACCATGATGTTACCTAGTTAGGTAATGAAGCATCTGTTATACAAACAACCAAACACAGAGAACACCAAAGATTGGAGATTTTTATTTCCACGATTACTGTTGTACACGCAGCATGATATATATGAATAAATGGATATATTTCTGTGGGGAACCATAACAAATCTGATTAAACTCCAACAAAAGTATATGATATCAATAGGATATAATTTATATCCTTTTAAAGGTAAGAAATACTGTTGCCAGATGGCAGAGAACCTCCCGATATTTAGATATCACCAATTCTAGTCTAGTCATATTATCAAGAATATAAAAATTGATTCTGACCAATCATATATGAGCCAAAGCAATCTATACAAAAATAATCATGTCACTTAAAGCAGACATGAGAAAATAACATATTTTATGAAATATCAGATGAATTAGCTGCCCTTATTTCTATACAACACCAATGTTTTCAAATAACTGTCACATTACAATAATTCATAACCATTTAGCATTTGGGATCTACTCTAAACAAGCAGATAGTTGCTGATGAGTACATTATAGCATAGGTCATTGGGGCTTCTGCAGTTCTGTGAAAAACTGTGATGCCCTCTGGAATATTCGCCCTGCTGCAGTGAGGCTGGCTTCATCTTTGTTGATTTTACGGAAGTCTTATTATGAAAACCTTATTATGCCCTTAAGCTTGCTCCCGCCCCACAAAAGAACAAAATCACTGAGGTAATGAGATTGCTCCATTGGTGTTTAATAAATCCTGCCCCCTCTTAGCCTTTAATTTTTTAAATGAATAATTTTGAATTAAATGATTAATTTTTTAAATGAATAATTATTTTATTACATGTTAACTGTTTTACAGTTTTTTTACAGTTTTATTGTGTTTTATAGTTTTATTGTATACACCACTCAAGAGTCCCTTTTTCATGAGATAGGCAGCCATGGAAATTTGATGACTAAATAAATAAAATGTGAGCCTTTTCAGATTTTCAGAATCTTTGCGTAACTTTATCACTGAATGTTAATGGCTCAAACTGAATCTTTTGATGGATAGAAAGGAGACTGCTTGCCTACAGGTAATCTTTGAGATACAACCCAAATAGTGCCTGTTACTGTTGCACATCATGGCAGTTGTTAGGTGAAATGTGTCAATTAATGAAAAAAACCCCCCATCCTTACTCTCCCCAATGAAACATTAAATGAACATAAAGGTGATTAAGTGGAAAGTGGGGTGCTTCTTGGGTGCGAGTGGTGATTGGAAGCCTAGTATTGGCCCAGGCCGCTCTGCCCTGGCCTTCCTGAGGCCTTTCCCACTCTCAAGATGCCCCATGCTCCATTTCCTGTGGCTTGGGACCCAACAGGCCTTTACCCATTCCCATTGGATCATCCCAGGCTTTACGCCTGATTCACATCCCACCAGGCCAAACATCCTTCTCCTCATTTATCTTCTGAAGAACTCCAATGCATTCCAAAGTGCTGGAATGCATGGCCACATGACACAGTTCCAAAACTGCTCATTTTGTCCAGCTCACAAAATGGTGTTCGCATTTGTGTCGCTGCCATGCAACCGAAGGACAAAATACTTCATTTTACTGACTTAACAAGGTCTGCAGCATTCTGTAGCATTCAGAAGCCTCTGCAGGACTGCGCTGACTTTTGAAGGCTTCAAAATGAAGCAGTTTGTCTGGAGGCTGTCATTTTGTCCCTGCCCACAAGGGAGCAATAAAAAATGGTGGCTGCATTTGGATCGCCTCCATGGAGCCCAGGAATACATGGCCTGCCCTCCTTCCATAACTTGAGATCCCTAAGCTTCAGGTGTGAAATGCTCCCAGTTTGTACTGGATCGCCTGATCCGGTAGCAATGGCGGGTGGTGGTTTGGTGAACCGGTAGCAAAAATCCCTGTCTCCCCCCCATGCCCAGCTGAGCCGCGCAATCATCAGAGGCTTTTTTTTATTTTTAAAAGCATTTTTTCTTTGGCTGAAAAAATGCTTTTAAAAGTAAAAAAAAAAGCCTCTGATGATCGTGCGGCTCAGCTGGGATCGTCAGAGCCTTTTAAAAACATTTTTCTACAACCTCTTCAAGAGGTTGTAGAAAAAATGCTTTTAAAAGTAAAAAAAAAAAGTTGGCCACGCCTACCCAGTCATATTAACCCCCCCACCAAGCCACGCCCACAGAACCGGTAGTAACAAATTTTACATTTCATTACTGATTCGGTTAGAATCTTTACCTAGAGTACTTGCAAACCAAATACTAACTATAATTGGTGATCAGTTTCACAACATTATTTAGGAATTTGAACCATTGTTTTTCATGACAAGCCAATTCATTAAGATTTGAGATTTTTCTTGTCATAAACTATTCATTTCAAGTCCCCTTCCATGGGATTTATACTTGGACTTTGATGCTGCCATTCCAAAATGGTAAATTTGTTCTTCTTTAGCTATTGTCTAATATTTTTGCATGCATAATTCAGATCAATGTTTTATAATACGACATTGCACTTCACTTGACAGTTTGATAGCCTAATATTCTTCTGTAAAATTCTTTGCCACAAAGTAAACTTTGTTTCCTCCAATGATAGTGAGTTGTCCAAATTCTGAGATTGCAAAGCATTCCCAAACCACATGTATGTCACCTCCCTGCTCACAATGAGTTTTATATTGAGGAATGCACTATTTTGTTTTATTGAGGCATCAAAAAAACCCATGTAGCCTGAAAACTTGTATTTTTGACTCATTTGTCCATAGAACATTCCTCCAGATGTTCATAGAACATTTTGTCCACAGCACATATTTCTAAGAAATGAAGCCAAGAAAGCAGAACTTAATGAGAAGCAGGATGTCAGCAATGGGGACAGATTTTAGAAGACAGTGCAACACAGATACTGAGAAGATACTTAGAAGAACCTTACATGATTCTAAACCAATACAAAGTACATGGAAAATACACAGAAGAGAGAGATTTTGCCTCAGGAAGACAAATATGAAAGAAACTTGGTGGGATTATATTCATGACTGGCACATAAAGCTGGAAGATTACAATTTATTGAAAAGGAACTGTGATGGTCCCATTGGAAATTAGTTTGGAAGAGAAAGAAAAGTTGCAACCGGAGCCATCACACGGGTTGTTAAGCAGGAGTATCCAGAGAGTTCGGGGCTGAGGAAGATGCAGTGCCAGGTCCGTCTGGCATGGGGAGGGAACAGTCGACTGGTCAGTTACCTACATTAGCAGAAACAGGAGAGGACTAACTGTCAATCGGCTGCCAGATGGCCTACACTAGTAGAAGCAGGGGAGGATCACTTAATGTTAATGAGTGGCAAAAGACTTTCTCTGATGAAGAATAGCTGCTACCCCCACTTGATCCACTGGTGCAAAGAGCAGAGCGTAGAGAAACACAGAAGAGGTTGGCATAGCCAACCTTGTGAAGAAGCAGACTTGCACCTCCTAATGAAAAACACTGGGTTTGGGTTGATTCAATCAGGTATGGGGGAAAGTTTGTTTATCAGAAACAACTGTTTGCTCTTGCAACATTGTTCTGACCTAGGCTTCCCAAGACAGTAAAAAGCACACAATTAGTCCCAAAAACCCTCTTTTTATTTCAATGGCTGTGAATTATATTCATTCACAGCCTGTAATGAGTCACAAATAGTTTGTAAAGAGTCGGCAGAAGTCTGCCACAGTCCTTCGGGATAAGGCTGATAAGAACCCACCTTTATCTCCCTTGACTCGCTGCCAGAGACCTAAGTGGCAATTAGCTTTGCAAGGCCACATGGAGCACAGGGTCAAAACGGAGCCTCAGAATTTAAATCTATCAGAATGAACAAAGTTGCTTCCTGCAAAGGCTCACGTGACTTTGCTCCTCCTTTATGACTTATGGGAGGGGCCAATAATCTCCAAGCCCTACTCGAGAGGTGCCTCTTTTGTCTTAACTGTTCTTGCCTTCTGGCAGCTTGGCGCATGCGCGCACTGGGAACATACTCCCCCTATTCCTCTGCCTTGCTGATGTCTGACTCTGAAGCCTCTGGAGGCAGCACATAACTTCCAGGTGGCCCTGGCCCCCTCTCTGCCTCTGATGCAGAGCCCTTGTTTGAGCCTTTCCCAGACTCCAGGACTGGCCCATGTTCCTCCCCAACCTCCTCACTGTCCGACTCTGCTGCCAGCTCCACAGGCCGCCGGCGGACCACAACAAACATATTCTCTTTGACTCTGTGGAACTTTGGACCTTGCTTTGGCTTTGTGAACTCCAGACTTTGTTCTTGTCCTGTGGATTTTGGACCATCCCCTGTGAATTTTGGACTTTGCTCTTGCCTTGTGGATTTTGGACTTTATTATTATCTGGTGGACTTTGGACTTTGTTCCGTAGGCTCTGGAGTCTGCTCTTGCTTTGTAGAATTGCAGACTATGCTCTTGTGAATCTCAGACCTTGTCCTTGGGACTGTGCTCTTGCCATTTTGGGGAGCCTATCCTCTGGGAAATTGGGGTTGAAATTTACCAGCGTAACTGTGGAACAGTATGGGGACTGTCAGGTTGCTTTGGGGAACTGCTTGATTCATGTATCATTGTGTAATAAACATACTAGTCTAGCATCTGCTTCTGCTTGCATGACTTGGGTCAGAACAGGAACAGACCCAACAGAAAGAATGAGGGTGTTTAACGTAAGTAAAGAAATGGATAGTAATTCCAGAATTGGAACATGAACATTTTGAAACTATTTGTGGAAAAAAGGAGATAGAAACAAACATGCCATCTCCATGGAATTTTATTATATACCACTTGGGCAGACAGAAGGCATACTTGGCCATTCTTTCAAATAGTCATGGGAAATTTTAATTACACAGACATCTGTTAGAAATCCAACCGTACTAGAGTGAAAAGTCAATGAATCTTGTCCTCTGTTGTTGTTTTCATTTGTCCGAAAGAAGACAACACTGGGGTTAAAACGTGGCTAACACTTAGATAAAAGAGTAAAATTAAAAATGGTCTAGAAAGTTTTGAGCTTCAAGATAAAATGAATAAGATTGAATTTAACACAGAGAAACATCAAGTTCTGCATCTAGTTAGGAAAAATATAAGGCACAAGTGTAATAGGAAGATGTAGTTTGGCAACTGTACAGTATATGTGAAAACAATCTAGGATTCTGTGATAAGCATGAGCCAGCAAGTGATGCAGACTGCTAAAAGGGCAAATGTAATCTTGCAGTAGCATAGAGTCCAGATCACAGGAAGCAACTGTTCTATTCACTACTGCTCAGTCCCCATTTGAAGCATTGTGTCCAATTCTGGGAACATTTTAAAAGGAGAGAGGCAAATTAGAGCCCAGAGGACTAGCTACCAGACAGTGAAAGTTCAGGAAATCAAGCCCTATAAGGAATGATTAAAGGATATGGATTTGATTAGCTTACAGAAAATATCACTTGGGGAAGATATGGTAATAGTCTTCAGATATCTGAAGAATAGTTGGAGAACACCGACTTCTCAATTTCTCCAGAGAGTGATTTAGAACTACAAGGAAGGCTAAAACTCAGAAGACATTTTGTGATTGTATAAGCTGTCAGCCAGAGAAAAAGACATGACAGAAGTTTTCCTTGGTGAGAGATGTTCAAATGGAGGCTGAATGGCCATCTGCGAGAGATGCTGTGCTGCAATGGATCTTGCAATAAATTTAGATGAGGGGACAAAAGGAGAACTCATCAAATTTGCAGAGAACACCAAGCAAAGAGAACTAGTTAACACTTTGGAAAATAAATTCAAGATTCAGAATGATTCTGACAGACTTTAATACTGGGCCTTATATAATAAAGTGCAATTCAGTGGTGAGAAAAGTAAAGTCCTACACTTGGGCAATATAAACCAAATGCACAGGTGTAGAGTAGATTGTACCTGGCTCAATAGTAGTAACTGTGAGAAAGACCTAGGTGTCCTAGGGGGCCACCACTTAAGGGGGCCACCACTTAAACCAGCAGTGTACTACAGCTGCCAAAAAATCAGTGCAGTCCTAGATTGCATCAATAGAGGGATACTAGCAAGTATCATGAGAAATGATAATACCGCTTTATTCTGAGGCCACTAAAATATTGCATCCAGTTCCGGTCACCACAATACAAAAAAGTCTGAGGATATGTTATAGAATACTAATCAAATGAATCACTTATTGAAGAAAAAATGCTTTTTCATTCATGAATATATTTGTGAAGTCTATCCATGTCCTCAAACCCTCATATTGTCCAAGAAGTTAAAGGTGATGCTGCATTAGCAGTCGAGTAATAAAACTTTAATCTTAAGAAACTGAATAGAAACCTGTATATATTACATAATAGCAGTAGGGAGAAAGCAGAGCTGCTTAACTCATTCTTTGCATCAGTCTTCATGCAAAAAGAAATTATAGCATATCAAATGTACCAAAAAACTACTGTAAAAGACAAACTAGAGATGCAAATTAAAATAAGCAAGAAAATGGTAAGAGAACACCTATCTGACATAGACGAATATAAGTCAGAGACCTGACAGATTACATCCCAGAGTTCTGAAGGAGCTGGCAGATGTTATTTCAGAACCACTGTACCATATTGTTCAACAATCCTGGAGCACTGCGGTACCAGAGGATTGGGAAAGGCTGATGTGGTTCCCATCTTCAATAAAGGGGGAAAAAAACAGACCCAGGAAACTACAGACCAATCAATCTAACATCAATACCGGGGAAGATTCTGGAAAAGATAATAAAAAACCAGATCTGCGAACAACTAGAGCAAATAAAGTTATAACTAGTAGCCAGCATGGGTTTGTTAAAAACAGATCATGCCAAACCAATCTTATTTCATTCTTTTATAAAGTCACCAAATTAGTAGACCAGCGAAATGCTGTCGACATAGTATACTTAGATTTTAGTAAGGCATTTGACAAAGTAAACCACAATCTACTTTATGCATAATATAATTATACAATATACACATACATACATACTTACATACCCTGTTTCCTCCAAAATAAGACATCCCCTGATAATAACCCCAATCGGGCTTTTGAGCGCATGGCAATAAGGCCATGTGCTTATTTCAGGGTTCAAAAAAATACAAGACAGGGTCTTATTTTCAGGGAAACACAGTACATACATGACCAGCACACAATTCCCTTTCAGGGTTAGCAACATTAGACAGAGTGCAAAATGAAGAAAAAATAAAAATGCAAAGAAATTAAACATCTGAGATAAAATGAAAATAAAACATAGCTAGATTACATTAATATATCATTCACTTTATCTTTATCTCTCTATCTTTCTTTCCTTGTAAACCATTTTTTCTTCCACTAGTTCTATTTCCTACTTTATATAACTTATGTTTAAACATTTCACTGCATTTTCATGCTCTCATCAGCTCCACATAATCAGAACTTTTTCAATCTTCCTTTCTAGCTCATGTATGTTTTGCAGTTAATCCTCATTCTTTCTACACATTTCAACCTGTTTTTTATACTGAATCACAAATCTTTTATTTAATCTTCATTCATTTAATATCCATTCATTCTTGACCCTATCTTTTCTTGTTTTACTACAAACATTTCTTAAAGAACCCATTCCTATTACACTCAACTGTATGTTTTTTTCTGACATACCCAACTCTCACTTTTATGTAACAATGATTGGAAGCATGCTTGAATACATGGACATTTTTGTGTCTTTCAACTTTCTTTCTTTCTTTACAATAAATCACTGAGCACTTTCTACCAGTATTTACATGTTTCTATTTTTGGGCTATCATCTATCTTTAGTAAACATTCTACCAATTTGCACAAATTATTTTTTTAACATTTCAATATAGATGAACTGGAATATTATAATTAAGATTGAAAAGAAAATTTGTTTTGGCAGAAAGTAAGAAAGACATGAGTGATGCCCACTGGAACCTTGCTATAGTTTATACATTTATATTGTTAACTTCCAACCACTCCTTCTGTTTCCCAATACTTTAGTTTTGATACATTAATTCAATTACTTTGTATGATATCCTTGTTGCACCATGCAATCTATATAACATTCACTGCAAATCATTTTGGTATGCAGATAACATAACATCATCTCCCTACAAAAACACATATCTATATATTTTCCCAACCAGCACACTTCTAATGTCACCAGAAGGATTACTTACATAAGTATATTAAAAATTCCAATGGATATCGCACATGTTTTTTCTAACTTTCTGCCAAAACAAATGTTCTTTTCAATCTTAATTATAATATTCCAGTTCATCTATACTGAGATATTAAAAAATAAGATTTAAGATCTTGACCTCACACTTTCCTGTCACAAAAATAAAATATTTTACTTACTCCACAATTTTGTTTCAAAATATTCCAGAATAGATTTGCTGTTTCAGTTATTCTTCCCACAGAACTAGCAGAATCAAGAAAAAACTCTCCTGAGAGGATTTTGCTATGTATGCATGCACTGACCTGGAGAAAAGGAGCAATCCATGTCTTACAAATGCAGACAGAATGATATACTCAGAAGGGTTTACACATCTTTCTCGATATAGCCCATTGTCCAGGAGAATAAATCTATTCTATATAAAGTAGATAACCTGCTTCTTCCTTCTTCAATAACAAATGTAACAGACTAATAGAGAAGGTTCCTCACCTCTCCCTTTCAAATCTTTGTTTTTAATTTGTTTTAATTTTTATAATTTTAATACATTTCATATTTATAATTATTATATGTTGTTTTATTCTGATGTAAGCAGCTCCCTGTGCCTGATATGCGAGATGGGCAACAAATAAATTTGAAAAATAAATATGAAGTTGTTTCAAGTCCGACTATTCTAATTAATTATTTTTTATTGATCATTTGGTTTACATTTTTGCTAGTTTTACTGAGTACATTTATACCAAGTTATCTTGCACCAAAACTGGATGGTGATTTATGAACATTAGGGTAATGGCTTCCAGACAGATAAAATGTCTGACCCACAAGCTTTAGAAGCTAATTACTCAAAAAATTGAGCTACCTGGGAAAATAAAACTGTCTCCTGAGTCAGAAGTTCTACAGCACCAAAAAGCTGTTGATCTTATCTAACTTACAGCATCTGTTTTTCTCTTTATTTCAGTTTCAATCAATTTGCCTGTTCATTGGCCCATGGCTTTCAATGCCACCTTTATAGATTGAACAGTCTTTCCATTAGCTACAATCCACATCTTGATATAGAGACTGAATTTGGTGATTAATTAAGTACCACTCTTGGCTGTTTTTCAATTATATCCAGGTTTCCTTATAGATACAGTACCTAATTTTTCTAAAAATTATCTAAATTTCTATCTAAAACTGGAAACCTTTTACGTGTGTGCCAGTAGGAACACAATTGGATGTGTTAGTGTATCTATATATGGATGTTTACATTTGGATAGCAACAGGGCTTCATGACATTTCTGTTCAATGAATTCTAGGAATACTTAAATATTTCATCAAATACTTGATTACTTATAGTAATAGGTGGGAACATTATTAATCCTGGAACGAATGATGGAAGATATTTTACTTATCCTGTTACAGTTCTCTGTCAAGATGTATCAAAATATTGGTTAATGGAATATTCAAAAGTTAGTTTCCTAAATTTTATTTTTATTTACTTCATTATATTAGTTTAGCTTGGGATCTGACAAAGTAGTAATTGATTATTATGGTGTATTACCAAGGCACACATTGCCATCTCTGGCCTTACCTCTTCATTATAATGAGCAGCATTTATATTTTTAGGTCACTGAGCACACTACTTCACTTCCACCAAAGCTGATTTAATTGAAATAGTTGTCTGTAAATTAGAAAAGAAGCCACAAGACTCTCTCTCCCAATTAATGTTCTCATGGGGGGGGGGGAGTCTTTTTGGAGGCACTAAAGTAAACCACTTGTTGGGGCCAGATCTGAGAATGTAGCAAGCAATTTGAGACTTTGGGAACAAGTTTTTGTTTAACTGCACAAGTTTCTCTGCTACCTGAATTTATCTTTTGCTTTCAAGGTTAGTTAATTCAGCTACTGCTTAAGTATCAGATATTTTAGAAGAAGTATAAGAGAGATTTCTTGATCAATTCTTTAATATTTAGCAGACATATTTTACCATACAAACGTTGTGGGATATGAGAGGGACCTTGAAGTCCTAGTGGACAGTCACTTAAATATGAGCCAGCAGTGGGCTGCAGCTGCCAAAAAGGCCAACATAGTCCTAGGCTGTATTAACAGAGGGATAGAATCAAGATCACGTGTAGTATTAATACCACTTTATAATGCCTTGGTAAGACCACACTTGGAATATTGCATTCAATTTTGGTCGCCACGATGTAAAAAAGATGTTGAGACTCTAGAAAGAATGCAGAGAAGAGCAACAAAGATTATTAGGGGACTGGAGGCTAAAATATATAAAGAACGGTTGCTGGATTTGGGTATGTCCAGTTTAATGAAAAAAAGGATTAGGGGTGACATGATAGCAGTGTTCCAATATCTAAGGGATTGTCACAAAGAAGAGGGAGTCGATATATTCTCCAAAGCTATTGAAGGCAGGACAAGAACCAATGGATTAACCAGAGAAGTAACCTAGAACTAAGGTAAAATTTCTTGACAGTTAGAACAATTAATCAGTGGAACAACTTGCCTCCAGAAGTTGTGGATGCTCCAATACTGAACGTTTTTAAGAATATATTGGACAGCCGTTTGTCTGAAATGGTATAGGGCTTCCTGCCTGAGCAGCGATTGGTTTAGAAGATCTCCAAGGTCTCTTCCAACTCTGTTATTCTGATTTCTACTCATAATCTGAAGGAGCTTTATGGGTTTTTTTTTTAATTTATAAAAGCACTGGAATATCTACAGATGCAAAACCAACCAACATTGTCTCTTCATTATTCAAGTAAAAACAAGGGCCAAAAAAATTCAAAATGGAGACATCTATTATTTGTAACTACTTCCAACATTTCAGAACTTAATGCAGATCATATTTGAAAACTTAACTGCACTAATATACCACAAGCCTGTAGCAATTTGGTAGATGCACAAATCAGTCAGTGAGGTTCTTTGCTAGAGGTTATGCATAAATATTTCTACTCAGTAGTCTGCAATACAGCCATATGTCATGTGACAGTAGGACCAGAAGTAAGCTTGCTATCTTTGTTTGAGGCACTCAGACATATTTACTTCAGCTTTTGTCATGCATCTCAATTTGAAAATACATTTCAAGAGATTGAGGTAATCAACAAAACTAATAAATATGGAAAGTGCCATCCTACAGTTTCTTCCAATTTTTTGTGTGCATGTCTTAATATGACCCCTATTACCAAATTCATCATCCTATCTGAATAACTTCAGAATTATTATTTTTTTTAAAAAAAATGAAGCTGGGGAAGCTTAGACTACTTTATTAGTACAATTGCCTTCCTGGAAATAAAAAAGATTTAATTTCCTTTAGTTTCAGTAAGTGATGTCAGCCATTTGGATGCCTTTATTTAGAGAAGTGGTGATCTCATTTAAATGCGAAGTTGAACTGGTTCGCTGAACCAGTAGTAAAAAAATGTAAAAAAAAAAAAGTTCCGACAATCGCATGTCACTCAGCTGATCATCAGAACTTTTTTTTTTTACTTTTTAAGGATTTTTTTACTATCAGTTCAGGTGAATAGGTAGTTAAAAAATGCTTTTAAAGAAGTAAAAAAACAGGTTCTGACAATCGCGCGGCACAGCTGTGATCGTCCGAGCCTTTTTTTACTTTTTAAAAAGCATTTTTTACTACCTATTTGCCCAAACCGATAGTAAAAAAAATGCTTAAAAAGGTAAAAAAAAAGGTTCCCAAAATCACAGCTGTGTCGTGCGATCAACGGAACCTGTTTTTTCACTTTTTAAAATCATTTTTTTACTACTGGTTCGGGCGAATAGGTAATAAAAAAATGCTTTTAAAAAGTTTTTTTTAAAAGGTTCCAATGATCGCGCAGCAAAGCTGTGATCATCGGAATCTTTTTTTATTTTTTAAAAAGAATTTTTTACTACCTATTCACCCAAACCGGCAGTAAAAAATGTTTTTAAAAAGTTTTTAAAAAGGTTCCCAAAATCGCGCACCACAGCTGATTCCCTCCCTTCACTGTTCTACTTACCTTCCAAGCCTCCTTTTGGTGCATACTGCGCATGCACAGCCAGAGAACCGGTAACAAACCGGTTCAGATTTCACCACTGTTAAGAACTGTTTGCCAATTACAACTACAACTAACAATAAAAACTGTGATAAGCTAAAGAGGCAAATGCCTATGCTTTTTTAAAAGTTTAATATCACACCCCATTTACAAAATTATACAGTGATTTTAACATCCAACCTTCTTAGGTGCTCCAAGGAGACTGAAAATGGTGTATAAATAGAAGATAACAACATCATGGTATTACATACTGAACAAATACTGAAGGAAAGCATTTGTTTTTGCAACTGCAGGACCAAAATGATATGTTCCAGACACACACATGAATCTGAGACACATAAAGGAGACTACTATAGCAGATATAATTTACTAAAACATTATTCAACTTAAATAGATGGAATGAACTAGATAGAATTACTGACTGATGTTGGAATTTAGCCAACAATTTATGCCTGAAGAAATCTCTTCTTGAATGACATGCTTGTGCATTCTTATTGAGTATAATAACTACAATGTTTCCCTATAATCTTACTTGTTTACATTGTTGTAAACATTCTAAGTGTAATTCTAAGCACTAATTTCAGTCTAAATTATTCCACATGCAAGGAATTGTTTTTCTTTATGTTTTTATACAGGGACCATTAAAATGTGATCTTGCATATTCTTTTTTCAAGTAAAGTTCTATAAGAAATCTATACAGCAATGCTTTTTTATGACTATAAAATGGTGTCAGCCTTCTGAAATAAGTTTTTCAGACTTTTTAAGGAAGATAAATCTTTAATAATTATATAATGCCCACTAGATGCAAAAATAAGGTGTATGAAATACATGTATTCCCAAGTGTATTTATGTATGTACCGTGTTTCCCCGAAAATAGGACATGTCCCGAAAATAAGGCCAAGCCTGATTTTGTGGTGGCCCTAAATATACACCCACCCCTGAAAATGAGTCTCCCTCTCTCTCACACACACGCACACACACGCACACACAGGTCCCTCACCCTCCCAAGGCAGCCACATCCCTGCGAACTCCTGCACCCACCGCCCTTTTCGCCTCCCATGGCATCGACCGTAGACCTCGAGTGCCTGCTCCTGTGCCATGGTGGCCACCCACCCACTCTCACCCAGGCACCGCATCCGCATAGCCTGCGCTACCAAGTGCCTGCCATAGCAGCCCCAGCGCAAGCATCGCCATCCCAGGGCTTCCTTGGTAGGGCGGACACCGGCGGCAGAGAGACTTCCATGCACGGCGGGCAATCGCGGAGGCCTAGCGTGTCTAGCAGCTGGGTGCGGGTCTCAGCAGGGATGGCTGAGGTGCTGCAAGTGTTGCTGCTGCCACCGCCTGCGAAGGCTCAGCGACCCCCAGCAGCCAAGCTCAGTCATGGGCCAGCCAAGCTGTGTCTGTTGGGGCTACTGTCGGCACGGCTGCCCAGGCACCTGGAAAGAGTAAACTGGACCTGCGATCAGAGAGGAGAGGAGCAGGGGGGAAGGGGAGACCTCCAGCGACCATCACCATAGAGTGGGAAGCACACTCCCAGAGCGGCCGCTGCCCTGGCTGGGGTTTGGAAGCTGCAGAGGCGGAGTTTGGGGGAGCGAAAGAAAGACTTCTGCTGGCTGCATATGGAGGCCTCTCTGCCACTGGTGGCCGCCCTGCCAAGGAAGCCCCGGGGTGGCGATGCTTGCGCTGCAGATGCTGTGGCAGGCGCTCGGTAGCGCAGGCTATGCAGATGTGGCACCTGGGCATGGAGCGAGCACAAGTGGGCCACCACCATGGAGCAGGAGCTTGAGGTCTACAGTCGGTGCCTCAGGCAGCGAAAGGGATGGGGGCACAGGAGTTTGCAGGGATGTGGCTGCCTTGGGAGGGTTGGGAGGGTGAGGGACTTTTGTGTGTGTGTGTGTGAGAGGGGGTGCTTATTTTCGGGGAGGACGTATATTTAGGCCCACCCCAAAAATCAGT